>JBAMYA010000006.1:7944138-7963391 GCA_037176975.1 Arrhamphus sclerolepis
TAGATCTACAGTAATTTACTGGCATCCAGCTGCCAGTAAGTTACTGTAAATTTTACAGCAAAACCTTTACAGTGAAGAACTTAAACCAAGCCATTTAAAGCATATCATGCCAGTCTTGCTTGCTGCACAAGCCTTCACTATAAAGCACTCCTTGTCTTTTTTATTGCAAAATGTCACCTTCATTCCCCTTTTGGCTATTAAGTTCCCTCACTTTCATTACCTGAAATCTTCATGCAGATCATCTCAGCAAAAAAAAACAAAAAAACACAGCCTGTCATTTCTACTCTTTGGTATATAAAAACTGACAGCACAATGTTACGTTTTGTTTTGTCAATCAAAGCCAAACAGTAAACTGGGGAAGTTCTGTGCAGAAGACGTTGGGCAGCCCTTCATCGTGTTGTTCCCATGCTTGTAAAGTAATATGAACGTTAATGCAACGTTGAAAGTTGAGCCTACTGCTGGGGTCAGTTTGAGTTTTCACAGGAGGGTGGTGTGTTGTTACTGACTCAGTGCTCTTTTAATTTGTTCTTATTCCTTCAACATTTGGTCATTTTCACTTCTGTGGAAGTAAAATGAAGACATTCCTTATTTCCTCACTCTGACAGGTGTCCCAAAAATAAACAAACAAACAAACAAAACTGTTATCTAAGATATTTGCCCTGAAATTATCTTTCAAAAGAAACCAGTCTCAGCACAGAGCCTATCCACCTACAGTGTGTTATTTACTTGCTGAGGTGTTCCTATCTTTGTTTACCAGTTCCTGTTCGGAGGATTTCCCTCCTGGATGTTTCCTGAAGTTCCAGATTTTCCTTAAAGAGGGTCGCTTCATGTTTGAACCTAATGTGAACTACATTTTCGTCCTGTGAGCAGTGTGTGTATATTAGACTTGTTTAAAGGCAAGTACGTAACGGCAGATTGTTCGATGAACGGCAGTCTGAGGCCAGTGTTTGGTATGTCTGAGGTTATCAGCCATCTGTGGACAGTCAGCTTTCCCTAAAACGTCTTCTGTCCAACTCTACACCAGAAACACAGAAGCTGTTATGATAAAACTAAAAATGGGAAGAAAATTTCTCCCCCGCTTTTTTTTTTTCTTCCCTTTGGCAGCGACCCTCTGCCTGATTTCAATTTCAGAAAATCACATTATAAGCCCTAAAACTAATTCTGAACATCTGACATATCGTGGAAGAAATCCAGAGGTTCGATTCCTTTCTGCCTCACACATACTTTCCATTTTATTTGAAGTTTATGTTAGGTTTATATCACATTTATTTGGGTAATGTAATCTTCCATCCCTCAGTGATTATAATTTCCTTGGCATAGACGCTGCCCGCCTACCTATTGTCCATTCGTGTTGAGTTCCCTCAGCTCCCATCTGTTGTCCCTTTCACCCCGTTCTGACCTCCACTGCCTCTCATCCCCCAGATCCTCGTTACACCAGAAAGGCTCCTTTATAAACTGACTGACCCTTATCAAGCATAATTCAGTATTAGGCAACATAAAAACGAAGTTAGAGTTCAGTAATGTTTCCTCTCTTGCATGATATCTGGAACAACAACATGCTTGAACTTATATACTCTTCTGGATTATAGATAAGTTTAGGGCTCTGCCTAGTGGTAGTTAAATCAATTACACTCCACCAGTTGCTATTGTGTTTTTCTGGATTGCCTTTACATTTTGATTCCCATAAAGTTAAACCTAATTAAGTTTATGACTGTTTTTGAGCATGAAAGCTTTCATTCATTTAACCCAGGTACAGTAGAATCTTTTTCCCCCATTTTTTCTTTTAAAAAAGGAAGCATAACATAAAACATGCAAACAAATATCCTACTTGATCTCACTGAACAGTGAAGCGTGTTTCCAGTGTCGTCTCAGAGCAGAGCTGCTTGATGGTGACGCCTGCGGAGTGTAAACCCATTCCTGGGTTGTCTTTCCTCTGGCATTTATGCTGCTGAGCCTTTGAAACAGGTTTAGTTCATCAGTCCAGGAGAGGGATAGAACAAAAAGCTTAAAATCTTTACAAATTGTAGTCGAGTGAAACCCACACTGAAAAAGCCAAACAAAAATGTCAGTTTGCGGCCTATAAATCCACTAGGAGGCAGCAACACTAAAGTTAATAGTAATCAGATATGACGCTGATGAATGAACTGCCAAAGGCTCCTTGTTAGATTGGATCGGCTCTGGTGTCTGACCCTGCCTACGCGAACCCTCACCACCAATCACATGTAAGCATTTGTTCCTTCTATTGATCCAGTCTGGCATCAACTCTGGAAGATGTGGAAGAGCATAGGTGCACTCTTCTTTTTAATATGTAGCAGACTGTAGCAGAGACTGGTCTTATCTAAAGCATATTTTGTTTTGTGTGCTTGCAGTGTTTTTCTTTTTTTTTGATACCTGGAAAACAGTAATAAAGTAATATGAAAAAGAAAACATGCCTTCCAAGGTTTTAAGTGCCTGGGGATAAATAGATCGATAGATCTTTCACATAACTGAAGAGAAATTTGGGCCCTCTCTCTTTTCTTACGATTTACAACTTCACAGCGCTTTCTTTTATAAAGCCCTGCAGCACTCCAGTCAGGCTGAAGTCTGGACTTTGATTGGAATTGTTGCAACACTGTGATTCTTACTGTCTTTAGTCATTCTGTGGTAGTATTTAGTATACTGGTGTGCTTGGGGTCATTGTCCTGTTGCATCACTCAACATTCAGTGGCAAAACACATGGACTCACATTTGACTCTAAAGCACTTTGCTTCACAGAGTCACTCATGATTGACTCACTGATTACTTCTGAAAAACAGGCCCAGATCATCAACCCTCCACCGTCATGCTCCACAGTTGGCATGAGCCATTTGTCCCGACATTGTGTCTTTAGCTTGAGCTAAAGATGACGCTGCACAGTATGGCCAAACACCTCCACTTTGGTCTCCTCTGTCTCAGCAAGGCGGTTTTAGGAGTAAGGGGGAAAAAAAAAAGCCATTTACCTGCGAAGTCAGAACGCCGAATAACGTCACACCAGAGTTGAGCTTTTTCCACTTTTACAAATCAGATTAGCAATTGCCACTGCTAGCCATTGATAGCGATACTACATCTGAAACTTCTATGGACAAAAACAGACAAAATAAGTTCCTGTCCCTGTGCTTATGGCAATTTAAAACGAGCTCACAGAGTTACAGAAGACATCACAGCATGACAACTAAGATGCTCAAGAAAGTAGTGACAGAAGAGAAATTCAGAACGTGATAGAGGACTAGACCAAAGAAAAGTTAATTACTCTTTTGGGACCTAAATTGCTGAAAATTGCAAAAGTTCCTCTTCTTTTGCTTGAGACTTTTTAAAAAAGGTTTTATTTTGTTTGTTTATTTGCTGTCTTGCTGCTTTTTTGCCCTCTGAGCTACTGTTAAAACCGTTCTGTTGCAAATGTATATTCTGTTCGAACTCAAAACTGATTTGATTTACAGACAAAAGTTCTCATTAACATCTATAGCCTTAGTGTTAATTTAACTCTGGCATATTCCTTTAAATTAGCAGGAGATAAACATGGCAAGCCTGGATAACACTGCTCAGAGTTGGGTCTGTGATGTCACAGTGCCACAGTAGATCCGAATGACCCACTGAAAGCCTCATCTTCAGACTGAAGCGGCCCAAAGCCAAGTTGTTATGGTTTTGTACTCACTTTAGGTACCCAAAAACATGCTCTCAATTGCAAAAAAGTACCTTCAAAAGAAAAAAAAGAGAAGTCCCTTTTAACTATAATGAATGGATGCAGGTTTTGTCAGCAGAACATTGCACTCCAACAGGATGAGTGCTGTTACCTGCCACTGGTCATAATCTATCTAATGCAAATAACATAAAAGTAAGGAAATTTGTGTTTGGTAGATAATTTCTTTGTTGTAACAATGCCTCCTGCCAATAAATCTTATACCGTTTGAATATTGGTTCATTTCCCTGTTACATTATGAAAAAAACGTGCATCTGTGTGATGAGCAGCAGAGCTGAGTATGTCAGCTACACTCATAAAATATTTGCCAAATCTTCAATGCCGATCTTAAACAACTTTTTTTTGTTGTTTGTTGTTTTTTCTTATTGCCGCCAACTCTTGTTTTGAGTTTCTGGTACCCCCAGATGTGCCTGATTGTTCCGAACATGTGAAAGAGCATTATGTTCAGCGCTGAATCCAGATTCTGCTGATGGCATTTTGGACTGGAGAGTGGAGAAAACTCTGGCGAATGCAGCAGCAACAAACAAACATCTTCTGGTGGAGACAGCATGATGGTGCGGGACGGCATTTCCCTCACCATCTGTGGGATCAGCCTGTGCCAGAGTGACCAACACGGCGGACTTGCAGCAAACGCTGACTGAAGAATGGGATGCCACCCCACAGCAGTGTGTAACCAGCACTAGAAGGAGGCGGTGCCAGACTGTTGTGGCTGTGTACGGCTCTTCCACACACTACTGAAGCTCCTGACTGTTAAAGGAATTTAATTTGACTTGTTAAATTGTCAATATGCCATTTTTTTTCGCTTGAGACTCTCCTCCAATCCACCAAAGAATGGTCAACAGCAAAAGACAAAAAAATAACCAAACAGCTGCTTTGATTTTGGAAAGTTTAGGAAAATCTTTCATGGGCGCAAGCATGCATGCATCCATATGTATATTATACTAATATAATAGGGTGCTCATGTCAATCATTTAAATTGTTTATCTTCTATGAAATATTTCATGTAATGACCGTTTTTAGTTAAAAACTGTGTGTGCTTTCACTTGTTTTAAAATCAAAGGTATGTACTTTTTCATTAGAAGAACATTCCAGTTTTGACAGTTGGCCACACTGGGAGCAAAAGCCTTGGGAATGATTTATGAGGGCAAAAAAAAAAAATAAAAGATACAAAAACTAATCGCTCAATAATCGAAATCGAAGAAACTTGTTTAATTAATTGTGATATTGATTTGGGGTCATGTGGCTACTGGAACCTAAATGTTAGAAAGGGAAAATGTTTAACTTGAGCAGACTCAGAAGAAAAGCTGATGGCGTTACATCCGTCATTTACTCTGAATACCGACAAATGGATTACTTTAGGGTGAAGAGCCCCGCAAAGGCAGGCGGAGGTGATCTGGAGAGTGAGCAGAGAGCCGACCTGCTGCAGTTGTGTGAGGGCGCCGCTGGGTGAGTCCCTCTCTCCGCTGCCTCTGTCTCCACAGCTCTCTTTTCCCAAAGAAAAGAAGAGGAGATCCAGGTCCAGGGAGGAGGGCCGCCGCCATTATCGGAAAGCTGACAGAAATCCCACTTTCACACACGCAGTCTTCTCCCTTAATTGACCGGGACATGAGATGTTTGCGCCGCAGCAGGAGCATATTTGAAGCCCAGCAGATCGGCGCTTTGCAACAAACTCTGTTGTCTCGTGTGCGCGGCCGACCCAGCGTTATTATGTGGGCACAACAATGGACAGAATAATTATTGAAAAAGCAACGTGGTGAAGCCGAGAGGAAGACGAATTTTATACGGCTCAGTTTCTCAGGAGGGACAACGAGCCCTCGCAAAGAGCGAAACTGGATTGATCTATTGTTCGGGATATTTATTTCTTCCTTCATAGTGTTTCATTGCAACACAAAAAAAAGGAAAGAAAAGGGGAGAGGAGAGAGAAAAAAAAACATTGCAAAAACAATGCAGGCATGGGCGATGGAGGTTTAATTAAAATGAGCCAGTCACAGAAATACTCCTAATATCGGTGCTTTGTGTGAACAGCTCGGGCCCGCATTAGATCCTGCGGCTTTTGCGTGTGCACATCAGGCGGCGGCGGAGGGTTGCGGCAAGAGCTGGCCTGACAGATGCGACGGGAGAAAGGGACTGCGATGGTATGTACGAGCCTTCACGCTCTCTCTACTTCTTTATTGGCTGTTTCATTGCGTTGCTGCCGATCGCTACACCCTGGACAAGCGGGCTCGGTTTCACCAGCGTGTGTCGGTCTGAGGCAGACAGGTTATCCCGGATTTCATTATGTAGACAGCAGCAGCAGGCCTGGCGTGGTCAGCCCCCCTCTCGCTCTCCCCCCCACCCTCTCTGTGTGTGTTTGTATGCACCGTTAAACCCTTGTTAACCGTTAATCCTCTGCCGAACATTCAATGTTACAAAATCTTGTCTTTGGTGAACAGGTTATGGAACCGACGTGAGAGATGGGGGAGGCTCTGTGGTTGGCGGGTTTCTGCGGGGTTAGATGGGGCAGTTTGCTTGTTTTTGTGCGTCTGGAACTTGTCTGCTGGTTCTGTTGTCAGGCCTCAGCTGAGCTGTGTGCACTGCCCATGCATGGTTGCTTTTGACCCTGCAGGAGCTGTTCACCTCTAAGGAAAGGGCACTAAATGTGACGGGTTAATAATTCATTATAACGGTATATTTCAGCTGTCTGGCTGGATGTTTGACTCCAGGGAGTCACCCTGGCTGATCAGTTTTGAACTCATGATCTAACCATTACAACAGAATTGCATCATTGCTATGATAATGGAAGCAGTTATCAGTGCTATAAAGATGAATGTGGTGGGCAAGTTCAATGCCCTTTCTATTAAAGTGATTGATTGTCCATGTGGTTGTTCTTCAGCTTCTGTTTGATTTAGCCTGAAAACTATAGTGCATCATTGTATAATCATATTCAAAGTTAAATACAAGAAGCTGGCCCTGTTTCTTTTTAATTTGCCATCATGGCAACTTTTTTATTTATTTTTTTACTCATGATTATACTAAATCATTTCAAAAAAGTACCTAGATAACTTAATAAAGAAAAGCAATTGGATATAACATGACATGGCATGCTGTTGTCAGAGCTAATTAGGAAAAGAAAAGAAGAAGCTTGTATCTAGATGTGGTCTGGATGCAGGTGTGGAATGACTTAACACTGGTAGAATTCACTTTCAGATGTGTCCACAACGTCTGAGCCACAACCAGCCTAACATCCTTGTGAGTGTGGTCAAAAGCACTCAAAAGGACAATAAATGAGGTTTTCAATTTGAGAGAATTCATAGATAAATAGATCTGACAATATAAGAAGAATCTGTGGCCTGAATGCACGTATACCTGGCTGGCGTTGCTGTTCTTTTTCTCAGTATGTTTTGCTGGTGACTAGATATGTTTCCAAAGCAACGATTTCACTCAAATTAAAATGTATTTTTGCTTTCAAGATAACACCCTTGACACATGATTGTTATATTCTCAGAGACAAAGAATCAACATTAATGTTGTTCTTCAGTACCTTTTTTAAAAATTTGAATAGAACTGAACCTTTCTTTTACTACTTTCTTTTACAGGTTTAAAGACAATTGGCAAAAATAAATAAATAAAAATTGCCTCTTGTCATTTTAATTCTTTATCATTGCAAATCATCTAGTGTACAAGTTGATGAAATATCATTCTCTAAGTAGCAAGTTCATGTGACTGTTTTTCATTCTTCAAGAGGTTGATGAGGTTCATTTTGTACTTGATTAAAATATAATCAATCGGATAAGAATTATTTTGATTATATTCAGTCTTCACTGTTTCCTTTTCTTTTTTTTAATTTATCAGATTAGGTTAAACTTTATTGTCATTATAAAGCACAAGTAATCAAACAATGAAATTAAGAATTAGCATCCAGTCTGAAGAGCAAGAACATTAACGAAGAGGTGCAAAGTGCAGTATATAACTGTATATAAATATAAATGAGGGGAAAAAAAGAGATATGCACTTGAATTTGAAATAGAATTGTCTACAATTTGCACATTTACACTGTTTATATATTTATATGTTCTTGGGGTTTGATATTTTCCCTAATAACATTTCACAATACATTTACTGAGATAATGTTTTTCATTTGGCCTGTTTATCTGATGTCCATTTTGTTTTGTTTTTTTGTTTCTGACAGACCCTGAATCTAACAAGGAATGAATGAAAGGACCCACTGCTCTTATCACAGCACAGTTATTTATTATAACTGAAGCCCAACAGAAGAGGCGGCATTCTGATCTCCTCTGTGAATCAGGAACTTTATGGACAAACATCTAAGTCAACTCCTTAATACAGTGCCTGTTTATGGCAGGATGAGTGTCAGACGGTTATGATGGCGAAAAAGCAAGATGCACGGTCGCCCATTCACAACCTGGTTGTGGTGGGTTTGTCAGGAACGGAGAAGGAGAAGGGGCAATGTGGCGTTGGCAAGTCCTGCCTGTGTAATAGGTTTGTGCGACCTAGTGCTGATGATTTCTACCTGGATCACACATCAGTGTTAAGCACCAGTGACTTTGGGGGTAGAGTGGTTAACAATGATCACTTTCTGTTTTGGGGGGAGGTGTCTCGGGTCCTGGAGGAGGGGCCTGAGTGCCGGATGCATGTTGTTGAGCAAACTGAATTCATTGATGACCAGACATTTCAGCCACACCGTAGCACTGCTATGCAGCCCTATATCAAACGAGCAGCTGCAACCAAGCTGGCTTCAGCAGAGAAGCTCATGTACTTCTGTACGGATCAGCTGGGTCTGGAGCAAGACTTTGAGCAAAAGCAAATGCCAGAGGGCAAACTGCAGGTTGATGGCTTCCTGCTTTGTGTTGATGTGAGTCGGGGCATGAACCGTAACTTTGATGATCAGCTGAAATTTGTCTCAAACCTGTATGGTCAGCTTAGCAAGACGAAGAAACCAATTGTGCTGGTCCTCACGAAATGTGATGAAGGAGTTGAACGTTACATCAAAGATGCGCATACCTTTGCTATCACGAAGAAGAGTCTACCCGTAGTTGAGACATCTGCACGCTCAAATATAAATGTGGACCTCGCCTTCCTCACTTTGGTTCAGTTGATTGATAAGAGCAGGGGCAAGCCCAAGATCATCCCTTATTTTGAAGCTCTGAAGCTCCAGAGTCAGCAGATAGCCTCAGCTAAGGATCACTATGAATGGCTAATTAACCGTATAGTAAAAAATCACAACGAAACCTGGTTAAACACCAGTCGACGTATGAACACCTCACCAGAGTACAAAGAATATGTCTTTTTGGAGGGAACAGCTAAATGCAAGAAGCTTTTTCAACAGCATGTGTATCGTCTGAAGCAGGAGCACATTGAGAGGCGTCGTAAAATCTACTTAAGCACTCTTCCTTTAGCTCTTAGTTCTTTGGTGCCAGATCTAGATGAGATCGATCAGCTGAGCTGGTCTGGAGTTCAGAAAGTGCTTGAGTCCAAGCAGCACTTTGCCCACTGGTTTGTTGTTTTGGAAGATTCACCTTGGGAGGACACGTCTCACATTGATAACATGGAAGATGAGCGAATCCCCTCAGACCTGCTGGAGACTGCAGAAGCAGAGGAGATATTTAATGCTCACCTGGAACACCTGCGAAATGAGTGCAGACGGGCGGAGATAAGACAGGAATTCAAGCAAAAGTTAGCCTCCTCCCCCTTTGTCACACCTGGTAAACCTTGGGAGGAGGCTCGCAGCTTCATCATGAATGAAGAGTTCTACCAGTGGCTCGAGGAGCCAGAGTACTTGGACCTGTACAATCGGCATCAGAAGGAAATCATAGACCGTGCCAAGGAAGACTTCCAGGAGCTTTTGCTTGAGTACTCTGAGCTTTTTTATGAACTTGAAGTGGATGCCAAGCCAAGCAAAGAGAAGATGGGGGCAATTCAGGAGGTTCTGGGGGAGGAGCAGAGGTTCAAAGCACTGCAGAAGCTGCCTGCTGAAAGAGATGCTCTTGTGTTGAAGCATATCCACTTTGTCTATCATCCCACCAAGGAAACCTGCCCGAGCAGCCCTCACTGTGGAGACTCCAAGATTGAGCAACTCCTCGCATCACGTTTCCCAACATGTTATCCCTTTTTTGACGTGAAAGCTCATTTTGGGGACAACAAGGCTGACAGAATTAACCTCGTCATACTAGGGAAGGATGGACTGGCCAGAGAATTTGCCAATGAGATTAGGGCTCTCTGCACAAACGATGACTGGTATGTGTTGGATGGAAAGATGTACGAGTTGACACTGCGGCCTATTGAAGGAAGCGTGCGTCTTCCGGTAAATTCTTTTCACACCCCTACTTTCACCCCCCATGGATGTCTGTGTCTGTATAATTCAAAAGACTCCTTGTCCTATGTGGTGGAAAGTCTCGAGCGGCTTAGGGAATCAACTCTGGGTCGAAGGGATAGCCAACTGGCACAACTGCCGACATCTCTTCTTTTAGTCACTAAAAGAGGTGTGGGCTCATATGTTGATATTGGTGGAGACACTGCCTTAAACCTAATAACACAAGGACAGCAGGTTGCAAGGAGACTGCAGTGTAGCTTTTTAGATCCCGCCTCCCCTGGCGTGGGCTATGGCCACAGTGTCAATGAGTCTCAAATTAACCAGGTGCTGAGGAGTCTTCTGGATATTAGGAGGAGTACATCTTTTAGTAGCAGCTCCCCGCCTCTCCCCCCTGAGCCCCTGGGTCTAAGAGACTCTCCTCATCAACCAGCCCAGGAGGCAGACCTTCGCATTGTCATGTGCTTAATGTGTGGAGATCCTTATGATGCCGAACAACTCCTGTCCCCTTTCATAATGCACCAGAACTCCAGGCCCATGTCTAATTGTGGCACCTCTTTGCTGCTAGAGCAGACAGTTGGTGGACACAAGCTGGCCATCGAGCTCTCTCTACTCTCATACCACGCCTCGTTCACTTTGCGGAAGAGCAGGCTAGTACATGGCTACATTGCTGTGTACTCGGTTTCCCGAAAGGCCTCCCTGGAGACCCTCTGTGCATTTCTGTGTGAAGTTCAGGACATCATCCCAATTCAGTTGTTGGCAGTAGGAGATAGCCAGGCAGAGCTCACAGACAGCGACTATGCCTGTGAACAGCTGATTCAGGGCGAGGAGCTTGCCCATGAAATTGAGGCCCGTTTCAACAGTTTAGTTTGTGGATCAGGGGGAGTTGTGGGGGGCCTACATAGGATAGAAATGTTTCACCCATTTTTGATGGAAGTGGTAGAGAAGCGGAACATTGTGGAAGCCACTCACATGTATGATAACGTTGCAGAAGCGTGCACATATGAAAATGTGTATTCCCCTCGCTGCAGTTCCCCCAGTCCTGTCACCATGTTCATGGATTCGGAGGATGACGTTGAGCCGTCTCCACCGTACTATGATGGCACACTCTCTTCTCATGGTGGGGGCTTCAACCTGCCTGACTTAGATTCCAGTGACATCTCCGTCATCTCTGATATCAGGGACTTTGAGAACAAGCTTAATAACAAAATACCCCCCCAAGTGAGAGTTAAACCAGGTGTCACTTTTGACTTTCGTAAGGTGAGCCGTAACCCATATATCGATACTCTGGGCCATCGTCGCTCCCTGCCCTCTGCTGTTACCTGGGTCCCAGGTGGAGATGTGGGCTACGATCCCTCAGACTACGCTGAACCCATTGATGCCGTTTCAAAACCCCGCCCTAGCAACGATGAGATCATCTACTCAGTTCCACATGATAGCACACAAGGCAAAATCATCACTATTCGAAACTCCAACAGGATGCACTCCAATGGAAACGGCTCAGATAGCGAAGCAGACAGCAGCTCTCTGGAGCGGAGGAGGAAGTTCTCATCAGTTGGCGTGAAGCCTCGTCTGTACCGTGATCGATCTAAACGTCTTGGCAAATTCAGCAGCTTCCGCACAAGCTTCATAGGCAGTGATGACGAAATGGGAGCTCTTCCAAAGTGCAAAGAAGATGACTATGGGACCCTGAAAAGTGACAGTCTCGTTAATGAGGAGAGTGAAGACCCGAAGAAGAGGAACATTCTGAAGAGCCTCAGACGAACAGCCAAGGTGTGTATTAATCCACCTATTATTTATATTACCATCACAAAGAACTAATTTCATCATCAGTGCCGATAGAATTTATTATTCCACATTATTGAACCTTAGATTTTCACCTTAGAAAAACATCATCCTAAACAGTCTTTTAACTTTACACAGAAAACAAGACCCAAAGCCCGTCCAGCTATTCCCAAGCCCATGGAGAGCATTTACTTTGGAGTGCCCCTCGCAAACGTGGTGTCCCCGGACAGACCCATCCCACTCTTCATCGAGAAGTGTGTCCGCTTCATCGAGACAACAGGTGAGTCATTTTGATTTAATGTTAGTTGTGACTGATGTGTGTTTTTCTATCACATTTGGAGAATCTTCACATGAACAACAGATGGGTTTGTAATTGTAAGTCCATCTTTAGAACCTTGCAGCTGTTGGTTAAAGGCTGTTCCCCTTGATAATGGCCAGACCTCAATAATAATGAAAATTTATGAGGCGAGGTCAAGTCTGAGATTTTAAGAAAGGGACGTGCCCTGGATCCTTTGCAGTTTGCATATCCACCTCTCAAGAGAGTCAGTGCTACTGTCACGATGCTCAACACGCTTGTCAAACATCTCGATGGTAATGGGACACATGTAGTTCTTTTATTTGTGGATTTTTTTTCCCCTCTGTTTTTAATAGAATCCAATCCCCCAGTTTAATCAGACAGCTCCTAGAACAGTTGATATATAATCTGCTGCATTCCTAATCTCTTAACAAACAGGACACAGAGAATCAAACCAAAGATCTTCTTCAGCTGGGTCCCTTCAAGGGTCTGTGCTGTCATGTATGTGATTTGTTCTCAACACAAACGTGTATCAGAGCAGCTATGACATCAGGAAAATTATAAGCTATGCTTCGTTGAAGTGTTATTGGTCTAACCTTAAGCTTAAAATTTCCAAAATGGAGGAAAACGTGCAAGTAAATCCACTTTAACTGAAGGACAGACTGTCAAGTATGTGCCATCTCATAAATATCTTGTGACTATCATTTATGCCACATTTGTACATTCAGAGATATTATCTCTTTCTATTTGCTTCATTTTTTTTCCACTATCCCAACCTTCCAGAAGCACAAGTCCTGCTGAAAAGTTGAATTGTTGTTTACTTTGCTTGACATCAAGCAGATGCACATTATAGTGTCCACTCATTCTCGCAGGAGCCAACTTTGCTCACTTCACATTCTTTAGATGAAAACTGGTCATATATTATTATAATACTGTAACAGTTCATGTTTAATATGGCCAACAGTTCAGAAAGTGATGTAAATGTATGTAAAACATAATCAGTTTACAAAAGCACAGGAGCCAGACTGCTCTTTATGACTTCTTTATATGGTCATCTGCTCCAAGCAAAGAGAGCCTACAAAGCCATAATACTGGTATAAGAAATGGCCAGTTCTGAATAATCAAGTAACTAAGCAGGTTTACAGTTTATGCCTGAACTTGCAAGATTGAACAAAGGTTTTCTCAGAAAATTGGAAGAAGCTCCATAAAGAGACGGGAACTAAAACCACTTGCCTCAGGTGTTGGATAGTCTGAGCAGTGGATCAGGTGTAGAGGGGGCTGATGGTCTGGTTGAGCTGGCGCTCCATACTCACCCAGCCTCGGCTCAACTCCTGACCTGTGACCCTCTGCTGTGTGACTGCCCAAATTTACTGTCAGGCTTTCAAAAGAAAAAAAAAGCCACTTGTGATTTGAATATATTAAAAAAAAAGATCTCAAAATAGCAAATTAAGTCCTCTTTAATGTTTAATTTATCTGAACTTGCTGATAGTCAAATCACAGCGTGACCGCAATGTGATCATACTACAAGGGCATATTGAGTGTTTTCTGCAGGAACTGCCACGTCTGTATTGTCTTGTCTGCTGAAGTGTTTGCGCTCTGCTTGTTTCCCACTGTGACACCAAACCCACATCTTCTCCACATCTTTTTTCCTTCAGGCCTGAACACAGAGGGTTTGTACCGCGTAAGTGGCAACAAGTCAGAGATGGAAAGCATGCAGAGGCAGTTTGAACAGGGTGAGCTGCTCATCATAATTGTTTGACATGTAATTATGGGGCTGCCTAGTCAAAACATAAACAAGGGGTTATCAAAGAACAGTGACAAGCAGATGATTGCTCAGTCCTGATGGCAGATGCAGCTAATGGTCTTCTTTTCTCTCATGATCCCTGTAACGCTGTCATTCTTCTTGTGTAGATCACGGATTAGACCTTGTGGAGAAAGACTTCTCCATAAACACTGTGGCTGGAGCTCTCAAAAGCTTCTGCTCTGAGCTGCCTGAGCCCCTGGTGCCTTGTGCTCTGCAGGTGGACCTATTGGACACTTTCAGTAAGCAAACACTGCTGGGCTGGGAGGGTCTTTGCTAGAACATAAAAAGATTATTTCTTTAGGAGGGAAGAGGGCAGGGAACGTTTTGATAGATCTGCTTTGCTCTTTGACATGTGTTTGACTCTTGAAAAGAACAATGTTGGGATTGTGTAGATGCACATTTTAGGTTTAAATGACTGTGTATGAAGATTATGAAGTGATGAGAGAAAATTCTGTGTGTGTGCAGAAATCAGTGACAGAGAACAGCGCTTATATGCCATGAAGGATGTCCTGAGGAGGTTCCCCAAGGAGAATTATGATGTCTTCAAGTATGTAGTGAGCCACTTAAACAAGTGAGTTACCATTTTAAATCACTAAATTCTGTTTTTTGCATTGGTTGTCTTCTGTTTGTTCCCTCTGCAATAAGAATGCATAAACCGTGTGTTTTCCCAGGGTGAGCCAGCTGAGCCGGCTGAACCTGATGACCAGTGAGAACTTGTCCATCTGTTTCTGGCCCACCCTCATGAGGCCAGACTTCTCCACGATGGATGCCCTGACTGCCACGCGCACCTACCAGACAATCATTGAGACCTTCATCCACCAGTGTGCATTCTTCTTCTACAACCAGCCCCTCATCGACTCCCCCACTGGCCTGGGAGGCCTCCCCGCCTCGCCCACCACCACCCTGGGAGGGAGCTCTGCCTACTCCTGCTACCGCTCCTCTCCTCCCCATACCGCGGCGCACTTCAGCCCCCTGCAGCAGTCTCCCACCACCACCCCGCAGTCTCCCCTGCAGTCTCTCCTCCCTCCCCTCCACCAGCACCCCCACTCCCACCATTCCCCTGCTGAACAAGAGACACTGTGAGAGACAATGAAACCACGATGTGCCCATGATGATGCTGGACCTTATCGCCAACACACACATACACACGAGAAAAAGAGAAAAATGAAGAAAAAAAATCATACACACCACATCTCTGATCATGGACAACCTTGGTTCTGAAAAAAAGGGGGATGGAAAGTGTCTGAGAAACTACCCCGACCTGCTGTTTGTTTGCATTAATTGCTGCGCGTATCATGATCATGGCAGGCTTCAGGTTCGTAGCGAAGCTTCCTCGGAGCGTCTGAAGGCCCGGGATTGGATGACAGGTCAGAAGGTGGTGGGGCGGTGCTCACAGAGCCTCCACCTCTGATTCCTGCTCCACCAAGAAATACAAACCTCTACACCAAGCTGGAAGAGATGATTTGTGGCCACCATGTTTGTTTGTTCTTTTTTTTTTGCCCATCATATGTAGAACTTTTGTTCTTTTTTTTTTTTTTTTTTGGTTTAAAAAGTACTGCCACTGGATTTAAGGACTGGTCCTCTGGGCAGCGGTTTGCTCCACAGTAGCAGAAGTTTCTCTCCGTCAGCCTTCTGGGTTTTCCTCATCAGTCCTACTTGAGGGTTCAGCATAGGGAGGGAAGGGAAGGAGATGGAGGTAACACATCCAGGGATGCACTTTAATGATCACTGTTGTTTTCTCCCTCTGAAGGGTTTGTTTTGTTTTTTTGAACACAGTTTTCTTGTGTTTTTTTTTTTTTTTAATTTCTCAGCTCAAACAGCCATACCCATTGCCTCGACAGAGCTCTGGCAGATCAAATTTTGTTTACATCTCACTTGTTTTTGTATCCACAAACTTTTCTGAAGCACTTTTTGATAGTGTAGTGTTAAAAAAAAAAAAAAAAATGAAGAAATGCCACATGGATTAATAGTCCAAAATGTTTGTTGGTTGCGTGTGGCTTCAGTGCAGGCTTGTATAACGAGATCCTTTTGTAAAAACGTAGTCTTTTAATTGGGTCCAGGCATCCCATTTGAGGTAGATGGGAAATCTGAATCTGTTCCTCATTCATCCAGCCATGTAAAAAAAAAAAAAAAAGAAGAAAAACAAAGGAAAACAAAATCTTTTTTTTTCTGTCCTCTTTCATTTGTTGGTCAGAGTGGATGTTTAGGGACTTTAGGGTTTTATTTCGGCCATTGTATTATCTGAAAAGACTTTGCCTGCCATCAGTGAAGGAGAAATGTTGCCGTTTTGAATGTGTAACCTAGTCATACCATAACAACTCAACATTTACCATCCGGTGTCCATGGAAACCAAATGCTTGAAACACGATAGGTCGCTGGATGTGTTGTTGCAGCTGTCTATCAAAGCAAGCTCTTTGTATTCATGTAATATTAAGAAGAACCTTTAACTGGAAAGGTTTTGTGTTCTCACTGCGCTCTTACCGCTAGTCCTGCTATCCAGTGATGTGTTTGTGGATGGGACACATTCAGGAAGCACCACTGGCTGTTTACATGCCCTAGTTGATTAGTTTAGTGCTGGCATATTGTTCTCTCTTTCATTGACAACAAGCAGCACATTTCAGTGGCAGCACTGCTAATGAAGGCCTGATAACTATAACCGTTGAACTTCCAAGAGGAAGTTCCGTCATTCCAGTGAAGGAAGGAAAAAAAAAAAAAGGACTACTACACTTATAGGAGGATTGCAGCTATCATGGTTCTCGGTTGCGACAGTAACCAGACTTGTAAAGTCCTCGGCTGCATTAGCATTTGGGAGCATCGGTTACTGGTACTTTTGGAATCCTAATGCTGTTGGAAGTGTGTCATTTGTCTTGAGTTTGAAACTGTAACGTTAACGTTAAGCCTGGCACAGAACCAACCAAGCAAGCGGTCCAATTCCAACATGATTCCTGGGAGTGTTTGTTACGACACCTCCTGACTTCAGTGAGAATCAGGACGGTGCATACGGCTCTGTAATGGTTACTTGTATGTTGGGGAACACCACCCTTTAGTCAATGGTAGAAAGCATTTCTAGTGTGTGTTTCAATGATCAAAAGTCCATTTTTACAATTTTTGTGGATGGTTTAAGGCCACTTGAGTTTAGTGCATGATTTAAAAAAAAAAAAAAAGGAAAGAAAAGAAAGAAAAAGAAACGCATCAAGGGAGAAGGATGACAGCCTCTTCCTGTTTTAAAACATGAAATTAGTATGAGAACAAAACCAATAAAGGTGAAATATCTGAAATATGAAAGTTTATGTACTGTGCACCAGGAGCAAACCATGGAATTGGTCTGACTGAGAATAGTGTTTGAAGATGAAGGCCTTATGTGAACTGTACATTAGTTAATAAATTAAATCTTGTAAAATTGTTGGAGGTTTTCTTGTGGTGTATGTGTGAATTTATGTCTTCATTTGTGTCCCCCAACTCCCATATTAAAGAGAACAGCCTAAGTTGGATTTAAGCTTGGACCAATGAATAAAAAGAAGCACATCATTGCCCAATTTGAAAGCAATATTTGGTAAATACAGAGGATAGGATTAGTAACAGTAACATGAATAGCTGTTGTTTGTTGTTATTACAGCTGACTGTGATCAAGTATCAGATGCTCGTGCATTCCGTGTTTCTATGTTATTCCATATCGACACATTTAATGCAGAAATACCTGTAGTGTGTTAACGAGGGGCTATGGTATTTAGACACTGGTGTGTGTGTGTGTGACTGAAAAACATCAATTATTCACTGCATATCCGTCATGTTTGACTGCGCTCTTTGGGGGAGGACTTTCGTCACAGTATCCTTCTGAGGAAGAACTGGGACCTCATGGAGTCACTACGCCCCCTGGTGGCCGCATGGATGTGCAGCTGAAGAAGAGGCTGCTTCACGTTTCTCATGGCTTCATGGTTTAGTTTTATTCATCTAGCACCTTTCAAACACAAGTGAAACTCGAAGTGCTTTACAGACTTAAACAAAATCTAACATCATCTGAAGATGACAATAAAAGCAAACTGAAGTTTAAAAACTGTCAAAACACAGGCGAAAAAGTATAGTATTAACTAACAAGTGTAGTTTTTTTTTTAAAAAAGGGATTGGTGGGGGTGTTAGACTAAAAAGCCATGACAGAGTCAGTGTTTCATATCGACCAGTTGCTGGTTCCACATGAAAGGAGCTTGAAAACTAAAAGATCTTCCTCCCATTTGAATGCGCTGAAAACCCCATAAACCAGCAAACTGAGACCGAAGTGCTCTTGGATGCTGATGTGGAACCATGAAGTCTTTAAGACAAGATAGGGCCAGGCCATTTAGGGTTTTATGTGTCATAAGTCAGATATTTATTTATGTTTTTTAGTTATTGTGGGTGTGTGTCTGTTTCTAATTGTTATACTTTGGTGTGTGTGATGGCTTTTATTTTAATATAAATAGATTGTATTTATTATCTAAAGCACTTTGTGTTGCCTTGGGGCATGAAAAGTGTTTGATAGAATAAAGTGAACAGGAACCTCTATAGTGAAGCTAAAACGGGCAGAAAAAAAATCACATTTGAAGAGCTGGAAGTAACACTTTGGTGTTCTACCTAATTCGCATGAGCAGTACCTAAATTTAACATGCATGGTTATAACTAAAACAAGGAAAAGCATATATTTATCATCAAAATGGTCTCCGATATCTGTTTTAATATAACGGCACATTACTAGGTAACGAACATGGAAGTGGTGAGCATGAAAACACTGTTTTAAACATTTTAATAGAAACAAAATGGAAGGATTTGCAAATATCTTAAACTCATATTTTATTTAAAGCTGGACATAGAAGACATCAAATGTTGAAAGTGAGAAATTTTCAGAATACTGTTCCTCAGCATAAAATTGCAAAAGACTTTCAATATTTCATCATCTCCAGGACATAATGTCCATCAAAGATTCAAAGAATCTGGAGAAATTTCTTGTCAATACTGGATGTCTGTGAATGTGGAGGCTTTAGGCCACTCTGCTTTAAAAAACAAAACAAAACAGGCATGTTGTCAAGAACACTTTCTACCTTACACAGATCACATGTGCCATGGAAATGGAGCTCTTTCTTTTAACGAGGAAGCCTTAAGTGAACATGATCCAGAAAAGCTGCGTCATCTGGACTTGAGTTGAAAGGAGTTTTACAGCTTATAATCAACACTCGGTTCAGAAACCTGCATCTCTGAATGGCACAGCTGTGCATTAGTACCTGTGGAAGTACTGCTGAAAGGTATATAAATATTTTAGAGCAACGTAATGTGCGCTTTTGTTCAGGCAATGTCTTTTTCAGGGAAGGCTTCCTCGTTA
>JBAMYA010000006.1:7963491-7982551 GCA_037176975.1 Arrhamphus sclerolepis
ATATTGTATTGTTTTGTATTGTATTGTATTGTATTGTATTATATCATATCTCGTATCATATCGCAGATGGCCTTCCAGGTACATCAAAGCCTTCACCAAGTGTCAAACATTTCAAAGTAGTAGTTGATTTTATTCTTGAGTTATGAGAGAGGGAATATAAAAGTTAATGCAGCCTTTGTGTTGTATTGTATTGGTAATGTCAATCATTCTTTGACAGTTTTGACATCGACCCACGGAAGCGCTACACCTTCTGGAGCCTCACTGTCGGGGGGTCTTTGGTTTGGTTGTCAATGTACGGCGTAAACCAGGCTCAAGTCCAGCGCTACATCTCCTGTAAAACAGAGCGAGGGGCCCAGTGGTGAGTGGAAAACCTGTTTCTATCTAAAAATTATTTCCCATTGGGTAATAATACAGTGTTATTCAGTTCAGTTCAGCTGTCTGACAGATGGATGGGGGTGGGGGGCTAAAAGGATCATTTAAATTTGACTACTTTGATACTGTACATAGAAGAGAACCAGAATGTGCAGAAAGTGTTTCATGTTGAATTGACGTTTGATTTGTGCCTGCATCTGACATACATCAAAAGGTTATTATGTTTTCAACACTTCTCAGATTGGAACTGATCCAAAACAAACAAGAAAATAGGTTTGATTTGATCAAAATCTGACTTTCACTCCTCCCTCTTCATGGGACATGAGCCAATGACTGTCTTGGGTGTGAACTTCAAATGTGTACAGTTGAAATTTTACAAGCTCTGATGTGTAAAGCTCCTCGATACCGAACTCACAGGCTCACAGGACCGAGTAACTGAGTAAATAGTTGAAATACAGTCCACTCACTTGTGCTTCGGTTGCAGGGCTCTGTTTGTGAACCAGGTGGGCCTGTGCATTATCGTGAGCAGTGCAGTGACCTGCGGCATCGTCATGTTTGCTTATTACCACAGCTGTGATCCGCTGAAGTCTGGGACCATTTCTGCACCTGATCTGGTACTTTGCTGCTCTGAACAAGAAGAAAATGAGCTTGTCTGATGCAGATCCAACACTAATGCAGGGTTTCATCCATGATTAAAGTTTAAAGATCACTCTCAAAGTCACTTTACACAATGACACTGTTTTTGTGTGTGTGTTCAAAGCAGACACAGAAAAAGTGAAGACAGTATTAAATGAGTGAAATAAATTAAACTAATTTAAGAATGATTTTTGTTTTTCAGTTTCACATTTTCTGTATCTTCCTAACGTTTTCTGATTTGCAGTCGTGTATACTCTATTCAGGTATTGTCACTGATGTTCCGTTTTTACTTTTATATCTCTTGGATCATCTGATGAAGTACATGCCATTCTTCGTGTTGGATATATTCAGAAACCTTCCCGGCTTCCCTGGTCTTTTCCTGGCCTGTGCATACAGCGGGACTCTAAGGTAATTTCATTTTATTCTTTTCAGCTTATGTATAATCGGGAAATTAAATATTTAGGTAGCCTCTAGCTTTAGAGGCAAACATAAAAATGCTTTTGCATATTCATACCTCATTGACTGTATCTTTGTTCCAGCACAATATTTCATCATGCTTATTAAGATACTAAAAATAAATATTCAATTTAATCTCCGCTTTGCTTAACCCTTCCGTCTTCCTTGGTGACTGAAACTAATTGTATGCAGGATGAAATACATTTATGACCTCCTCCATGAGAGATTACTGGTGACGGAGTGTTATTTTTCACAGTACGGCTTCCACAAGCATCAACGCCATGGCTGCAGTGACCGTGGAGGATCTGCTACAACCACATCTGCAGCACATGACCCAGAAGAAACTCATCATTGTCTCCAAAGGACTGTGTAGGTTTATTTTCTCTAACTACTGAATTTCTTACAAATATTATTATGCTATATTTATTTTTTTAATTAATTATTTAATGACAATACCAAGACAATCTACCCAAAAGCCAAAACGGTGATTGACCTCCTGTTTTGTATCCAAGTCTGCTTTGGATACGCTCATTGTGATGATGTGAGGCTGAAGAATGATACAATCAGGCTTGTGTCTCCCGCCTCCTGCAGATTCAACTGAGCTGTAGTGGTTTTAGAGTCAGGTGAATGCTGCATCTTACACTTTCCACAGTTCTCCATGTAAATACTGAATCTTCTTTTGTTCTCTCGCTCTCTAAGCATTCCTGTATGGAGTCGGTTGTATCACTGTAGCTGCTCTATCCTCCTTCCTGGACTGGGGGGTTCTTCAGGTAGAGTTCATGGATGATCTGTGATGGATCTGCCAACAGTTTTGAAAACGTAACGTTGCAACGGATTTCTAGTCGACACGTTTTGCAGTGCAACAAATGCAACTTGCAATCAGCTTATGAAATATATACTTAATGACATAATTGTCATCGTGATGGCACACAAACCAGTTAAACCAGATAAATGAGATCACACAGAGAAGTTACTGCAGGCATTGTGTCGAAATAAATTATTAAAATTGAGAATTTAGAACATTTCTGTTTCATTTTTGATTCCAGATGGTTCATAGTGAACTGAGGTATAATATTTACTAAATGATGAACCATTTGTTGCCTGCTTGTTTGTTTGTTTAACACTATTTTTTCTTTCTTTTCAGGGTTCATTCACTGTCATGGGTGTGGTCAGTGGTCCATTACTGGGCGTATTCATTTTGGGAATGTTTATCCCAGCAACAAACAGGAAGGCGAGTAACTGACGGTCCAATTATTAACAACTTATTGGAAAAATCTATTATTTATAAACCTTAAATTCTCAGACAGAGGTCACTTTAATAACAGCTCAGACTGAATATTACTCACTGAATAAGTATACAGATTTTCTCATTCACAATACCTCACATAGAACATACAACTATAAATAACCTTTTTATACTTTATCTATCATCTATTCAGATGAATGTGATAGGGAGGCTAGGTATAGTAAGTGATAATAGGACCCATTTAGAGGGAACATATTGTGGACAGAAAATGTTTATTTGGGTGTTTGAAGTGACTGCCAGCTCAAAGACACTGAAAATACATCTGAAACTTTATCCTTCCATAAGCGATTCAGATCTAAACGGTATTAGACATGCCACAATTTAAGTTTTCAAACCAATTTCACAACCAAA
Organism: Arrhamphus sclerolepis; assembly: GCA_037176975.1. Classification (NCBI taxonomy): domain Eukaryota; kingdom Metazoa; phylum Chordata; class Actinopteri; order Beloniformes; family Hemiramphidae; genus Arrhamphus; species Arrhamphus sclerolepis. The sequence goes on from JBAMYA010000006.1 coordinate 7,966,613, forward strand.
CCAACCAAAAAAAACACACACACACAAAAGAAGGGTGTCGATTACAGCCGAGAGCCTGACTAAGAAAAAAAAACAAAAAACGGTCAATAAATTGTTGAAAAGGGTACCTTTTCATTGTATCTCTGCTGCGTTTTGACAAAAACGTGTCGCAGATGTTTCATCAGGAATTTTACAAAAGAAAAAACAAAACCGAACAAAAGGTCTTGATATTTCTTCTTTAAGGTCAAAAAGACAAGGGCGCTGATTAACTGTCCCAGGGAAATAAGAGTGTGGTCACAAACCGCTGAAGGGTGGCAGCTGTTGCTTTTTGTGACCATTCTGCAAGTGAGTTTACAAAATACCTCAGTAATGACCAGAGAAAGCAACCAGGACCAGCACAAATGAGCAGGTGTAAATAAACAAGCCTGTAAGCCTGCAACTGAACAATGACACAAACACTGCTTGTTTTTTATAAAACCTGAGGCCATATAAGCATGAAACTCAAAGGCTGGAAGTTATCACAGGACCCTGAGCTTGGAAGAGCACCCCAACAGAAAATCAAACATCCCCAAAGATGATTTCTTTATCTCTCCTCCAGGGAGCGTTTTCTGGGATAATAGTGGGTTTCTGTGTCTCCATGTGGCTGGCAGTGGGTTCAACTCTTTACCCCCCCAGTGAGGAAACCATGGGTGTCCTGCCCAGCTTCACAGGAAGCTGTGAGTCCACTGACATCACCCTGAACAACAGCTCTAATCAAGACCAACACTCCATCTCCATCCCACTTCACCCCAGTGACCAAGGGTCAGTGAGCACCTTCTATGAAATATTCAACATGTGATTTTTTCTGAAACAATAATGATAATAATAATAACATACTTTGCCCATTTTTTTCCCTTTTCAAATGTAGCGGCATCCATAACTTCTACTCCATGTCTTACCTCTACTTTGGAGCCATGGCTACCAGTTCAGTCATACTTGTCGGGCTGATAGTGAGCTATGCAACAGGTAAGAAGTAAGAATCACGTAAGTAAGTTTTACTGTGAAAACCGCTGATTCGCAGTCACACATCACTTATAACATTTGTTTGAACTTGAATCAAAAAACAACAAAACCTAGAAATCACATCAAAGGCAAATTTAAATTTTGGAGCTCATTAATTACGTCCAAACATCTTGGGGGGGGTCAGTCAGATCAGTCTATCCTTGTAGAGCGTCTCTGAGCAGGATTAATGCGATGACAACAGAGCTGCAATGTTGTGGTCGGGATGGGAAACAGTCGGTCATTTGAAGGCCCCCGGGTGCTGCACTGTGGCAGCCCAGTGCTCCAGGTGTGGTAGGCTAAATGCAGAGGAAAAACCTCCCTACTGGGGATCAATAAAGTTAGTTGTAGAAAAACGCAATAAAAACTTGTGAAGTACCATATTAGATGATGTTGCATTATACTGTTTCTATTTTAACACAGGACCAACCAAGAGGAGTGATATTAAAGAAGGTTTGTTGTGGTGGGACCTGAAGAAAATGAAAGAGGGGGTCCCATCAGAACACAGAGTAAGTGTTTTATCATGAGCTTTAAACATCTATTCATGTTTGTCCATAATTATTTTTCTCCTCTGGCTTTTAATGAAATTTGGATGTAATATTATTTTAGATATTATCGGATAAAATGTATATTTGTTTTTTTTCTTGACATACATTCTATATTATTGAGTATAACATTGTGTAAGACAGGTTCTGGGATTCAAATTGTTCTATTTAGTATATATTTTTGTTGTTTTACCAGCTAACACTGTCTTCAAAGTGCAGTCACATCGTATTAATATGCTTTTTTTTTTTTTTTTTTGGAAGGCTGGTGCAATGTCCAGGATGTTCCCCTGCCGTCTCCGCAATGCATGCTGGGAAACACTGCAGACACCTTTGAGCAACAGAAATAACAATCAGGTGAAGAGATCAGGAAATGTGATCTCCTTGATCGTCACCAGACAAAGTGATGAAAGGGTGAGATTTGGGAGGAGTTTAAAATTAGAATTTGTCTTTCTTGCAGGGAGACAAAGTGTCCGATAAACCACATGTGGTGCCTCTGATGAACCTGCACAAAGATGATGGACTTTAAATGAAAAAGAGTAAGGATGGTATTTACCCCACATAGCATTCAAATTAATCAGCTGCATTTTTTTCACCAGCAGTAATAACCTCTCTACCTAAACTCTTTAGTTTTTAAACATTTCTACCCTAGTATTTTTTGTGGTTTCAAAATCTGCCTGCCTTGCATCTGGACTCATGTTTGTGACTTTGTTGTTGTTCCAAATATGCTGTATATCAGATGAAATCAGATATTTTCAACTTTGATGAAAGGCTCTTCTGCATCATTCTGCTACATTCCGTATCTGTAATAATGAGAGCCTTCACAGTCATCAGAAATGTGACCAAAAGTGACTCCTGTCTACATCAGCAGATTATTTCCTCATTTCATGTTGTTAATTACAGCTCATTAGTTATCACACGTTTAAAGCACAACTGTTATTGCAATAATTAATAAAATATATTTCACAGCATACTTGATTGCATCAATGCTTTAAATCCCTCCGCTTAAACAGCCACCATGTGGATATCTGTATGACTACCGTGATTATTTTTTTGTAATTTATTTATAGCTGATATAACTTATGCATGACAGCATTTTTAAACAGTGTAGTGAAATAAGTGACTCTCGCATGTTTAATTTCTTATTTTAAGCGTTCATTAAAGCAGGAGTTCAGCATTGGATCAACATCCGGATTACAGGTGCACAATAAAATTGATGAACAGTGACACCTGGTGGTGAATGCTGATAAACACACGTGGTTGCAGCTGCATCCATCATGGCTGCCAAATAGACGCAGAATGAGTTCAAGAACACTTCATATCACATTATAGTAATTTATTGCGTTTCACTCATTCATTCATCCATTTTGACTGTACAGAAGTAAACATAACATTTCCAGACACTCTATATAAGCGCAGGTCTGTCCTTGGATGTCGTGAGGCTGTGCTTCCGTGCACGTTGGTCCTGAGTCCCTCAACCACCTCCGTGTCGCCGCTGCTACTGTTCCTCGGCCCGGTGCTTCACCACTCGTCCGCGGCCCTGTTCGAGTCCTCGTCGGCCACGGCACAGTCCAGGCGCTGAACGCTGGGGAGAGCCAGGTCTCTTTCGTTGAGCTTTTCCAGAAACGAGGAAAGCAGTCGTTTGTTTAAATGGTCCGTCAGCGTCCTTTCTTCCTCGACTCGCTCCTTGGCCGTGTTTGTCCCCGGCTCCACTTCCTCCGCCTCGGTGTCAGCGTCAAGCTTCGATGGGGCTGGCCGCTGGGTCAAGGGCAAGCCGTTAGACTGCTCACCTTCGGTGGGCCGCTGGTCCGTGCAGCTCCCCGCGTCCGCCCCGGATTCAGTCTCCATCCGTGATATTAAACTAGTTTGCAATGCGGCATTTTCCAGCTCCTTTAGGCGTTTACTGTAGAGCCCGTAAGCTGAGGGTTCATTGTCGGCTGGGCTGTTGTTGTTGTCGGGGGATCCACCAGTGTGCTCCATCATCTTCTGCGTCAGAGAGCAAGTCAAAGTTACCGAAGACTCGTGGCGACGCCGACGGAGAGGTGGCGCCCCCTTGTGGTAATCAATATCAGAATCAGACTTACTTCATTGATACCTGAGTAGAAATCGTTACAGCAGCTACTACCCAAGGGTTTGAAATATGAATTAATACCATTATTACGAACTTAAAAATATAATTACAACAAAATTCGACACAAGTTTGTTTGTGTTTTTAATTTAACCTCATTATTAGATCAAAATAGTGTAAATGTAACCAGTGAAATTCCAAAGGTTAACAAAAAAGGTAGAGGTTACCCAAAGATGAAAAATAATGGACATTTCAGTATCATCCAAAGCAACGTATCAGTGCTGCATATATTTATGAAAACGTTTGCAACAGAGTTGGGAAGAACTTTCTGAAGAATATACACTGCACAAAAAGACACACACACCCCTACCCCCACCCCCCTCACTACCTGACATTAAATCAGACTAAATTTTCCCTGTTTCAGGTTTGTTTACCAAACCAAAATTATTTGTGTTGCTAAAATTCCTAAATATTGTTACTTTCTTATAATTGTTTTTCGCCTCACAAAAAATACTGTCATAAAACAAATCGTATTCCTCTCTTCTGATCAAATTTGACGCAGTTTTATTTTTATTCAAGGGCACTTATCGATATTGGACAGGGAAATGTTTGTTTCTCAAGCCTTAAAGGTCAAAACGATCGATTAATTAATGTATTTATTCATTTTAAGTCCAGTCAACGCAGTTCGGCTCCGTCGCTTACATTATTTTTGACCGCCTCGGCTTTCCGTAGCTATAATTTGTTTCCATAGAGACCATCGATGGTTGAGGTTTCGAAAACATCTCGTTGAAACAGCGGTAACAGGTAAAAACACAAAAAGACTTTTAAAAAATGGGCTCTGTTTCACAACAAATGACTGTATAGCAGTAATGTATATATCGTTTTTACAGCTTAACGGACCGTTAGACATCGGTAATTCTTAGTTAGCTCATCCAGCTAGTGAAAAGCTATTGGCTACCTGTGTGCTAGTTTAACCAAACACGATCGGTCAAGACATTCCTGGCAGTAACACATGACAAATGACTTTTCACTGACTTAGAAAAGAAGATAGGAATCTAAATCTAAAGCCCTGATGTTGTTTTTGGGAAACACTTTTCTTATGCTTTTCACGAGTTTGTCTTACGTCATCAAACTATAAATCACAAATGTGTCACGGAGATCAGTAGAAATCTCTAAACTTTGTTCTTATGACTGGCTTTTTTAATTATTATCATCTTTATTTTGACTTTTGCAGGCCAAAATGTCTTTCAGAGACTTGAGAAGTGAGTAATGCTTGCTGTCTTCTTCTCATCTTTATATTATAATAATGAACTTTGTTCTGCTGAAGGGATAGTTTAACTGGAGTTGTCTGTTATCTGGCAGATTTCACAGAAATGATGAGGGCCTTGGGGTATCCTCGCCTGATATCTATGGAGAATTTCCGAAAACCAAACTTTTTTCTAGTGTCAGAAATCTTAATATGGCTTGTGAAGAGGTATGCTGGAGCTTTCAGCTTTTATTTGTTTTATTTCAAACGACCATATGCTGTTTGATAGATTGGTTGTAATGTTTATATATTTATGTCTATGTTTATATATATTTATTTGTGTGTGTGTATGTATGTATGTATGTATGTATGTATGTATGTATGTAGCGTTACATATATATATATAGGGGGGTTCTGTGGCGTACCGGCTAGAGACCTGGATTTGTAAACAGAGCGTCTCCAGCTCAATCCCCAGCTGGTACCAATAATGTGGGCGGGGGAGTGCTCGAACAAGCACTTCCCACGTCCACCTCCATGGATGAGGTGCCCCTGAGCAAGGCACCTGAAACCCCCACCTCCTCCCCGGGCACCACACCATGGCAGCCTGCCACTCTGGGTCTATTAGCCGAGATGGGTACTGGTAACTTAGAGCTTGTCTTCCAGCTCTTTTTTAGCAAGTCAGTGCTGACTTCTTCCATATTTTGAGTCTTTTCCTCTATTTTCTCGAATCAACCTTCCACTTAAACCAGTTTCCACTTAATCCAGTTTCGTATTCACCTTCATCTCTTCTTCTTTTACTGCCTCCAACTGTTCTTTGTTTTCTTGGCAAAACCCTTTTTAATTCTTGTAAAACCAGGTCCTGGTCATCCATTTCTCCACCAGGACAAGCTGGTTTGTGATTCTTCTAGCTTAAACCTGATAGCCGCCCAGGTCCTAACCAGCCGGTCTTTAGACCACTCCAAATTGTGGTAGACGTCTTTTCTTGGCTTTCATTTGAAGTGGTTTACTCATCGTGATAGTGTTGACACCAAAAGTCCCCTCAAATTAGATTCTTATCTTATTTTATGCTCGGTCAGTCATCCTAATTCTTTTTCCTCTCTGAAACAAAGAATTCGTTCCTCTGGATTCCTAAAACTGCCTCCATTAGACAGGTATATAACTCCGGACTAGTATCAACAAAGACATTCAAAATGGCGTTTAGTTAAATGGAAATGCAGGCGAAGGATTTATGAAAATCTGCATTCAACTTGGTTTTTTTGGAAAGTTGCTCTCGCATGAAGCCCTGACTCACCCCGTTGATCAGAAATACTTAATATGATGTCAACCTGCCTCAGATTACTTACGCCATGATTATATTTTACAAAATTCAGACTGTTTTTGCAGAGACAGAAACAGACCTGTTGAAAATGACAGAAGCCGTGACGTATGAAAGATAGCTTTATTGCACAAGGTGTTAGAATGATCTTTTTAGATTTTGATTCCTTTTCATAGAAAATGTACCTTTGAACACAAGCAATTGCTGTATCAAGCAACTCAAACAAATGTTTGGGATACCCTCAACATTTTTTTTGTTTGCTTTTTTTGTTTTTTGTTGTTTTTGTTTTTTTTAGATTTAGATTTTCATACATATTTTCCATCAATGTTTCCCTTTTAGCAGGCATGCAATGACTTTTCTGAGGATGAACAAAATACAAAATAATGACAATAAAAAAAGTAAATCGGACAAATGACAACATCAAAAGACCTTTAAAAAAAGAATAAAAATCCAACAAATTAGTATCAAAAACATATGTGGGGAAAGGAAATGCTTTTGCCCATTTCAGAAGTAAAATATCTTGAATTTGATGTAATCTCAAATTTGTAGCTGGGGGATTCAACCCTGACATGTCCCCTGATTTACTCTGACGAAAATAGCTCTTCATACAAAACTGTGTTTTATGTACAAGACTTAATCTATAAACAACACTGACGAAGGTACAAGTGATGGATCTATTATGGTTAGGGTGGTGAACCTTTACTTCAATTTATCTGAATGTTGGGGGGGGGGGGGTGGCTGGAGTCAAAATGATTCAGGTTTACAGACCGACTCCAGTCCAGTATATACACAATGCAATAGTAGTTTGTGTGACCAAAAGAGCTACAAGTCCCTGATTTCACTTGGCTGAGCTAGTTTATGACACAGGCCACATAGCTTTGTTCTGTTTGAGCCCTGGAACCAAAACGTGACGAAAGCCCTAAATTAAAACGAACCTTGTGGATCAAAATGGACAGACCAACAGATCCCCCTCCCCCCAAACAAACAAACAAACAAACAAACAAACAAGCAAACAAAGCAAATGGATAAATAAATATAAACCACCAAACACTATCGTGGAAATGCGTGCAAAAGGCATTCCAGAAAGGTTCTTGTGTCAATGTACAGTAGCTCAAAAGGGCTGATGAGATAAAGAGCGGGACATTTACAGTACTTCAGACAGGAGAAGAACAAAGATATCAACTCAGTGAACATCATATAATTTTCAAAACTGAACTCCCTGACATAAAACATCTCTCAACATTAAATTATCTAACTTCATTCACATAATGACTGGCATTCCTTCATAGGTGTCTCTTTCTGTGGCTGGATGGCGAATACTACACCTGTGACCGTCGGTCTCTGCCATCCAGCCGCAAGCAGAGGCTGTAATACTGTAGAATAACTGTCGTCAAACCTTCTCCAAGCATAGAAATCATTTGGGGTTCCTCTGACACTCTGATTTGACTTCTGAATGTTATTGTATTAACCAAGCACCCAGGCTCACGGCAAGCTAAATAAAAAGTACAGAGCCCATATCCTCATTAGCAGACTGAAATATCACAGACTTTCTCGAAGGCCTTGCGTCATGATTGTTTCCAACAAACACACAAGAGGATAATGACACTCGGGGGCGTTATGTGCTGCCCATCTCGCATTTCCCATCTCAACACAGGGCTAAGAAAGGGGCCTCCCTGTCCACACGAGAGTAAAGTACTCCTCTTTTAGCTACAGTAACATACAGAATATCCCACATATATACACTAAACATTTCATTTCTTCAGTCCAACCTTTTTAAATTTCTCTTTTTTCACTTTAATGATTGAGCGATTGTCTCATTCTTAAAATTTGACTTTAACAGTAAATTGCTGTATATACTATCACCATATCATATTTGTCATAATTTCCCTTAAATGTCAATAATATACCTACATAGAAATATATATATGTAAATTCTTTATAATACCAAACATTCTCTAGTTTTAATATGAGAAATTACAGGTTCAGTGGGGTTGTAGTGATGTGATTTAGGAGTTAGATACTGTTCAGCTGTGCAGCGATGCATGGAGAATACTGACGTGATTGAAGGTTTATTGATTATGGGAAGGGAACCTTAATCTTTACTTTTGGAATCATCATTAAACGAGAATCTGCCAAAGGCAATTTGGGACTGTAAGAGACATAAAGAAGTTGAGAGATACAGTAAGAATAGGTAACTTAACTAGAAGTCTTGCAAACTGACAATAATAAACCATGGAGGACAGTATGTGTGTGTATGTGTGTATTCATGAGAGACAGGATGGCCATACAGCTCCATACTGGCCACCGCCATCTCCGTCGACATGAACACAGAGCTTTTAGGTTCTCAGTTACAGTCAATATTTCCACAGAAATCACTTTCTTTTTTTTTTCTTTTTTTTCTTAACTGTGGGTCACCTGCAATAACTGAGTGGAGCTGAGCACCAGCCAGCTGGAACTGTTAGTTGGAGTTAGTAGTTCTTTTATAGAGTCCCATGTGGACATGAAAAGTAGGGTTAGCTGGGTCTCTGTCTGATGGGAGCAACTTTCCCAAGGAAAATTAGACAGGAAGCTGGGCAATTCACCATTAGTTTAGTTCAAAGAAAGATGGCTGCATGCCCATTCTGGCCCTGATTGGTGGGCACCAGAGCAGGGCTGGCTGAAGACTGGGGCAGCAGTGCGAGTCTGTGCAGAAGAATGGACTACACCAGTGTGTATGACTTGGAGTAGGCCCCTACGCTCTGTTTCTGCAGTCTCCCCAGTGCAGAGGAGCTGCTCTCTAGCAGCGAGTCTCTGGAGCCCCCCACCTTGTTACTGCTGGTGGGGTTGCTGCTCGTGCTTGAAGTGGAAGCTGTTGCTGCATTGTTGGAGCTGGGCATGGTGAGAGTCCTCTGAGGCAAGGTGGCAGTGCCCGAGCTCCCACTCAGGCTGCTCAGCCCAGAATGGCCCAGCGTCAGGGCCTGCTGCTTGGCAGGATCAAGAGTCTTGTGACGGCCCTGGGTGTGATATGCCCGCTGCGTCAGGCTTCGGATCGAGGCCTCCCGTGGCGGTACCGCGGGGCACGGGTCATGCAGCTCCCCTTGCTTGCGGAAGAACGGGTCTGTCTTCATGTAGAGGGGTAGATTGCAGAATTCACCTAAGAAGGGAAACACAGGAATCAGGATGAGACTAAACCATTTTCAAACAAAAACTGCATCCACATGTAATGTGCAGAAATTATTCTTAGTTTCCCTTAAAGGTGTAATATAGCCTCAGGAAATTACCGAGAGCCACACAAGGGATGGATAGCAGATACGGTGGTATTCTGCAATTTGGATTTGAAGGTGATTGTGAAGAATGTTAAGTAATTTGTATCACTAATACTAAAGACATTAATATGTCTTGGTTAAAAAAACTTCAAATGCTAGTTTTTCACTGATGTAGCAAACAGCTGCAACATTATTTGCTATTTCAGTTAAACTTCAGTGTTTCACAGATGACTAAGCATATCTTTTTTTAACTGAAATTGATGGTAGATATTAACATTTATGCTAACATTAGCTGTGCAGTGGATGTTTATTAAAAAACAAAACAAAACAAATTATTTTATAATTTTCTTGACAAAATCACTGGACGCATGCGGAGCATAGTGCAAGGAAAACAAAACAAAACAACACCAGAAGCTGTTTTAGGGAAACCCTGAACTTTAGTCACTTAAAAAGAGACCAAGGATCAAAACCGAAATCTGAGAACCAAAAAACAGAATCTGTGACCAAGAAATGAAAATCAGTAACCGATTAAAAGTTATCTTTCACAGTTACACTCTTCTTTTCTTTTATATACAGTCTCTGTTTTGGAAGCATCTTTTTTTTCTTTTTGTGGTTGCAAATAACTGCGTCACGTCAATCAAGAGCAGATGAGGCGGGTCATAGCTGAGATCTAGTAGCTCATTGGCTGCTGAGTGACTCAGCACTTTATACATCACCTTCTGCTGATAAATGCAGTCTTGCCAACTTAGCAACTTCATCTGTATTTTTAGCAAACATGTAAACCCCTTTAGATGTGGTTTACACATTCATTCAATGAAACAGTTGATCTTTTTAATGAGATTATAGCAAAATCAGAAGAAAGGAAAATTTTGGCTCTTATCTTTTAAATACTTACTTTTGTTAGCGCGGTGGGGAATGGGCACAGCCACATTTTTGCCGCGGTCATAGTCCTGCGGTTTGGGTGGCGAGGCGGTGAAGCGGCAGATGCCTGGTTCAGACGGCGTGCTCAGGGAGGTCATGCTGTCTGCCGGGTCGTTGGTACCTGTGGTCATCTGGTCGGATGAGCTGTCGGAGATGAAGCATTCTGTGATGGTGAACTTGGCGTGCTGCAGGTGCTCCTCCAGCTTGGCGTGCTCGTACGCCCTAGCCAGCTCCTCATACGTGGAAGAGGCGCTCTCAGTCGACACCATGCTGTTCCGACCCTTATCTGGAAAATAAACAAGATTGTGGAAACATCTTATTGTATTGAATTTCCCTTCAGGGATTAATGAAGTATTTTTGAATTAGTTTGAATCTTCCGCTGCTGTTGGTGGAATGTTACCACGGCAGCATTCTGTGTCAAATGTCGCATTATAATTGTGTGTGTGGTACTGGCTGGGAATAAATTACCTGTGTCCTGGGAGAGACTGGCACTGTAGCTGTCACTCTCAGTAGCCGTGATGCCATGAGAGCCCATCGTCCGCCAGTCTGAGGTCAGCGTTCGTGCCGAGGCCGTGGACTGGCTCTGACTTGGTCGGCTCAGCGTCCACTGGCTGGAGTATCTGTTCCTGGAGCTGTGAGCTGATTTGATGCTCTTCCTGGACACAGGGTCTGAGAGACCAACAGCAATGAATCAGTATTCAGACCCAGATTCTTGTTTTATTTTTTAACCTCTTCAGCCAGTTTCATGTGATCCTTTGAAAATGTTCACTTTAAATGAAAAACAAACCCACTTGTGCCAGGACGGATGTCTGACATGTCAATCAGAGGTCCTGAATTCTGGATGAGAGCCTGGTGGTGCAGAGACACGCCTGTGCAGAAGTTCTGTGGATTCACTGACTGGCTGAACTCCGTGTCTGTCACCGGCACAGCTGCCTTGTCCTCCCCTGTTGCAGATATCACATATGGAAACTCTTCACTTAGATACATGAGCAGGGAATGATCTGCTGAAGGCAGAAAATTGTGTCTTGTTGGAGTGTAGTAACATGCCTATCTGCTTGATGCCTTCCTTGTCTTCAATGAGTAGCTGAACACGGGGGATGTCGATGTGGAGCCTTGGTCCTTGAGGAGGGCCCTTTACAGGCGTGTCTATACTGCGATTGTTCTTACTACACACACAGATACGACACTTAATAAAGCTGATGCTCTTCAAAAGGTGTTTCAAAAATTCATGAAATGTGAATGTGAAATGTTGCTTCCAAGAGACAGTACAAAAGCCATCTGTGTCGATATAAGTCTGTAAAAAGTGAAGCTGGCAGCCTCTTACCTGATAAGCATCTCAGCCAGGCTCTTAGCATCTACAAGAAGATAATATCTTGATTAGATTACAGCTAGCTGTGAGGATTATCTTTGCAACATGTCACTTTATGTTATAATGATCCTTCAAAAAAATATCACAGTTTTCTCTTTCGCTCACCTCTGAGCCGCTTAAGCCTCTTTTCTTTACGTTTCTTGCGGATAATAAAGAGCAAAGCAACGCCCAGGGTGACCAGAATGACAGGGGAGCCAATGGAGAACAGCTTCTTCACATCATCCCCCTCGCCCCGGGCAGATTTAATAGGAGGGATTGTACCTGATGAAAGTACAAACAAACAAAACAAAACATGGATGAATCTCTGAAATATCAAAAGAAGAGCTAAGCTGATGATAGAAAAGTAAAGTAAGATCCACTCACTGCCGTCGTAGTCAGTGGTTGCAAACTGGGAGCTCTGGTTGCCACAGCCAGCACTGTTGCAGGCCTTCATTTTGAGCTCGTACCAGGTGGCCTCGCGGAGCTCACTGAGGAAAAGTTGATTGGTGGAGTTGGCCTTGAGGCTCTGCCAGGCCCACGTACCTTTGGGTCTGAAGTCCAGCATCAGGTCTGTGATAGGGCAGCCACCGCTCGTCCAGCCCTGCAGGTTGAGGCCTGCGTGAGTGGAGTTGATGTGGGTGAGCAGCGGCTGGTCCTTGTTGAACACCGGTTCTGGGGACGGATAAAGACACAGCAGTGGGTTGTAAAGAGAGGGGCTAAAGAGCAAAAACATTTATCATGGTAAGCTATACAGTATCATAGTACCCGATGTGACCATATAATAAGAATACGGAGAACAACAAATCAGTTTCAGATCTTAGTTTTATGTTGATTTTAGATTTTCTTTAATTAACATCATAAATATTACCTTGAATCATGACAGAAATTGCCTCCACCTCAAGAATATATATGCTATATTATACTCTAGTGAAATCCAGATGCAAGATTTGTCAAGGTTGAACTGGAAATGTCAAACTGATTGGGATTTATTTCAGATACATCTCAGGAGAGAACTACTTCTGTCCCTCACCTCTCCCATGAGTCTTAGCCTCGATGATCTCACTGATGCGCCCGGAGCCCACGCTGTTCTTGGCAGCGAGCTTGACTTTGTACCACGTTCCACAGCGAAGATTGTCCAACCTGAAGGAACGCTCGCTGGAGCTGATGAACACATCTCTCCATTCCTCTGTATTGTCCACTGAATACTGCAGCACAAATCCTGCAGTGAAAAACAGAACGCCTTTATGTCAAAGACGAGCACTCACAAGTTCATCAGAATGGGTCCAGCTGAAGCTGCATCTGCTGGACACCAGGTGGCGACAATCGGCTATGACTTGCTACAGTTGGTTCAAGTTTACACACAAACATAAGCTCATTGTGATCCTTGTTGAAGTAAACAGAAATGCAGTCAGAGAAGTCAGAAAAGGTTCCTAATGCAGCTGGAAGGTGGGCAGGAACGTCTCTGTACAAGGCTGGAAGAATACCTCTGATGGAGCTTCCTCCGTTGTCTCCAGGAATCCAGGCCAGGGTGATGGAGGAAGTTGAAGTCGTGGAGACGGTCAGGCGAGGCTGGTCGGGAGGAACTGGTTGTATGTGCATATAGAGAGTAAATCAGCAAAAGAGCAGAAACGCAACAAAAACAACCGGATAGACACTCTAACAGGCTCAGTCTCTTCTTACCTTGCACCACGAGATTTACTATGATGGTGTCAAAGCCTAGTGTGTTCGTAGCTGTGCAGGTGTAGTACCCAGAATCCTCAGCTTTGACTGAACGCAGCACCAGTGTGCCATTGGATAAGATCTGCCGCTGACTGTCTGCTGTCACGGGCATGGCAGAGTCCTCACTGATTCATACATATATAAAAGAAAAAAGTATATATATATATATATATATATATATATATATAGATGTTACAAACAGTTAACATCATGAGGTGAGTCAAAAGTTTCCTCAGAAACTTCTGTCTCAGTGATTGAAGACTTTTACTTAAAAAAAAAAAAGCATTCAGTAAGTTCTGACCTGTCTTTAGTCCACTTTATCGTGGGGGCCGGCTCTCCAACTGAACTGCACGGCAGACGCACTTCCTTCATCCAGGGTGTGGTCACCATGCCACCAAAGGACAGGATCTTTGCTGGGACTGCACAAAGAGACACAACATACCGAACAGTTAACTTAGATCTTAGCACTCAGATTGCAATAAATACACTGGTCCACACGTTTTCTTCCTTCTTTTAGGTTTTCTTTCCTCCCACTTTAGGCTGGCCATCTGTGCCTGCTGTTTGCTGTACATGTGGCCCAGCTTGCCTGAGGGGAAAGGCCTCTCCTCACTTCTGGAGGAATAAGAAGCTCTAGCAGAGGGTTTTAGTGCAGCCCCTCCTCAAACCTCTTAGTTTCAGTCTATCTTTTGTCCATAGATCCTCCCCCGCATCGATTCTTTCCAGCTACCTCTCTCCCCAGGGGTCATTTTACTAGATAGGCCCTGTTCATCACCACATAATTAACAACAGCGTTTCTTGCAACACAGCCATGACTCAATCAATACTACAGCTGTCAATCAATAGCAGTGAGCGTAGACTGAAAACGGGAGGGTGGGGGGGAGTGATGAAAGCGATTTGTATACAGGAGATCATGTTGCCGGCTCATAGCTGTCTTTAGAGAGCTCTCCTCATAACCTTTGCACAAATCTCTTTACCCTCCTCCTCCGCTGCAGGCTCGCCTGGAGGACCCACCTTTCCCAGCAGGTTCCACTGTGACCTTTGCGCTGATGTTGCCTCGGCCAGCAGTTGTCACAGCAGCAGCCCAGATGTGGTATTGTTTACCACGGGTAAGATGCGTGATACGGTAGAAGAGCATCTCTGGGTTGGCCTCGTACTCGCTGGGTGCCTGGACAAGAGAGCATGCCATATTATGTTAGCGAGCTCTGATAACTCAGCAACAAGACAGGCTCGGTGGCAGCCCTGGACGAGGCACTGGAAGCATCCAGAGAAGGTGCAAATGTCATTTGAAGAAAAACACTATAAAGAAGTGGAAAATGGAGGAAAAATATCGCATTAACATAATTCTAAAATGGCTATTTTAAAATATTTTTTCTGGGTTTTTGATTCAACGTGTGTGACGGCAGTCGCATTATACTGCTGCAGCTGACCGGACCTCACACACTGTTTATCTTCGTCTTTATACGTGTACTTTGGCTTTTATAACAGAAAAACCTCCTTAATGACAATACTTATTCTACACAACTGCTTAAGGATGCAAATATCTGCAAACAATGCAAAACTGGAGGAAAACAGAAACTTGAAATGAAAAAATACACATACGTTTCATCTTTTTTATTTCAAGGTTTCTGATTCTGTTTCTGATTCAAAAGTTTGGATCAATATTAAGTTTAGGATTGTTTTATTTATGTACAGTATGTTACCAAATTAACTCATTTACATAAATGCATTACATTGTAGACTACATTGTTATAATAATTATTATTATTAGTAATAATAATAATAATGCTGTGCAAAAGTCACCTCTAGTCTTGTTTAGTAAAATGTCAACTTTTAGGACTCATTTAACCATGATAACTTGGAGGGCAGATGCTTGAAATGATATGAATTTATTTAGCTATTTTCTGTTTGTTATCTTAAAAAACTGGAGAATAATAATATTAGGACTGTTATGTCTCGATGTTTCTTGAAATACTGGACTTCATATTGATAGAAAAATTCCAGTTAAAACTGCTAAATGAGCTTAATGAAGGGCTGTTAGCCATCAAGTTACATCTTTTACATTTTCACCTAAAAAACATAATTAGCTTCACTTAATTCCAAAACAACAACAAAAAGAAAACAAAAAAAAGCTGCAAGATTATGGTCTTCATGGATTAGAGACATCCGTTCAAAATTCTGAATTTAAAGACTTTTTTTTAAAATTCTGACACTGAAACTTCAAAATCTTAACTTAAATTTGGGGTTTGCCTGTTCCCTTAAAAAAATAAAAATCTTTGTAAAATGCCTTTTCCTGCACTTAATATGAACCAGCCTCTTCAGTTTACGTCCTGTCATGCTTTCATATATCTTTTTTTCTTTTTGTTGATACAATTTGTACCTTTTTATGAAATCTTTGCAAGACAAATGTGAATCATTTACAAATATAAATATTAATTGATTGCTTAATCTATCTATCTATCTATCTATCTATCTATCTATCTATCTATCTATCTATCTATCTATCTATCTATCTATCTAT
>JBAMYA010000006.1:7982651-8000755 GCA_037176975.1 Arrhamphus sclerolepis
CTATCTATCTATCTATCTATCTATCTATCTATCTATCTATCTATCTATCTATCTATCTATCTATCTATCTATCTAGTTATGCCAGTCTATGCACAGAAACTCAGTTTTATCTGAAGATAATCCTCCTCTGCCTCTTTAATCTGTCCATCTCTCAGTGTTCATCTTCAATTTTCCTTCTTTTTCCTCTGTCTCTCCCTGTGTTACTCAGTGAAGAGGAGAGGATGGGGGGTGGGGGGTGGGGGGTTTGCCTGCATGCGTGCGTGTTGGGAGGGTGGGGGGTGTAGCGAACATTCCTCCAGCATCGTGGTGATGTTGTGGTGATCCAGGGAGTGATACAGGGAGATAATGAAAAGACGGACAAAAGCACCCTCATCTAGATGTGACTGATACCCTCCTCTACTCCTCCCTTCTAACCTGCCTGTCTCCCTCATCCCTCTCTTTTCCTATCAGTTCCCCTGTGTGTCTCCCCTCCTCTAATGGTGTGTCTCTTTTTCTATCTAAACCTCCTTCCCCCCTCCCCTCCCCTCCCCTCCCTCCCTTCTCTGCCAGCGCTCATTTACATGGCACTCATGCACAGGAAGGGAGGAGTATTTGCGAATAAGAAAGTGAGATTCTTTCCTTATATCAGACTTTACCGCATGCCTGGTGCTCGTGTGCGTATGAGCTGACCAAAATTGAAATGCTGCACGTACGTGCATATATACAAAATGTCGAAATGTGATGTCTTTGTGTGTGTATTTCTGATGGTGCAGTGTGCATGTGTGAGCTTGTTCTTGGTCTCATTTGCATATCTACGTCTCATCACGTTGCCAAGACAACCTCATCTGTTCATCTGGGAGGGCAGGAAATAAAGCAATGGTGCAAACAAATTGAAAAAGAGACATGCGCATAGATGCACCAACACAGGTTCAGTTAATGCCAGCGGTTACCAATGAATTAATTCCACTTGAAGATTTTTATTTATATTTTTATTAAGTTACTTGTATCTCACATGAAACATTTTTCACAGAGCCTTTATGAGTCTCATGAGACTTACCGGCTGTCCAGACCCTGGACTGGAGCAGTAGATGGTGTACTTGCGGATAACACCATTTGGTTTAAGAGGAGGTAACCAGGATACGACCACACTACTCGGAGATGAAGGAACGGCCTTGATCCCAGCTGGTGGACCAGGAACTGAAAACACAGACCAACATCAGCACACACGGGCATGCGTGAAAGAGTGTGCATGTGTGTGTGTGTTTGTGCAAACACATGCTGGGTGTTGGATGCCTGTTAAAGTGAGCAGGCTTATTTGCAGATTGGTAGTCTTATCCTGCACTAAGCCGCTCTGGGAGGACTTGGAAGAACTCCCTTTGGGTGAACGGCCATGACATATGTTCATTCAGACATTGGTCAGCAGTTCTGACTCTGTCACACCCAACATTCTCTTAACTCTTAAACCCACAAACAGATTAGACATTGGTATCTGATCCGCTGCTAGCCACTTCAACTAGATATGGGACACCACTTAAAACAGACTGCAGTGCTCAAGAAGAATCTGCGCTTTACAAAAACACATCAGGACACTGGATACGGTGAAAGGGGTGCAAAAATGTCTTTGTAGCATTGTTAATACAGCGTAGAGCTCAACCTATCAAGCCTATTGAATCTGCGCCATAAATTTAACTCCTGCCCGACAGTGGGCCTCATCTGGGGTCTGCAGAGGGAGCCAATAACAGCCCCAGCCCTGTAAATCCACCCCACAGTTCTTTTTATTTTTTGTGAGGTCCCCCCAATCCACTCATTCAACCCCCTTAACTCCTCCATCCTCCAGATGATTGAAACAGCATCAACTCAGAAAGAAGTGATGTTTAAAAGGGGGAGGCAGGGATGAAACAACGGTGAGAACGGTAGGTGCAGCTCCTGTGGGAGTGATGATGGTTCTACTGAGGAGCACAGGAAGCAGTCATCATTATGATAACTTGACCGCCATGTCAGTATAGGAGTGGCAGTGAGAGGAGGGGAGAGATAAGTCCCATCTGGTGCCCAAAATCTGCCCCGGACTCCAGACAGGCAGGCAGACAGTCTGCTGCTCAGCCGGCACGACCCAACTGATGATGAGGAGGAGAGACACAATGGTGCTGAGCAAACAGCCCCATTTACATGTGTACATTAAGCACTGCTGTGCCAGCGAGAGGATGATATTTCACACCCAAACAAATAAAAATGTCTGACACACCCACACACTTGCATATCTCTACGTGAAACTGGCTGAGAAAGATAATTTTGAGCAACTGCATGAAAGTTTCGATAAAATCTTTGACACCTTATTTGCTGTCAGTCAATTCTTGACTGTGATCACCTTTCTATCTTCCCATCTTCAGCCCCCCCCAGCACCCCAGGCCCCACCCACTCCTTTATAAAGAGACATGGATCTGGCTGTAATCCCACCTCCAATGGTGTAAGCACAAAATTAATTCTCTCTAATCCACGAGGAGTTAATCCCTCTGCCTATGGCAAGAGAGCCAGTGGAGAGGATGCAGTCGCAGCCTGATGGCTGATTCCTGGATGCTATATGCTCCGAGAAAACCCCCACTCCTTCTCTCCACCCAAAGGCTCCTGCCACTCCTCCCTGAGCCCTGAGCTGCGGACCCAAAGCCTCTTAATTCTCATTAGCACTACTAATGGAGCTTCCCAACATAAATGAGCTTGAGTCATGGTTTGGTGATACAATCCAGCAGCCTTACTGATCTGCCTCCCATCCAGCATGTCCCTGCATTCTGTGTACCTTTTTTTTTTGCACATTATCTGTCCTGATGAAGGTCTGCAGGAACCGAAACATTGATCAATAAATTAGCTGATTTCTTTCCAAGTCCTACATTGTGCGGGTCCTTTCTTTGATTAATTATCAAAAAATATCCTTTTTTTTTTCTTTTTTCACTAAAAATATTTGGGCACATAAATTAGAAGTTGAACACTCACGGTCTTCACGGGTTTGGATGTACAGGACATTGCTGCGGACACCGTCTCCGGCTTGTGTGTAGGCCAGCACCTGGACGCTGTAGTTGGTGAACTTCTCGAGCCCGCGCAGCTCCACCTGTTCACGGGTGGTGGTGATATTCTGCATTTCCCCCCATTCTGAGGAAGAGTAGGAAGAAGAAAAAAAAATGTTTTCACACATACCGTTTCTGTCCTTGACCAAAATATGTTAATAAGTAGCTAAATTGCTTGGCTGAATACGTTTTAAAGCTAGGTGGATTACTGCCTGGATCACAAGGCAGCAGATGAGTTGAGGAAGTTTTTTTTTTTTGACAACCTCCGCAAACTAAAAAGATTACTTTAACAAAAAAATAAAAATAAAAAAATAAAGGGAAAACAAAGCAAGAAGCTTGTTTTGGATATTACTTGGATGTTTTAGCTGCATGCTAACAGAAATCTTAGGAAAACTACACAAACATGCCACTGCTTTACTGTTATCTAAGCATTTCTAAGCTTTACACAAACATGAAAAGGTTCAGAGACAGTACAAAGGAAAAGGAAGTGCTTTGTGAGAATGGTTTAGACATACATTAAGACAGCTTGACTGACACCACTGATAGAGAGGCAGGTGAGAGAGGGGAAGGGTGGGGGTGATGAATTTTAGTATGAGATAGGTGATAATTACTCTGCATCGGCCACTGGGTCTGGCCCCCACAGCACCCACCTCCGTCTGGGAAGAGGGACCAAAACACAACCCGGTAGCCTTTCAGCACACCGTGTAGCGTCAGCCGTGGAGGCTCCGCCCATGTGATCACCGCCTCGTCCGACGTCACTGAGATGGCTCTCACATTCTGCGGGGGCTCGCTGGGCACTGGAAAAAGCAAAGGAAGGACGGAAGGAAATAAAAATCTATGACCACTGAGCTGTTTAAAATCCTCATTTTAAGAATCCTTAGTGTTGCTAAAAAGAACTAAGAAAACTAGTAAAACGGATGAAACTTCGATGATAACGGCACATAGCTAATATCTGCTCAAATAAATCAGTCAGATGAGCATAAAAACAATTTCTTGCTGTTGTTCCTTGATGAAGGAAGAGCACTGAGAGAGCAACATCAATAGTAAAACAGCTATGCCTAAGGGGTCTCGATGGAGATGAATGGAGAGCGAGCTGAGATGTGAAGGCCGAAGTCTTAGACAGACAACGTTCTTATTTAAGGCAGGAGCAGGTATGAGGGCAGCGTCAGACCATGTGATTGGACCATTACTGTCACTGCCGTTACTCTTCATTCAGACACGGCGGGTCCAGAGAAGTATGAGGTAAATTCAAACACATGAAGTAGACTGAGGAGTCGTGAGGAGATGTGAGAAAAATGATTAAAAGGTAGAGATTTTAAAAGTGCTCTCAATCTATTTGAGGGGATGCACTGCAAAACCATTTCTCCCATTTTCCTTTTTAATAAGCATGTTTGATTTCATGTTTAAATATATTGGTTAAAAAAAAAATCTAAATTCTTTTGCATTTTATTGTTACGTGAATTCTCTTTTGGACTTATGAGAGAAGAACATGCTTTGTGTTTTTTCCAACATTACTACAACTCTCCTAATTCTTCATCTCTACATCTACTTCTCCTACCATCTTCCAGTGTGGTGGCGTTGATCTCAGTGCTGGACGGGCCTGTCCCAGCCCTGTTAAAGGCTTGGACTACGACCCCATACTGAGCAAACTTCTTCAGGTTGTCCAAAGTGTACACTTCACTGTCCCCGGTGGCCTTCATCTCCACGATGCTGTACTGGCCGTTGCTGCCTGGACCATTCTCTCTGTAGCCGATCTGATAGCCTCGGATCACCCCGTTCTGAAGCTCTTTCTTAGGAGCCTAAAAGTTTTGGAGCAAGAAACAAAAAGTTCTGATTGTACTACAGTAACTCACATTTTCATAGTGGTCTTAAATCTGCATAATTTGAGTTGATGGTTTGATTAAATTGGGACATTTTTTTAGCCTTGGCAGTAAACCCTAGAAATGTTTTCTATATGCTCTGATGTGAAGAAGAACTCACACACTTTTCCAGTGTTCAGGTATCACATTTGGACATAATCTTGATCTTATCTAATAGTGTGAGCACCTCCACAAAAGCAAATGTTTTTGTCAGTTGTTGGTCTGGCCGCTCGTGTGCATGCTTTAGCATGATGCCAAGGAGGAAAGACATCAGCAACAAGGTGAGAGAAGGGACTCAAGACACTTGAACTTGATTAAAAAAAATAAAAATCGTACAAAAAAATTGAACAAAAGTGTAACAATTTGCAATAACTGTGCTTCAGCAGTAACCAATTACTCACATTCGTAGTTTAAACCTTCAGGTGTGTCTAAGCTAAAAATGTATAATAGATATTCAACCTTCAGGACAACATGCTTTAATGAATTATTAATGAATCTCTGTGTAGACCTTTTGTCATTTTCTAGTTTGTTGTGTGACTGCATTCATCAAGAGTAGGCATTATTACGACCAAACACATTTTAATAAATGAATTTGAAGAGGATTTTACCCTCCATGTAACTCGTATGCTCTGAGATGTCATCGGCTGGAGGACGACTTCCATTGGTGGGCCGTCGGGTGCTGTTGAGGTCAATGAAAGTATTTCTGCTCATATTCATAGCTCTGATACGTACGCACACAAAAGAGAAGCTGATATTTGAACAAGACAACAGATAAGATGAGGAAAGAATGACTTACGCGCTTCTTCAGTACTGATTGTGAGCTCTTTACTGGGAAGGCTGCGGCCAATCTTGTTGTAAGAGTACATGCGGATGCTGTAGACGCAGGCTGGATGCAGCTCAACAATGTTGGCTTGATTGTTTGTTGGTGAGATGTTTCTAGTCGTGTACATGTGATCCCATGAATCTGCCAGGCATGAACACATTTTAGATCTCTTTTGGTCCACATTAGGTTTTGGTTTTTGTTTGTTTGTTTGTTTTTCTTTTAGCACTGACCTGATTTATTCTTGTATTCAATGTCATAGCTGGTGATGATGCTGTTGCCATCAAATCTTTGGATCCAGCGCAGGTTCATGCTCCTGTCTTTGACCTCCCTCACTTCCAGCTCAGGGGGATCTGGTGGCTCTGAGTTAAAAAAAAAGAATAGAATAACAAAAAGGAGAGAAGGATTACATCAACATATGATGCTTCTCTGTAACCTGCCACCATCAGGGTATTTATATAACATATGAGTGCAGGTATAAAGGAAATACCTTGTACTGTGAGCTGGATGAGTCCTCGACCCTCTCCGTAGGAGTTGATGGCATGGCAGGAAAAGAAGACAGAATCTCCTCGCTCAGCTGGATTCAGCTGTGAGCAACGGCATAAACAAGTCAAGGTTATAATGAGGCACAAACTAGAGAAAACACACACAACAGCACGACTCAGTGCAATATGTTTTCTCTGAATGATATGTTATACGGCAATAATATATGAATTTATAAAGTCAGATCATGTATTAGAAAAAACCCTAAACATTTAACTTAAATGTCTTATAAAGTAAAGTTTCTTTACATAGGTAGCTTGACATTAAGATAGATCATAAAAGTCGCTTACAGTAATTTAACACAAGTTCAAGAATAGCGAGAAATAATAAAAAAGGAAAAAAACCCACATAAAACAGCATCACTAAAGCTTACCTCGAGATATGATGTCAATTCATGACCAAATTAACACAGTATCTCTTTACAGGCTCAAACAATCCAGCTCAGTTTGGTGTAAAGTCTTTAAGCTGAATTCAAGGCCTGAAGGGAATTCTGACCTTTAGGGTAGAGATGACTTCATCTCCCTTCTTGTTGATGGTGATGGAGTATCGGGGGTTTCTCTCTGCATCAATGACTGTGTCTCCTCTCTCCCAGCGAATAATAATAGGCTGCTCGCCCCGTGCTGTGCAGTTCAGCTCCTTGGTTTGACCCTTTCTTGCCATGGTGGTGTTGGGGTGGCTGGTGATCATGGCAGGAACTGAGCAGATTCGCAGACACATGTCAGAGTAATGAATAGTTTCATATGGAGTAATGACATGAGGGAATGGGGATTTGGTATTGGAAACTGAGGATATATTACAGATGTATAGACATCACTATTTCTGCCCTTTGTTCTCCACTGTCATTTCACGCTTCAAGCCCCACTGGCCATCTTACATCCACCCTATCTATTTGCCTCCGCTTCTTCTCGTACGTTTGTATTCCCCCCGTTCCATGGATTATTGAATGAACAGAGATCCTGTGGTTTTGTTTTCATAACTAATTCATCAGCCCTTTTCCCCACAAAACATTCAGGAGCTCACAGTCAAAACATACAAATCAATAGTAAAGACACCCTGAGTTAAGAGCTTGCAGGAAAGAGACAAGATTTTGCTCCAGTAAAAGGCTGCACTTTTGCCTGGGGCAAAAGTGCATTTTGGAAGTGCTGAGTCCTGTCCAGAAAAGCGAAAACTTATTTCTGCACTATCCAGGAGTTGTGGTTATGAAAGGAAGAGGAGTCATGCCAAAGCAAAAGTGATTGACACTCACTCTTGACAGTGAGGATCATGCTTTTACTGATGTCTGAGCCCACACCATTGGAGGCTTGACAGAGGTAGTACCCTCTGTCATCCTCGAGAACATGTCGGATGAGCAGAGAGCCATTTGACAAGATCTGGATGCGACCAGTAAGTGGGACAGGATGGTACTGCTGTGGGTTTCCAACACCTGGAGCAAAAACAAACAAAATAAAGCATGTATATTAGAATGTCAGTATCTTCACTTTTCTTTTAGTGCATTGCTTTGACTGCTGTTTTACCTTTGGCATGTTTCCACATGACTTTAGGAGGTGGGTAGCCCTCCACAGAGCAGTTTAGAACCCCAGCTTTGCCATATATACAGTCCTGGTTGTTGGGTTGAACCACAAAACGTGGTGGCACTGAAAAACAAAAATATATATTTTACATAAATGGCCAAAGACTTAAAGTAATGTCAAAAATGTGAATATTCCTAAGCTAAAAAGCCAACTCTAAGCCTGAACATCCATGCTGCTCCAGTTCATCACCACTACGCTAAACTGTCCGCTCAGTCACTCACCAGTGACAATCAGCTGTCTCTCCCAGCTGACTGTTGCAGCTGCATTGCTGGCAATGCAGGTATAGTTTCCATTGTGCTTCAGTGTCACCTTGGAGATTTGCAGGGAGCTCATGAACTCTTTGGTCTCTATTGCAACGCCAGAGGCGGAACCTGGCACGATGAGCTGGCCGTCTTTGTGCCAGGTGATGCGTATGGGCATGTCCCCAGATGACACTACACAGGCAATGTACATGAGCTTCCCCACTGAGGTAGAGGGGATATCGAACGGCTGGATGAGCGGTGGCACTGGGGTAGACCAAAAGAATGCAGAGAATCAGTGAAATGAAGGTAGCAATAGATGTCTAAGAGTGGCAGTGTGGCCATCTGGAGCAGTGCTGAGAGAGATAGAAAAGGTTATTGGCCAGTGGGCCTCTCTTTGCCACCACCCCCTCCAGCCCCCATCTCCTGCAGCCCATAATAGCTGTTCTGGTTAGAGTTCAATTGGCAGGGGGAAGTCATTCCGTTGCCATAGTGATGGAGGTTGAGGTGGGGGTACTACAGCTGAGACATCTGGGGGATTTAATCTAGGCTTCATTATTATTCATCTAATTAAATCAGAGACACACTCACACTCAGGCAAATGCACACACCCTTAAACACCTCTGCAGCTGCCTTGCTGCCATCGTTAGCCGACTACCAGACCAAACAAAATACAGACACAAACATTTAAGATCCATGCAGAAATTTAAAACAAATCCATCTACGTATCAAATCTCCAAATTGCAAAACTCCTGTATTGTGAAACAATTATCTTTGTACCAAATGACCAGTCTAAAAGGCAGAAGAAACCAATGAGAAACATTCGTGGTTAACTTTGGTAACATTTTGAATTTTTGCTGTGCTTCGTCTCAAGCAGGTGGATGGTAGGTCGATTCTCATCTTGTCGTTTTTTTCTCTCTTTGTTTTTTTTTTTGTCACATAGGTATACTTATACATAAGTATACAAAACCATTATCTCATGAATCCATTCTTCTTCACACCGTTACCTTTGACAGTGACGTGGACAGTCTGGTTGATTGAGACCTGGGGCTGGATCAAAACACTACACAAGTATGTCCCTTCATCTGCACCCTTCTGCACGTCCGTGAGCCTCAGGGTGCCGTTCTCAAACACCACTTGACGATGATTATCAGGCAGCTGCATGCCGTCCTTCAGCCACTTGATGGAGTAATATGGGTACCCAATCACACGGCACGTTATGTAGGTGTTTCTGCCTGCCACTGCAGTGATGTCTCGCATGGGTCTTATTCGAGGTGGACCTGGATACACGGGGAAGAGAGGGAGGGGATGGAGGGAAGAGACCGAGACAGAGACGGAGTTTGGAGAAAGGGGTGCATGAGGTGACAGAGGTCATAGCAGAAAAAAGGGACAGCCACAGAGACGGGAGGTGAAGAGATAAAGGTTGAGGGATAGTGATTGGGACGTGTTGACAGGTGAAGAGGAAGGTTAGTTATGCTCTTTTGCTAAAATCTGACTGAGGATATTTGTTGACTCTATATCTGTGTATACCGTATTGACCCGAACATAAGACGACCCCACTGATAGGCAAGCAAAGAAAAGACAGCAGCTTATCTCCATAACTCTAATATCTGTGTTGATGTAAAAATAAACGTCAAATTGCAAAGAGATTTTACTGTCTGAGTTTGTCTTTAATTCATTATTTATTCAATGCCACAAACTCAAGGAGCGACTGGTGGAAATGTACCGACACTTCACGAAAAAGTGTTCAAAGGTGTTGGACAAATATTTGGCACCTGGGTAAGATATGGGTCCCCTTGATCGCTCCTATCTCGCCCTGCGCCGCAAACGCATTCATCTGCACCAGCTGAGACTGGACTTTAACCCGGTCGTGGGTGACTTGACCTCTCTGGCAACTTTTAAGGCTTTAAATGAGTAATGGCTCCATTGACAGTCCTTCGGTTCTTTTTTCAGACACATACACGCTCTCGTCCCAGTTTCACAGGAGCAGACGATTTGAAAAACTGTCAGTATTATAAGCTGTCTTTTTTGGGCTCGCTGTTGCAGAGTATTACATTGTATAACATCATATTTTCTCTCTGCGGCATTTATCACCAACATCTTAAAGACTCATTTGTCTCTTTGCATGGAATGCTTGCCACCTTTCAGCATCTTTCAAATCCCTTAGAACTTTTATTTTCAGTAGTAGCCTAACAGGCTACACTGTTTAAGAATCTAGACCCCGAATATAAGACAACTTTTTAAAATACGCTCAAAGAAAAAAAATAAATTCAGCTTATATTTGGGTTAATACGGTATATATATATATGTGTATATATATACATACAGCGAGTAAATATTGAAGAAGTTAACATTTTTCTCAGTAAATTTATTTCTAAAAGTTCTGTTGACATGAAACTTTGATCAGATGTTGACAACACACACGCAAATAAACCAAGCCACACAAGTCCATAAATTAAGTTATGTGTAATAATGTGAAATGGCACAGGTAAACAGTATTGAGCACACATAGAAAAGGAAGTACAAAAAGGCATAGAAAGCCAAGACACCAACTGAAACCAATCAGCAATTAGAAAGCAACCCTGCCTTTCATGGCATTGTTTTCCAAAAAATTCCTAAACTTCTGAATGTTCCAGTGAGGACTGTTGGGGGTAAGGCAGAAGTGGGCAGAAGTGAACATAACATAATTTCACCACAAATTGGCCATGACCAGTTGCTCCTGGAAAGATCTGTGGCAGAGGAGTGAAAAAAAGCAGCTGTCCAAGAGCCAAGGACTGCACATGGTGAGTGTCAGAAAGATCTTAAAGAGTCCATTGCTTAAGAAAAAGCAAGTTGAATCTTGTTTAAACTTTGCTGCACAAAATTTAGACAATCCTGTGAAATAGTGGGAGCATATAGTTTGGTCAGATGAGACCAAAATTGAACTCTTTGGTGATGATGATGAACACATCATGTTTGGAGGACAAATTACACTGCACATCACCCCAAAAACAACATAAGTTTGGGTATGGGAATATCATGATGTGGGTTTTCTTTCAGCATATAGTACTGTCAAACATCATATAATCAATGGAAAGATTAATGGAAAAATATCCTGAGACATTCTTAATAAAATAAAAAAAAAAAGAAATCTGCTGATGAAGATGAGACGATGGTGGATATTTCAGCAAGACAATGCTGAACACGCAGCCGAGGAAACTCTAATAGAAAGAAAAAGCTGCTAGAATGGCTCATACCAATCAACTGACTTGAATCCAACTGAAAATCTGTGGAAAGAACTAAAGATCAGAGTTCACAGAAGAGACCCGCAGAACCTTCAAGACTTGAAGACTGTGCAGAAGAACAGGCTAAAACCACATCCGAGCAATGAACGGGACCAGTTTCTCCATACGGGAGGCACCTTGAAGCTGTCGTTACAGAAAATAAAGGCTTGTCCTTGTGTCACTTCACATTATTACACGTAACTTAATCTATGGACATCTGTGGTTTCATTTATTTGCACGAGTGGATAACGTGAGTTGTTACAAACATCTGATGAACGTTTCATGCCAATAGCACCTTCAGAATATATTTACTGAGAAAAAGTGTGACATTTTCAATACTTGTTTTACCCACTGTATACGTATAGATGTAAATGAAGACTAAGTATCTATCCATGTATAGCTAGCTATCCAGTTTTCGTAGTTAGGTATCTATCTACAGATAAATGGATTGATATATAAAATGTGACATGCTAAATGGTCTACAGTATGCTTCCCTAACCCTAATCCTGCATGTTTGTATAGAGTCAGGTGTAAGAGTGCATTTATATTGAAAAGCAGACAGGCACCTCTTACGTTTATGCGCGCTTGGTACTCGGCGCTGCCGGCCGAGTTGCGTGCGACGCAACGATACACTCCTCCATCTCGAATGAGCGGGCTGCTGACGTTGACATGAGACACAGTGAGGCCGTCTGACAGGGTGTACTGGCTGGTCTTGTAGGTGGAATCTCGCACCACGGGCTCATCGTCCAGCGTCCAGGTGATAGAAGGGGGTGGCGCTCCTTTGGCGGCACACATGAGGGAGAAAGGCTCGCCGGGGTTCACCACCCGCTCACTAAAGGAAGACACAATACGAGGAGTACCATCTAAGAGGGAAGAAAGAGGGGAGGGTGAAAGTGGAGAAGCGTTAAAGCATCAGTTAAATATGTTTCTGGATTTTGTGGTGGTTGATATCCACATACCCTCAAGCAGAATAATGGAAAAGTCCTGAGCGGTGTGGCCCTTTCGGGAAGCAAAGCACTGGTAGGCTCCGGAGTGGAACTTCTGCGCTGCAGTGATCTGCAGGGTGTCGTTGTGTTGCCCCTGGATTGAGATGTGCTGGTCGGGGAGAATAGGCTCCGTGTTCCTGTACCAGGTGATGGTGTATTCTGGAGAGCCTTCCACGCTGCAGGTGAAGAACAGCGTGCTGCTGATGCCCGTTTTCAGATTCTTAGGAGACAAAGTCACTCGCAGTGGATCTGAAAGAAGGACGGATCACGTCAGTTTGCATGTCTGAATGTGAGAGCATGCATTTGAAACAAAAATATAAAATACGCTCTCTTTTTCTTTGTATTTGGCTTACACGTACTTTGTATCAGCTGACTGGTTAAACTGGGGTACATTCCATTTATTATTACAAATGTGTCTGACGATTTAATACTCAAATACGCTTCTGGTCATGAACAGTTTGTGCTCGGCACTAGATAAGTCGCTGTAAAGGTACTCGAATCATGACGCACAGATTCACGCGTTCAGTAGGTGTTTACATTGAAACAGACAGGCAGAGAGGGCACAATCAGCAGTGGTAAGTCCATCAGTTCGACACACTCATTAAAAAAACAGCTGGAGATATCTCTTCACATCTTTGTCCACTTGTGTGTGTTTAAACGAGAATGTGCATGTGTGTGTATGTGCAAATGTCACTGAGCAATAAGGCAGCTGGTGGTGTACGCTGGGGGGCATCGTTGTGCCCCCCCCCACCCTGTCATAGTCACAGAGTGTACTGCCATGACGTGCCCACTGGCAAAGACCACTGTCTCTCTATTCTCTCACTCTGTCTTCCATCTCTTCCTTTGTTTTTTTTTTTAAAGCAAAATTCACATAATACCAACATATCTCGACCACTCTTATTATCCTGTTATTACAGCATTGTCTGGATGTCTGTCTGTCTCCTGTGTGACCCTCATCTTGATCTCTATCATTCTCACCCTCCTTGTCTGTGATGGCGAATGGTTCTGGCAGCTGTGTTATGGAGTTAGACTCTGCGATTTACTGCCCTGTCTTTCTTTTTGAGGCCTGATATGATGGGGCATCAAACAGCTCACATTTCATTTGTTACAGACACACTTGAAGTGTGACTTACTGTACATGCATGCCTGCGTGAGTCTTTAAAGTTGTCTGTGAATGTGCAGAATGCACTGACACACCTATAACATGAAGCTGTCCAGACACCTCCTTGGAGCCAAAGCTGTTGGTGACCTCGCAGGCGTAGCTGCCACTGTCCTCCTGCCTTAAGTCACTGATGGTCAGCCCCGTCAAGCGCCGTGTCCAGCGGGCATCTGAGGGCAGCGGGCGACCATCTTTCAGCCAGCGCACAGTTGGGCTGGGATAACCACCTGCTATGCAGGGGAGCTCAATGCTCTGGCCTGCATACACCTCCCCCGCTTGGAAACTGTCCAGGATGGTGGGTGAGGACTCGTTGGGGTCTGGAGGGCAGAGATGGGGTTACCTTTTTGTTTCATGGCAAAGATACATAAAACACAGGCAGAAAATAAATGAACAACAGCGAGCTGCTCACCCATTACAGACAGCCTGGCCCCGTTGCTTTGCCGTGTCTCGCCACTGTACTTATGCTTGGTGATGCACCGATATGTGGAGAGGGCATCCTCTTTCTGAACATCAGAGATGTAAAGAGCCCCGAAGGATGTCAGCGAGAACCTGTTACCTGAAGAAAACACAAACACCAAAGACCAACATTAAAATCCCACTCCAGCGCATGCTCCATTTCCTAAAACCTCATCTGTGTTGACCAGTCTTGTACATTTCAGTCCAAGGTTTTCCAACAAAAACCCCCAGCAGGGGACACTGGCAGGTCTTATCTCCTTTGACTCTGCAGTTTGTGCACTAGAGGAAGAGACTGTGTTTCTTCAAGAAGAAGAAACACAGTTGTACACAAGTGGAAGTATCAGAATGGTAATGTGTGTTTAACAGACATTTGTTATCTGAGCCTTGGTTTTGACAGCGTTCTTCGCTGTTAACACGATGCTCTGGTAAGCTTGTTTGAAGCGCTGAAATGTTTGGTAGCCAGTATCGTCAAGACCAAACAGATGAAAATGATCAGCACTGGTGTGGTCCATCCACTGAGTACAAGACTCATCAGCTTTTCTAATGAGAAGAGGCTCCCACTGGTATTTTCCAGACAGATGTGTTGGGATGCTGTGGCATGTCGCATCTCTACGGACAGCCTCCTGTACACTGTGGCCAGAGCTGAGCGGAAGATGTACAAACAGAAGTGAAACACTGAGAAAAACTACATGACATTACTGTCTTTGAGTAACATTTTCAGAGAATCCTTCCATTAAAAGTAAGCTAAAGTAAAATGAATTTTAACTCAACTTTCTTATGTATTTAGGAGGGATAAAGGAGACTTATGAAGGAACAACAAATAAAAGAAGAAAAAAGAGAGCCATTGGCTGTCCTACCGACTTTTATGCTGCTGTAAGATGATCACTGTGGTACAAAAACATTGTGCTTATTACCAAACCGTATTGCGCGAAGAACAAACAGCTGCCTGAACAGTTGGCATGACCTGCCTAATAAAGTTGCCTCTCTAAACCTAGCACTCTGTCAAGACCTGGAGGACACCCAGCGGTCACATACCCCACAAATGTACACAGCACAGCACTTCCTCCCGCTGAAAAACGATGTATAACCCTTAAGTGCTTACTATCATTTGTCAACTACTGTATCCAAATGTTAAACCTTCAAAGTGCACCAACAATGTGGTAGGCATCATATATTTCCATCACTGGACCTAAAGCTCTCTCCTAACCCAAACATCATATAAATTAAGTAATTTAAGCTTTAAGCGTATCAGAATCTGAATCAGTAAACTTCATTGGTTCCCTGGAGGGCAAGTCTTTGCTTGGTAAGGTAAGCACAAAAGCCAACAGATACACCGAGGTTAACCGCCTCAGTTCATACATGTCCACTAAAATTCCATAAATTAGCACTGAGGAATAAAAGAAGTGTATAGAGGTTAAGACAACAGACACCAGGAACACAATAAAAAGTACTAATCAATATGACAAATCTTAACCCTACACCTTAGCCCAGAGTCAGTCTTTTAAAATGGCTGCCAAGTCATAGTATCGTTACTACGATACGTCAAGCATTAATTATCACCTGCTTTGTTTGGTGCAAATATACCGCAGGCCAGCCACTGGATTTACTGCTTTCAAGTGCAAGTGTGTGTTTATCAGCATCAATATTTCATCCACAAACTCCAAACATGCACGGTTGTGGACCGTGCGTGTGCTTGCGTTGAATATGCCGTATGGCCCGGTAGGAGGGACGGGCTGCAATTTCCCAGCAGCCTTTGTTTGCCCCCCAGAACGAAGCCTCACAGGATAATGAGCACCTTAAGACTGCTTCTCCCACAACACCGAGGACTTGCCTGTCACAACACTCTGACACAGGCAGTGAGAGAGCTGGGAAGTGGGAGTCAGCTGAATCTGTCAAAGCCACACTTTTTTCACTCTGCCCTCAGTAGAGGGCTCAATTCATCCCATCTGCAACCTCCGAAACCACACTGATTACACAACACACAGAGCATTATCATTCCCTCTGTCTGTCCATCCTAACGGTGGGGTTTATTCATAGAATCACTCAGTCTCGAATCGACTCTTCACATCTTTGTGTGAACCCTGGTATCCTCTGTCTCACCCTTTTCATCTTGCTCTCTGTCTCCTGCTCTCAGTCTCCAAGCAGAGTGGCAGACGGAGTAAAATATTAATTACCAAATCTTAAATCACTGTGCTCCCTCAGCTTTTATTCATGCTGACTTGACTAGATAATGAGAAACAAAGTCAATGTACATCACACACACAGACGGTGTGTGAATGTGTGTTGCATTTTTTATTTTTCATTTTTACCTCCCCCCCATACAAAGTCATGCACATGTTTCACAGAAATCTTTCATTTAACTTTTGCTCCAACAATTCCATGTTTACTAAGCACCCAGGAAAAATGTCATGCATGACAAGAACGCACATCAATCTGCACAGACGAAGGCCTTGGTCGGGAAACTGCTCAGAAACCAGGAAAGAAGCCACTGAGCGATGAATGTCACCAAAAACTGGAGGTGTAGAATTGGGACAGGAAGCCAGTCATATATTTAATGTTTTATTCATTATTTGTTCACAACTACATTTTCTGTTTTACATGTTATTTTACATTTAGAAGAACTGTAAATCCAATAAATCAGAATTACTAAAAGAAAGAGGCTTTCACATGCATTCCAAAAAAAAAAAGAAAAAAGGAGCTCCTAAAGGACTGTAGAGGCTGAAATAGTCTTACCAACAATAAATTATTTTTTTAAAGAGTGCTTTCACCCATGAAGGAGCCCATTTAAACAATGTCACATTGCCTAAAGGATGCTCAAGTTGTTTAGGAAAAAAAAGTGAGCAAAGTTGCTCATCACTCCCACATGCAGAAGTGGTCCATTTAGGAACGATTTCATTTTCTGTCTTTGAGTGCTGAACATGAAAAAAAAAACAAAAAAAAAAACAACGACACAAGACAAGCCTTTTTTCATGGCATCAATTTATATCATTTCCAATTGTAATTTCCATTTTTCTTTCTAAATTTACAACCGCGTAATGTTGGATTGAAAAAAAATAAAAAAGAATTTACGGTCCGCACGTCCTGGCACAAAAGCACACTGGTGCTGAACTGTACCTCACCCGCCACATCTATTTGATTTGTGAAAAGTTTTGAAGTGGTTCTGGTCCGTTTCCACAGAACTGACTGAATCCATCTCAGCAGGGCGGGCTGGGATGGGTGGGCTTCATGCAGCGACTCATCCAGCCATGATTCAAAACCACGATGCCTGCAGAATTTCTTAGAACCACTTTGGATCCGCATATTTAGCTAAAGTGGACATACTGGTGCTAAACTGGGCATCTACGCTGTGACTTGTGCAACACAGCTTTGCTCTCATGTTTTTTAATCCAACAAAATGGCAGCCGTGCAGTCCCACAACACTGTCACTATGACACATTTCAAAGAGGAGTGTGGAAAAGGGAAAATAAAGCAAGTCTAAATTTATGTGACAGAGAATGAGAAAAAATAAATAAATAAAAGCACGACTCGGTCTATAAATAGAATATATACTGTAGCATATGTGGGTCCAAGAGTGTGTGTGCTCAGTGTGTGTGAGTTAGCAGCAGCCTCATTTTCTCACATGCAAATGAAGGCGTCGGTGCAAAGCTAACGAGGCCCATATTTCCACCTCCTCAGCGGGGCCATTATTTATTGATGTTCTGCATCTTTCCCCCTCCCTCTCTCACGTTTTCTTCATCTTCTCCTTGTTGCTAGGGCCTTCGTACCGCCATCACATTAAAATTTTGGCGTTCTTTCACTGCTGAACCACAATGTGTTTACAATCACTGACGAGGACAGCAACAGGGTGACCTTTGTTGTGTGAAAGCCCAAATTTTGAATCCAAAATAATAGCAAGAAATAGCTTAAGTATGAAGTTTCTAAATAGAAAGATTTTTCCCACTTGCTTAAGAGGAGCACATTTGCCTTCTGTTTATGTTAAAGAGATTAGTACACATTGGTACACATGTAAAATAAATCATTTCAAGAAGTAACTTTTATGAAAAAAATACAGTTTTAGCTATGTATTTGATGAGCAGCTACAATAATGAAAATCCACCCATCCATCCATCCATCATCTATACCCACTATTTCCTGTGCAGGGTCACAGGGGTCTGCTGGAGCCTATCCCAGCTC
>JBAMYA010000006.1:8011934-8024486 GCA_037176975.1 Arrhamphus sclerolepis
TATATACACATATATATACATATATGTTGGTTTTTTTTGGTTTAAACTCTGAGTGTGTCTCTATTGCATCTTGTGGCCCATGAGCTGTGTCACTGCATCTTCTCACCCTGAATGTAATCATGCAAGTAAATAAAATTATGCCTTCGGAAGAAACAAGTGCATGTGTGAACCTTTACAGAGTGGTTTTACTCCCCGTATCAGCTGTGACTCCTGCTGCGTTTTCTCCAGAAGGGATCAAGAGACTGCGACAGGCAAGACAAGCAATCAGCCACTCACTTGCATGCAGAGAGCTTTGAGTCACAAAATCAATTTTAATTTTCACATCTTCATTAGATCTATCCACACGGACCCTTGCTGGCCAAGCAGGGCCCCAGTGGATTGAAAACAGAGTTTGAGACAGTTGACAGAGGAGTTTAAGCTCCACATTGATAATACCATCCACAGGAGTGTTTAGGTAAGCACATGAATCTTCTGTGTGTGAATGTTCACTGTATGTGCCCGTGTGCATTTTCTTCTTCCATCTGATGCGCAATTATGATATTCGGATTGTCTGCCCTTCTGCAGATTGTTGTTGATTGGATGAGAGGATGATGAGGTCAGTGTGTGTTTATTTGGGGGTCAAGGTTAGAGACGGCCTCACTGGTGAATGGCGCTGAACGGGAGAGAAACTCGCTGCAGAGTTCAGTGAGCAGCTCATCATGTTCAGCATCTGATCCTCACACTCACTGCTCATCAAGTGACCTATATACCCCTAATTACACACAGCCGCCTCATGACGGCATGCAGAAAAACACAGAGAAATGTGTCTGAATATGTACATCCGAATATATAAATAATAGTAACAGTTTGTGTAGAAACAAGTGTTCATACGGTTAAAATAGGAGTTCTACAGTGATTAAAAAAAAGTGAGCTGAAAACGTGTTGATCAGAGATGTAGTTCTGCAGTTTCATTTCTCTCATGTCGTACAAAGTCCAGCAAATAAACACAAAATACAATTCAAACAAATCAAGGCTCAAATAGGAATATGGGCAAAATGTTTCAGAATGACCCACTACTGTAACCTATCAGTGTTGTTTTTTCATACATATAATATAAAACACCATCTGTCAGGACCTGAGGCCGTTCTTGCCCTACTACCCTCCTTGCTTCCCCTCCTCTATTTTCTAACTGACTCTCAACTGCATTGTTGTTGCAAAGGTTTTAAATACAGAGAACAACCACGCCTATGTCGCTAATATAAAACCACAAAACAAAATTCGAAAGATCTTGACAGCAGACAGAGATTCTGGACTCCACATTCGTCTTTCTCTGTCTCCCTCACACACACTCACATACAAATGAGGTTAATGAAGATGAGTGTGAGGGCACAGTCCTATTGACATCCAGTGTCTCTAATTGTGGCCCTAGTTCTTCAAGGACAAGCAGGGAGTGGACAGAAATAGATCTGGAACTGTTGAACAGTTCGTGTCTTTCATTTTCTTTAGTGTCAAGCACAATTACAGGCAGAACTTGACAGTAGCTTGGGAAAATGGATTGTGAGGAAAGCAGTGAAAGGAGAGACACAAAGAGGAAAATGTCAAAAGAAAACAAGAGGAGGATGAAGGAGAGAGGGTAGACAGACATGCGGGATGGAGGAGGAGAGGGAGTAGGAGGAGGTGAGGAGAAGGAGGAGGACGACCAGATCAGTGATCCAGAAGAGTAAGCAGACAGAAGACACGCGTTAAGAGTTCGGTCAAGCACAGCGGCGCATCAATCCCTTAGCAGATGAGATCAGAGATGCAGACATAAAAGATAAGACGAACCTAAATCAAACATTTTCAAAGCAAACAAACGGCCCTCGCCAAGACACTCCAAATGTATTTATTTGGTGTCCTACCTGGTACAATGGAAACGGTGTCTCTCTCCCAGGACACAACGCTGACATACTCCTGCACGGCTGCAGGGATGAGGCACTTGAACACAGCTACGTTGCCCCGCATTGAGCGTTGGTCCGCTACTCGCACAGTGTAGGGCTCCCTGAAAACTGCACAGACACACAAACATCATTACAAACAGCGTTGTTGAAAGGACATTCAAGATTTTATTCTATCTTTAAACTCCCAACTCCCATCTGTTGTCATAAAAAAAACAACAACTCTTATTTAAGTATCTTGATTAGCTGTTGGAAGATATATGGACTGTTTGAAAACATCATCAACACATTAACATAGCAAAAAAGAATCCTTAGAAAACAAAACTGCAAGGGTCAAGAGGAAAAACCCCTTTCACCAAAAGCCATTACATGCTAGCTAAATGTTTTCATCATAATTGTCTGAAATCTTCTAATCCGGCCTCCTTTTTTACTATAAACGGCAGATGCAGCCATTAAAGGGGAATAATCATGGAAGTTATTTTCTGGCACTGGTATGACGTCATCAGGAGACACTGACTTTGGACACAACTACAAATCTGATGGGATAGTGGCGCTTTAGGTTTATGCCGGTTTGTGCAATATTTTACACCCTGTTGAATGAGAAGAGGCTCATTAGCCAAATCACATGAAAGCCAGGATGTGTCTGAAGGTTGCTAAGAGACTGCTTTGGAATCCCTTGCCTGGTAACAGACACCACAACAGCACACATACATTCCTGCTGCAAAAGGAAGAAAATCTGCATGTTCCCCAAATCGACGACGTGAACAAACCAGACCTGTTCGGGTTTTTGGAACAGTGAATTTAGATGCTGATGTCATGAAGCTGTGAAACACCCAAGTGTGATCCCTGTGACCCCACCCACATTCTGTCTGATTGCAACCTGTCCACCAAAGCAAGCAGGGCCTGACACAGGCCATTGGCTGCAGGATGTTTGCTTCATATTAATCCCTCAGCTTCTGAGGCCAGGCTTCTGGGTCATGTGGGAATGAAGGCAGCTACCGGCTGCCATGCAGCTCATGGTCCTGGCTCAAATCCCCAACTTGGCACTAGTATTAGTATTAGAATGAATATGAGTATTAGTTAGGTTGGTGTTGGGAGGCAGAATATGAAAACAGATGTTGATGGCAGGAGGGAAAGGGGAGGGACCAACGGGCCTGAATGAATGTAGGGAAATGGGGAGTGGCGGGACAGTGGAGGCAGTGTTTGTGTAATTCAGCTCTGCGTTTGAAGTATTTCTTCGCCGGGTGAATCACCCTTCCTCCTTCACGTATCTCTGCTCTTTGTAGAGCTGAAGGAGCCCAAAACCCCAGATGTACTCTTTTACTTTAGATGAGGTCTCGCTTATTAAAGCAGCCTCACATGGTCTAATCAATGGAAAGCACCAATTAGGTTTGTTAATGAGAGATAATTAAAGAAGTGTGTTGTGGCTATATTTAGCCTGGCACAAGAGGACAGTGTGAAGAAGGAGGTAGCAGAGAGGAGAAGGAGGGCAGAAAAGAGAATATGATGACAGAGGAAGCTTCTGGTCATAATATACAACATATACAATATCAGTAATTGAATATTTTTTCAAAAGTATCCTTAACAATTTGATGTACTTCAACAGTGCATGCTGTTAGTGTATAAATTAGTCTATTTATTCTGTGCATACATAAAACGGATAAGATCACTAACACTGGAGATCTTTTCTCAACTGAAGGCCCATCAGCAGGAATGACCCTCCCTCACTTCATGTACGCCTTTTCTGATCTTTGCTGTTTATTTCTAAAAATCACTACAGCACTGATAATTGGCTCAAAGCACAGAAAGATTTCTTTCTGTCAGATGATGAAGCGCTGTGGCTCGTCACCAGCTCTGTCAAATAGGTGTACGAAAAAGCCGAAGCCTGATGTGATGCAGATGTTCCCTCTGCAGACTGTGTTCTAGGTCAGTCTGTGTTCAGGTCAAGGGCTATTTTAGGGCAGGTGATTCTGTGTGTGGGCCAGGCTTTTTTTTTTTTGCATCTGCTCTACTTTATGCTTTAACAGCTGTCTCATTTTGCACCATTACTTGTTGTATTGCATCTCACTGTGACCTTTTGCTTTGCACACTCCAAAGCTTCTTTTTTATCACCCCCCCACCCCCATCTTTTTGCATTCTTTCTTTCTTTCTTTCCAACCCTCCATCCAACTCACCGGCTTTGATACGGATGTTGGGGCTGCGGATCTTGCCGGCCTGATTTTCGGCAGTGCAGAAGTAGTCGTTGTCGTGAATGTAGCTGTTGTAGGCGGAGGGCGAGAAGGGGTACAGTTGGAGGGTGCCATTGGCGTGCACATGGCGGATGTGGGGCACGTCGTAAATGTCGTCGCCGGTGGCCAGATACCAGCGCAGTATTGCACTGGGGGTGCCCCCTGCAGGACAGGGCAGGGACACCCCCACTGAGCTGGAGTAGGTTATCTTCTGCAGGGAGGCATTCACAAAGTAAAGCCTGGTAGAGACCACATCCTCACTGTGTACTGCAGAGGAAAAAACAGACATGAAATGATCACTTAACCGGATGGAAATGGATGGCCATCAGAGAGCACCTGCTACATGTTTCAGAAACACAGCAAACAGCCATCAGTGAACTGGAAGTGAATGGATCTTTCACTGTAAAGCGGCAGGCATAACAGCATCTGACAAAAGTTGAACGGGAGTTGGGGGCGGGGGGGGTTGCCCTTGACATGTGTGGCAAAAAAAAATCATAACAAATGTATGCCCAATATCCAGCTGCAAACATCAGTCACGTGACACAGAAAGCCAGGGATTTGGGCTAAAGCCTGCGATGGTTTAGGTGGATCGCAGGGGGGGAGGAGCCTGCTACCTCCATACAGCATGTGCACACATACACAAAGACAAACAGAGGGAGGGAGGGAAGAAACATTCTGATAGGTTATGTGATTGGAATTTCTATGCCAGACGCAGAGATTTAAGTCTATTTAATCTCCTTACATATTTAACACACACACATGCGCGCACACACTCACAAACGTACACACACAGCCATGTTATTCATATGCACTCAGATTAAACACACCTCCAGCGGAGAAAGGGGAGAGAAGAGGAAAGATGGGGGAGTTATATGAAATTTTGGGGTCATGATAAGAAAGATTAAGAAAGAAATTAGTGGGGGGCGTGGGGGTCTGCTCGTGGACAGTCGTGGATGTTAACCACAGCTGATTCTGATTTACTGTACGTCGTCATGCACGGCCATCACCACATGTCACCTCCTAAAAGATGAAGGTGGCACACAAAACCTTCAAAATCTCTTCAAAGATAATAAAAGATGCTGAAAGACTTTGTTTCCAGTCGTAAAAAAGTTAGTGCTGTGGAGGTTTGGATCATAACTCAATGCTTCTCTTTTTCCTCTCTCCTTCAGCCTGTTAATGAACTATGGCAATGTTGATTTAATAAAAATGTTTAAAATAAATGACATTTTTAAAATCAGCACTTACTAGTAAATGAAAAGTACATTTCATTTTGTTTCATCACCAAGCAAAGACTCAGATGCATTTGGTGTTAGATGCTTTTTTTTAAAAAATTTATTCTATTTTATTTCATGTTTTACATACAGCTCCAAAAGAATTTAAAGGGACATTTCATCTTCATAGTATGACATACATAGACTTCATAGTATAATTATGTAGTGATTATTTTTGGTTTCCACTGTGTCATGATAATGAATTTTGTTTTTAACAAATTATAAAATATACATCCATAAAAGATTTGCAGTCAATGGTTTTCTGAAAGGTTGTGTTTCCTTATTTGTTTTTTATTAACACATATCTAACATGTTATCTATCCATCATCCATCCATCATGTTGATTCTTTATTGATTCCAGGCTGAGACGTGTTTTTAGCCTTAGCACAACTTTTTACTGTTAAAAATTGCAACAGGTCACTAACGCAGCAGGTTACAGCGGTATCACTTCAACTAGCTGCACACAGCTGTGAGCCAGTCACTGCTTGGCTGCATGTCAACATTTCTTCTCTTATGTCTCAAGTCTCATTGCTGATTTGATAAGTTTAGAGGCGTACACTTCTGATTCTTCATGAAATTATTAAAGAAATGACTATTCGCTACACTTTAATACGATCATTTAGTTCATATCAACATGCTTGTGTTCATTTTGTGATGCATTTCATTACAGAACTGATTGAAATATGCATCCAAGAAGATTTGCAAGAACCTTGATGAAAAAAATACATTACAAAATATTATTTTTCATGTTTGTTATTTCCCATCACATATATATCAGGAAAGGCTTGAGATTTATCTCTTTTACATGAAAAGCTATAAAAGGTAACGCATAAATTGGCAGAAAAAAAAGATGAAAGCCATTCTATGTGAACTGTGTGCATGTGGCTGTTTTTATTTATTTATTTTTTTAAACATTCTGAGAAGTTGCATTTCATTTTCTATATTAAAACTACACTTTGAATTTAATAAGGAAAAATACATCTCATTTCTATGACTGAGGACTGCAATGACCACAGTTGTCCACAGTACAATTTTATTCAGGACGACTTAGTTATGAAGAAATTCAGCAATTATCTTTCTTTCTACTATTTTTCCCAACACAAAAACAAACATCAAGCCAACTTTGATGTAGCCAAAGCTCAGATATCTGCTGTTACGCTTCTGAGTGTATTTATGACTTACAGTTAAAGTTATAATGATTAATATATTATTCCACACTGAATATTATTGGTTATTAATTAACCAGTAGCAAATCATAGCACCAGCTGACTGAATTACCAGAGCCTGCAACTGCAAGTTTCAATTCCAAGACTGATAATTAAATTATCAGTCATTCTTAACCTCCTGTTGAAGGTAGAAAAATACAATCATCTTTACATTGTATTAAGATTTTATAAATAATCGTGTTGAGCGATTGAGATGGGAGCAACAGAAATCACATTAAATAAAACAGTTACTAGAGTAAAATATGTCTGAGGAGCTCAAAATAAAACTAGGAATGGAAACTAACGTATCTGATCACATGATGGCGCATTTGAACATTAAACCTGGCATAAAGCTGTTGGTGATGTTGACAGGCAAACAGCCTGGCAGAATAAATCGTTGCCATCAACAGTGTCAATGTGCTGGCACTGAGTTCAATGCACCAGATCGAAGGGGGGGGGCAACTATCTTATCATCCAGGGGGTTAATCAATAATTCCATCTTCCCTATAAAGAGGTGTCCCTGGTCAGAGATTGATGAAGCTAGGCAACATGTTACAGATGGTACATGAAAATGTGTCTGGCAGTCCAGTGGTGGGCTGCAAAAACCAGGTCAGACTCCCTCCCCTCCGCAGATTACTGATAATGGCCCCTGAGCATAAAGCCCATATTAAAGATTGCAATATCTATAATCTCCCAATGGGGGGACAGCACTAAAGTAGAGGAGTGAGGGGGTCACCCTGAGAGCTTGGGAGGGTGGAAGCAGGAGAACGTCTCATACAGTAGATTATATGTCCTGGGGGCATGGGCAGTGGGGGGGCTGGGAAGCACTGGGGACTGATGGAGTGGGAAGTGGAATAGAAAGGGGATCAGAGCAAACTCCCGCCACTCAGAGCGTGTCAAAACCAGCCAAACCACACATGCCGCAACACGCACGCACAGATACACACAACAACACTCACATACACACTCAGAAAGAAGCGCTGCGCTCAGCCGCACTGGGACGAGCGAAAGTGGGTTTCCATAGCGGCACTTAAGCTGTGCACCGATGAGAGAAAAAAAAAAGAAAGAAAAAGAAAAACAACTTCACCATACAACAGCGAGGGTAAACAGTCAAAATATTAACACTTTAAGTAAAAAAGTATCTCATTTTTACCGTTATCAGTCTCATCATCAAAACAATCGCAAAAAATATAGTTAATGATTCTCTGAGATGATGGTGTCTTCAAAACGAATAACAGTCTATCTGACATAACTCGTGTTCACGGATGAGGTAATACATTAAAAGTTTTATCTGTGTTACATTTAAGCCCCTTTCAGACGTGCACTTCTTTCCATTAATCTCACTGAAACTGAATGCGACAACTGCGTGTCTGAATGGCTACCCTGGTCACTTATGATCTGCAAAAGTGCAGATAATGAAGTTTTTTTTTGTTTTTTTTGAGAGCTAACAACAGCTGGGATGTTTTACACAACCACATAACCACACCTCCTATTTTAATATGAATGAACAAAAATCTGACCACATGGCCTCTCTATTAAGTAAGTAAAATTTATTTATAAAGCACTTTACACAGAGAAGAGGCTCACAAAGTGCTTCACATAACAACACAAGGTAACAAATAAACCATAAAACAGGTACACAAATAAAATTGAATCCATAAAAGCACAGACTCAAGACAGCAAAACCAACAGACAGAAACAGTCAGGATATCATTAAGACCCTTTGCTATAAACCTGCATGTACAGGTATGTTTTAAGATGTTTGTTTTTTGTTTTAATGTCCACAGTAGCTGAGTCTCTCAGGTCCACAGGAAGTTTATTCCACAGCCTGGGTGCAACAGACTGATATGCTCTGTCACCTCTGGTTATTTGCCTAGTTTGAGGCACAACCAGGAGACCCTGATCAGCAGACCTGAGAAATCTACTGGGGACATGAGGGCGAAGGAGTTCAGACACGTACTCTGGTGCCTGACCACGATTTTAAAATGAATCCTAAAACTAACCGGAAGGCAGTGCAGTGAGTCCAGGACAGGAGTTACATGGCAGCTCCTCAGCAGCTTGGCTGCAGCGTTCAGCACCAACTGCAAGCGGTTAATAGCTGCCTTACTGAGACACCTGAATAAAGAGTTGCAGAAGTCAGGCCGTGATGACACAAACGCATGTATGATCAATTCTAACTCGGCTCACGACACAATGGTTCTCAGTTTGGCAATATTTTTAAGATGGAAAACACAAATGCAAGACAAAGAGTAAATATGTTTGTCAAAGCTCATAATCTGATCAAAAACGATGCCCAGTTTTCTTAGGCAGGAAAGTACTTTAACACTTACGAACCCAATGCAGTCCTTCACAACAAAAATACAACTGTTGGGGGCGATAATGAAGACTTCAGTTTTAGTATTTAACTGAGGAAAACCTTAATAGCCGAGAAACAATCGTGCAGCAAGTTTAGACTCGATTCTGTCAGGCTTAAAAGAATACCGTAGCTGAATGTCATCAGCGTACATGTGATAAGTGATGCCCTGGTACTGACTCATAGTTTCGCCAGGAGGCAGCGTATGCAAAACAAACAAAATTGGGCCAGAAACCGAACCCTGAGGCACTCCACAGGATAGGGGGACAGACGAAGAGAGAAACAAGCAAACAACTACTGAGAATGATGTGCCAGAGAGGTACGAGGCAAACCAGCCAAGGGCCCTGCCTGGAATACCGACACGGTCTCGAAGCCTGTCTATAAGGATCCACTGCTGCACTGAGGTCAAGCAGCACCAGGACAGTACTTTACTGGAGCCGGACGCCATCAGGATCATTAGATACTCTAAGGAGAGCTGTTTCTGTTGAATGTCTCTGACGATAACTGGACTGGAATTTATCAAAGTTATTGTGCTCATTCAGAGGAGAGACGAGCTGGTTAGCTACACCGTTCTCCAAGATCTTTGA
Source organism: Arrhamphus sclerolepis (assembly GCA_037176975.1). Lineage (NCBI taxonomy): Eukaryota > Metazoa > Chordata > Actinopteri > Beloniformes > Hemiramphidae > Arrhamphus > Arrhamphus sclerolepis. The sequence goes on from JBAMYA010000006.1 coordinate 8,021,492, forward strand.
AACAAAAGGTAATTTAGAAATGGGCCTAAAGTTTTGTGGAGAAGACGTATCCAGGTTGGGCTCTTTAAAAAGTGGTTGAACAAGGGCCTGTTTAAAATAAGAGGGAAGCAACCAGACACCAGTAACAGTTAACAATACGAAGCAGAGCAGGACCAATGGACACAAACTTTTTCAATTATGATGATGGCAATACATCTAATGGGCTGGAGGAGGTCTTCATACCACTCACAAGCTCAGTTAACTGCAGCAGGGAGATGAGCACAAAATTATCCAGTATTGGCTGCTGCTTGGAGGGGGTGGGGGGATGCTGGTGACTTTGTCAACGAAAATTGACAGTAAGTTATTACAGTCATCCTCAGTGAAGACAGGAGCAGCAGGCAACTGGGAGGAGGCGAGGGTCTGAACAGTTTCAAAAACAACTTTAGGATTCCTCTTATTGGAGGAAATAAGGTCTCTAAAATAAGAAGCCGTGGCAGCCTTTAGCACAGAGTTGAATTCAAATAAAGATAAATAAATTCAGTGAACCTGGAGACCCTTGGATTTCCAAAGGCGCTCCACGCGCCGACAATTACGTCTCAAACAACAGATGTCCTCATTCATCCAAGGATTCAGGTTTACAGTGGCAACAGAGCGAGACTTCACAGGGGCAGTATTATCTAAAATAGATGAACAGTGCAGGTTGAAAGTGTCGACTAATGAATTAACATCAGCGTCATCCAGAAAGGGCTGCACTGCCTGGTTATTGAAACAAAAAGAACATTTTCCTGCAGAGAGGTCATTTAACATTCGAGAACATTTCACATGCTTGCTGGCTGAACGGTCAGAATTAAAATACACATCCAAAAGAATAAAGTCGTGATCAGTCACAGACAGCTCCTCAGTCCCTGGACTTGGTTACATGTGTGGGACCACTGACGTGTTCACAGAAATTAAAAGATTCAGACACCTCCAAAACATTAGCAGCAATGCAGCTCGTAGGGTCATTTCTCAAATTTAATGATGGAGGCTAAAAGCCACTGAATTCTAACAAAAACAGGCCATTGATACCAGGAGGACGGTGGATTAAAACACAGTAAAATGGGTTTGAGCGCCCAATTTTTATCACCAACAGTTCAAATGAAGAAAAAGTTCCACAACACACCCTTCGGGCAGGAGAAACTATTCTTGTGAAACACAGCGAGACCCCATACAGCCAGTAGTCCTGAGAGCACAGGTGAAAGAACACCCCGGTGGACACAATTCATTCATAAAAATATACTCCTCACTCCTCTTTACGCTTCAGTCTCACACATATGACATGTACCGCACTCCAGCCACAGCTGTCTCTGCTACTGTTGAGACTGTTTCTGAAGAAAACCATGAGGAACATGCTGTCATTTATATTTGCATGACAGAATGTGATGGCTGACTATTTTGTCCTGTGTCGGACAAAAATATTTGAGCCTTAAATATATATTTAATGAAACAGTACTGGTAAAAGCAACATAAATATGAATGAGTTGACTTCCTTCACAACTGCTTGCATGTTTTTGGGTTATATAGAGAAGTCCATTATGGAGATGTGCAGGGCTGTTATATGTGGTCAAAATTATGATAACAATAATAATAATGATGACGGAATTATAAATGCGTTAGATGAAGAGATGCGACCAAACCACTATTCCAGATCAGGAGCTGATGTTGATATAATTCACTGATCAGATGTCAACAATGATCAAAAAAGTTTTTAATGCTGAAATAGCCTCCCTGGATTTATGATATCCAGCTGCATGTTGGCTTTAATGTAGTTGAAGGACTGGATTATGATAGCGCTTTTTTTCTACAGTTTTTGCACTTTCATTGCAAATATTAAACTTAAAAACAACAACAGCAACCCCCTTTGATATTTGAGTGGGTATTGGTGATCAGAACATTATCCGAACTCAGAAAATAGATTGATGCATCTGCAGTTATATGTTGTTGTTGTTGTTGTAATGTTTTACTTTACTCCACATTTTTACGACACATCACAACAGAATAAATCAATATTGAACCGTATTAGTATGTTGGTTTTTTAATGAAGTTATTGCAAAAGAGCATGCTATTAATGGAATAAAAGTGTGTTGCAGAGTGAAGGGGAGGGGTCGTGATGCTATTGACAGGGGACCAAAAAAATGCACCATTATATTGCATGCAGCTATTGATTAAAATGGTTTTGAGCATTGGTGGAACCATTTGGGATAATGTGATTACACATGTCACTTCTTCTTAGCATTAGTCTTGTCAGCTTTCAACATTTTCATCCAAAATGCTCATCACATTTATCAGATGTGTCACAAAAGACAATCTGTTCAAATCAATGCGGGGAAGCAACTTTCTGTTTTTACATGGACATTAAATGATCACATTTGCAAGTACAGTCTCACTGAAGGTGTTGCTCTACAAAAACATGAAAAACATGGCTGTCATGTGAGCCAGGAGGTCTGGCTTTCAGAGATGTAAACCCAGTTCTACTACACTTTAATCATATTCAAACTGGTCTTTTTCTCCTTGCTAGCCACCCCAGGATTTCTTCTTTTGCATACAAAGGGTTGGGATCAGGTTCTTAAATCACAAGATCAGATTTATGCATTTCTGCACCTTCTCCTGCATTGTCTACCCTCACCAGATGCTCCACTGCGGAGAAAGTCAGAACTTAATTCTCCTCTTATTCCCTAAGCATTCATTATCATGAAAGCAGATTTGTTCAGTTCAAATTGATCAAGTTTAGAAAAACTTCAACTTACTTGCCTTGAAATATAATAATTGCTCACGTTAGACATCTTTTTTTTTTTTCAAACTATTTTAATTATTTCTTTTATTTTTTCATCTTGTACTGATGTATCTCTCCCCATCCATTAGTAAGACAAACTTCGTGCAGACAAGAAGGTGATCTTCTGCCATTAACTGTCAGTGGTAACGTCATTGCGTTGTTATAGCAAAGAAACTCAATTGATCAACTGACACAAGTAATAAT
>JBAMYA010000006.1:8025411-8040867 GCA_037176975.1 Arrhamphus sclerolepis
CACCTTACAATGTAATGAAAGCTCTTATAGACTAACAACTTTCACACTATTTTATCCTCCACACAGGCCGGCACTTTCAGTGACGTCCATGAGGATCTAACCTTAGCAGCATGTGGAATGGTTGAGTACCGATTATTGACAAAGCTGTGAGATTTTAGTGTTGCTGTCGTTGCAGTTCACCTGCACCCAGGAGGCTTCATCAGCCCTGTTCAGACACAGCTCCAGAGAGAAAACCAGCCCTTACTGGAAGGTGTTGGAGCGCTGATGGCACTGCTGGAGCTAAAGCTTTGGCTGTCACAGTCGCAGCCACTATTTTACACACCCTGCCAGGGAGCTATGCATGAATATGTATGTCAGGGAGGCAGAAGTCATAACCTATGCAAGGTTTCATCATGCATAATGCAGCTGATCTACACCTCTCCAGGATGTGAGTGCGCACAGGCGTCTACACACAAGTGTGTGCACACACACTTGACTTTCACATCTGTATTGTACTGAGGGGGTAAATAAACTCAAGAACACCAAATGTTTCACATTCACACATTCTCACAGTTCCACATATCGGTGTGCCCATCCACATTCATTTTCCACATACTGCCCTTCTCTGCTCTCATCCATCTCCATCTTTTCATTTCTTTTTAATGCTAAAATCCTTTTCTTAACGTTGAATCTTTCATTTTATCAAATGGAAGTGGTAAAAAGTCAAAAGTAAGTTTGAGTTTGGCAGATATGCTCATCAGCGATGTAATCTATCAAAAACCTCCCCCTCCTCTCCCACAGCATTTGCTATTTTGGAAATGGCTTCATTTCCACTGTAGATCTGTTTTCACACTGTTCGTGGCTCTCCATCACTCAACCTTCAGGTGTATTCGGGACAGAAAGTTGTATTTGATATGGGGGACACAGATTACAATGGCATGGAAATGTAACGCAGCAGAGGAGGCACTGGGAAGAAACGCTGTGAGAAGGGGTGTGAATTGAATATTGGTGAGATATAAGGGGATAGAGATAGGTGTAAGCTTATAGATCATCCTCGGGGGTCTGGCATAAATAGGTGGGTGAAGGCTTTGGGAAGCAGGGGGGGAAGGTTGTTGAGATTACATCTAATCAGCAGAGGGGTATCACTGTTCCCCACCCATTGTCTATCTGTACACCCTGTCCCCAACAATCTGCTCCCCAAGCCCACCACCACCCCCACCCCCTTGGACTGTGCTGTGTCAGTAAAAAAAAAAGAAAAAAGTGTGCTACTTCAGCAGTCCCCCTGGGACCTGCTCCCCCTCACATCAAAGCAGCCAGTTTCTCTCTTAATGTGAATATCAAATCTGTGGATCACAAGTCCCAGCACAGTCTGCATAAACTGCCCCTCCCCCAACCTTTAATTCTGCCTAGTGATGAGGGAGAGAGAGGGAGGGGAGTTACTGTGAGAGGAAGCGATGGAGGGAGGGAGAGATGGAGAGAGAGATGGAGATAGAGGGAGATCCAACAAAAACAACTACTTGCTTCAGAGATTTGACATTTGCTGAAAACTCCCTCCGCCTAAAAATATGCAGCTCCAGCATCCAATAAGATTTGAAAGAGGCCTGGGCTCAATTTAGCACCGCTGTGTCGTTACACAGAGTTCTTTGAGGATTTTTTCCCCCTTCACATTAACTTTTGATGTTGTTTGTTTACCTGCTTGTTTTGTTTTAACCATCTTTTATCGATCAGTCCTCGCAAATAATTCCATTTAATTGTGTGACAGATTTAAGGGCAAATAAGAAAAGCAGGAATGCCAGTGACTAATCTGCATGTTTTTCACCCCTGGAACTGTACCCCACATAGGTGCTTTTACATATTTCAGTGTAAAATTAAGCCAGGTTTGAGATGGTTTAAATAAAAAAAAAAATAATAATAAAATAAAATAATAGGCTTGTGTCCTTTCTGAGAAATGATTGGCACCCCTGTGGACCAGGCAGCTCTGTCATTGAGTGGTGCATATTGCTTAGATTGCAGCTTTAATTGTGCAGCCTTGCAGTGGAAGCAGAGGGAATTGGAGGGGGTGGAGGGGGTGCATATTTCTTTTTGTGTGTGCGTGCACGCACGCGTGTGTATTGGTGGCGCGTGGAGGGGGTGCTGGGGCCAACGGTGAGAACAGGGAGGGATCAGCTCACTGCTTTTCACACCTCTTATTAAACACCTCTAATTAAAATTCGAGTTCTATTACAGTTTCATAAATATATATATTTTTTAAGCGTCTAATTGATTGGATTTTTATTCTGAAGTTCCAAAAAAGGCGCAGAGGCACTTGTGCACCACATTAAACTTTGTTTAATTCACTGCTAATTAATACAGATTTGCAGAAAAGACAGTCTTGGAGTTGATTTTGAATTTGATTGACAGAGGAAGCTGTTTTCGATTTCAAATAAACATTAAAATAGGGCATAATAGCTCACTACATTTTTCTGTGTGTATAATCCTTCATTTAAGTTCCACGACTCACCCCTTTTGAAACTCCTTTTTATTAGGCGGCTTTATTTCTGTGTAAAAGATCTAACCTCACACACGTCTAGAAAATAATTTCGTTGATTACCTCCTGCTCGGATCCCACTGAATCAACATTCAAAAAAGTCAAACATGGAAGCAACCAAACCCATCGGGCCACCAGGGGCGTCCCCGTGGCTCGCCCTCGTCCACGCGCCCGCGCACAGGGTCCAGGTGCGATATTAGTGAGGAACATGACCGGGCAAGTCTCCAATCGTCACCCACTTCTCTGGAGTCCCCCCACCTCACCACAACCACCACCACAAAATTGGTGAAATATATTTGCGCACATTAATGATTCGGCGGAACCCTGCGAGGCTCTGAAATCACACCTTTAAAGCTGGAAAAAAAAGCATCAAATCAACAGCAAGCAAAGGAAATGAGTTTAAGCTCAAACGCAGGCCAAGCAGCACCTATTTGACACACACACAAAAATGATAGGAAAAATATAGACCTTAAAATGATCAAGAAAATTGATCTATTTTCTGGATCTTTTTCAGTAAAAGGCATTTATTTCTGCGCTGATCTCTTTCTCCACATTTTTTCTCTATCGTTTCTTCCATTTTTATTTATTTATTTTTAAAAAATTTAAATTAGCACCTTTTCGAGGCCTGGTGGGCTAATAATGAAGGCAAAATCACGATAAACATGTCTCCAAACGGATAGGCAACACAAAGGCCCATAAAGACTTCGTTGTGGAGATAGTGTTGAATTTCTGTTATTTTCCGCGCAGATTTGTTAGGGATTATCATAATGCACCGTAATAGCAAAAGATCAACTTTGCAATAGGGTCAGGGATTTGTTGCATTCTGGACCAAAAAAAAAAAAAGAAAAAAAAGGAGAGTAAAGAAACAGAATTAATTCAGGCAAAACAACAGCCTTTTATATTTGCAGAAAGTAATTAAAATGATTCTCTCCTTTTTTTTCAAAACAGCAAATGAATGAAATGGGGAAGACAAATCGGAATGCTCTAAATATGGCCTTTATGTGGGTGTACACACCTATTAAACTAAGTAGAGTCGAGCCGAGCCGAGTAGGTGCTAGTCGAAATGACCTATAATAAGGCCGATGTGGGAGAGAGGGCCTTTTATTTACAGTCCACTTTAAAATGGCAACAATTTGTCATTACGCAGAACAAGAATTATAACATCCTTAACAATCTCATGTTAGAATAAGAGGATCTTTGGACAGACAAGCGCTTGCTCCTCATCCAGCCCATCAGAACAGCTGTAATTAGCAAAAGCCACACAATGAAAGCACCAAGATGTCAAAAATCACAATCTTTCATTCAAAAACTTAACAAGAGCGCGCCAGTTTGAGTGGATTTGTTCTAAAATTGTCAATAATTTCCATAATTGCAGGCCGCTGCATGTTTTCATTTATGTCTAAGTCTCTCTCTCTCTCTCGCTGTCTCTGTTTGCACCTCATTCTCCCCATTCAGCCATTTTACATATTCATAACTGGAGTTGGTAATGCGAAAACAATCCGTGCTATCAGCACCATCTGAGGTACCAAGGTCCGCCGCGTAAAACCACAAAACATCCAAGCAAATAATAAAGAAAAACTTTATAGCTTAAATTACACACTATTTCTACTCACACAGTTACATCAGATTTATTCATTTTTGATTCAAAGAACAACTGCAAACCAATTGCTTTTCATTGAATTTTAAAGCAGACATCAAAGCACATGACATACGTGGTGATAGCTCCCACACTTTTCATGCAACTCAGAACAGTAACAGTCCAGGACACATGGTGCAAAGTGCAAAATATTCCAGTATTTTTTCTGTCTTTTTTTCTTTTTATATCTTACCTTCTTGGAGGGAGTACAGCAGGAGTAAAGTTACAAGCCACATGCCATAAATAGCAGGTATATTTTTCAGGAATATTTGGCAATCCTGGTAAGTGCGATGCGCGTTTTTTTGGCCAGGCGGGTCTCCGTGCTGAACTGGCGACTGTTCTCCCCGGAGGTCTTTCCAGCCCTGCTGCCCCGCTAAGCGTGGAGGGGAAACGAGAGGCGCTTCAGCCCCGCCCATGTCCCCTCCTCTCTTCCCAAGACTACCGCTCATTCAAATCCATTTTTCCCAAATCAAACGCCGCGGGACGATAGATCAGAGCACAACCGAGGGCCTGGACTTCAACGATTTAGTCCAGTTGGATCCAAACCGCCGCGTTTTGTGAGCGGAGGCGCAGCGCAGGCCGAGTTGTTTGGCACCTTGGAGAGCGCACCCACCTGTGCGCCCCGACGACCGCTTTTCTCTGCGCAATGTGGATGCACGAAAGTCGCCCAGATGGTCCTGGGGACTGATGTGCGTTAATTTGTTTTCCTCTGAAGTTTGGACTCTATTCACGGGCCCTTGAAGCAGCAGAACAGACTAGGAAACTGTTTTTCTTTGTCTTTCGGAGCCATGAATCGCGCGTAGACGTTTGAGCACAGAAATGCACTGCAGATAGAGAGGAGGAGAGAAAAGCGGGGTGTGGGTCATAACAGGTCCACGCGGCAGGTAGAGTATAGCAAACACTCAAATCAAGCAGGCCATCAAAGGTGCCAGTTCAACTTTCTAGACTGCCAGTTTCTTCCTTTCACTCCGATCTCTGCTGCGCCCCGTGTGAGCACCTCCTCTGCATAAGCCTAAAGAATGGAGGGAGGCAAGTTGCAGGACACTCCCAGGTCATGGAATATTTAAACTCAGTGTGGATGCTTGTGGTATGTCTGAAAAGCGATCCTCTGCTGCAACAAGCGCTTAGATCCAACTGCATAACCCCCCCAGGACCAGCACTCGAACGTAACCCCCATGTTATAAGGGAGAAAAAAATGGATCAAAGTGAAAATGAGATACGACTGCATACACTCGTAAATGTGAAACGGAAAATAAATAATTCGACACTTTAGTATACATATTAGCACGTGTTTGTTCAAAGGACACTCGCAGGCCCCGAGGACCTGACTATTGTGGACTGAATTTGATTATTTGGAATCAGACACTAACAAACAAGTAGCACTGGATTTGTCTGGAAAATCCTTATGTAATTATATTTTAAATACATATTTTATTGCTAATAATAATGTAGGGGAAAATAGTGTAGAATAAACGTTTTCCCATGTAGACCCCATTATAGAACATTAGTCTGCAGTCTCTGTATTAGAATAACTAAAACTAACTAAATAAAAGGCTTCTGTAGATATAGAAAATCTGAAGTAATAAAAACGTTAAAACTACTCAGAGGTAACTCAGTAAAACTTCTCTCAGCTCTCAGTCTCTGCAGCTTCAGTGTGCTGCTCCATGTGTTGTTCAATAGTGACCTCTGCTGGTCAAAGTGAGAACAGAAATGCGAGCAGGCCTGTTGCCAATAGAGCATCAGTGGGCGCGCAGTGTTGGTATTCACTGAATAGTCCTATTTCAACATAGAATAGCTTAATCTAACCATCTGTTTCAGTTCAGTGCAAGGCAATTTATTTATATCAATTCATAAGAAAAGTAATTACAGCTCAGTTCACAGAGAATGCAAACAGGTTTGACATATGTGCAAACAAGTTGGACATATGTCTAGCATGAAGCCAAATTTAAACTGGTTTCTTATACTGTAGTTTAAAAAAAATCCAGTTTGATATAATGAATTTACAATCCAACTCATTTCAGTTCAATCCAATTCATTATCAATTCAGTTTAAATGTACCGCTCCCTTTTATGACGGGGACCAGCAGATATCAAAAAGGTTTTTCAAACTCACAGAACAATGTTTTTGAAGTAAGAATGTTGAAAGATGCAGTTGAATTTGAGCAATTTAAAAGGAAAACAATAGTAAATACTGTACATGTAAGATGCAGAGTTGTTGTGTGCGGCCAGGCAAATGTAAAAGTTTTACAAGGAATGCTTTGATTCAACAGTCTGATCGCTGAAGGATAAAACTGCTCCTTAGTCTGGTGATCAGAACTTTTAATTGAATTCAGCTCTATGGGAAAGGCTCTTATTTTAGAGACCTTATTTCCTCCAATAAGAGGAATCCTAAAGTTCTTTTTGACACTATCCAGACCCTCGTCTCCTCCCAGTTGCCCGCTGCTCCTGTCTTCACTGAGGATGCAGTAACTTTCAGTCAATTTTTGTTGACAAAGTCACCAGCATCAGGGCAAGCATAAGCCCTTCTTCTGCCCTTCTCCCCACCCCCTCTAAGCAGCAGCCAGTGCTGGATCATTTTGTGCTCATCTCCCTGATTAACTCAGATAAACTCAGTTCAAAGCTGGTAAATGAAGTTGACGGTGACAGCTACAGTTGCAGTTATGAGGCCTGCAGGGATAGCATCAATGCTGAGGTAGGAGTTCAGAGAAGACGTATAATGTGAAGCTTAGCTCCTGGTTATAGATAGAATGTTAGTGTTAACTGATTGTATTTGTTTATAGTTTGTAATTTAGTACTTAAGGGTTGTGGTTGTGATGCTGATGTGGTGAAATAGCTCTTTGTTTTAGTGTCAGCTGCTGAGTGAAGTCTTCTTGACACTTTCCAGGGTTGGAGAAACAGTCCAGAGTGAAAACAAAACAAAACAAAACAAAACAAAACCTTAAGTCAAAGTGATTTTTTTTGTCCTATAAGTTAACTGATCCTCAGTGTTCGACAGGCAGTAAGTTTTGGTAGAACAGTGCCCTCTGTTGGTCAGATGTCTATGTGCAGTAATTCCTAGAAATGGTAATTAAGAAGGAGAAATGGAGTTTAAGCAGGTCAGAGAAGCAATGGGCTTGCTAGACAAACGACCTATGATCAGTTGAGTGTAAATGACAACGGTGAGTGTTAATATCCCTGTTTCAGGTATTGGACCACTTCAGTTCTGCATAATTGTTTCTAGAAGATTTTATGTTATATATCAGTTAGAGGTTAAAGGTTGGAGGTTATTGCTGTTATTTCACTGCATTTCTGTACAACAGTGATGTAGTTTATTTTCTTTGTGTATAATGATTAAAAATGCTTCTGTGGAAGAAACATTCAGTTTAGTAATGTTTTTATTTCATGTAAAATGTAAGAGATTTTGGTTGTGTTGAGCATTATGAACCGTAAACGTTATAGGCTAATTGTAAGTCATATTGGATATTGTCATGTCTTTTCAGAACCGCACGTACATGCACCAGAGAGGCACGTAATGCAATTAATACTAACCTCCACCTGTGTATTGTTTATTTTGAAGGATAAAGTGCAGTAACCTCAGAGTGGCTCATATTATCTGACCAGTATACCACAGCAAACATCATTTCAACCACAGAACAAATACAGTCCTACCCAAGTATCAGCAACAGGCTGCTGTTGGAGAACGAGGATCTGTGTAGTGTTACAAAACACCGCAGGTTTTCAGATTGGATTGTGTTGCAGCTGAATATTAAAGTTGTGGAATTTATGACAATATGGATTTGAGGTCCACTGCACGTCTGTTTCACATGCTAAACTATCCTTATTTAACTATGCCGAGGTAAAAGAGGATTTAAACTTTATGGAGCCTTTAAAGAAATAGTATTCTGTAATTACCTAACAATCATGGAAGTTATTTGTGGTCCTTGAATGTTTACTAAGAACCTCATTTATGTATAGTCTGCAAACAGTTTAGTGTTTTGCAGTAACTGTAATCAGAGGCAAGAAATGGAGGAAACGCTGAGGCCTGCCACAAAAGTCGTGGTCTTCAAGGAAAGGAGGGAGGCCTACAAATGTAGGCCGCCACAAACCTTTCTACCCCCCTTCTACTCAGATAGCTCAGAGATGAAAGTCTAGCAGCTTCAGACAGAAAAGAGAAAGAAAGATGCAGCTGTAAAGAAAAAAAGGCTTCTGATTTCACATGGTGCTCATATGAAAGAAGACATCAACCTCCTAGAAATAAATAAAAAAAGATCCAGCTTCTGCTTTCACAAATTGTCTCCCTGAACACAGAGCTCTGGAGATGACGCTGCAGACCTTCTGAAAGTAGTCCCTCTTAAAACTATCTATCTTTCACCTTTTTCAAAGTGGTACCTGTTCTTCTTGTCCTTTCCAGATCTCTTTGATGCCTGTCAAGCTCTAATTATAAGACATGTCGTGTACATTTAAAATACACCGTTATGAAGGTACTGTAAACTGAACCTGAAATTGTGCATTAAATTCAGTTTAGGTGAATTCTTCCCTCTTTTGCCCAGTAAGAGGCAGTGCTGTCAACGGCACTGCAGCCTTTCACACACACATAACACCGAGACAGATTTTACTTTTATTCAAAACTTTATTAGATTGCATGTGTGTAGCCTATTATAATGAGATCGAGGGTTGATATGCTTGAATGTGAGGTTGAAAATGAGAACATCATTTGAGGCCGAGCATTCTAGCTGTATAGAAGATGCAGAGCAGCGGGGGAGTATAGCATGTTGACTCTACAGGCTCTGCGGGGCCTGATCAAGTACAGGGGCTCCAGTCATATCAATGCTCCACTCTGGATGTTCCATTCAACCTGCATCCCATCATCACAACTCCCAGATCCATGGTATAGACTTCGTCCTGCTGTGGCATTGCACACAAAGATGTTACAGTAACTCAATGCTGCAGCCTGACAAACTGACAGAGGATTCAATTTACTTGTGATTTGCATAGAATTGCTTGTCACTCTTGCACACTCATACTGACAGTTTCACCTAAGGCTTTGTTTTCCCATTGAACTGAACTGAAGTGGTGCGATGGCAATTCAGACAAATCATAAAATGAATCAAGGTTACAGGATGAAATGTTTCTTTTTTCACTCAGCAAAACCTACTCGTATATAATTTGAATATTACAATTAAATACTTTCGTTCTGCTCAACATTCATAAAAAGTCAAGCTTTGACTTTTTTTTTTTTAGTTTATGACAGCACAGTCTCACCAAAGGCTGGATTTTCTCCGTATATCTAAAACACATTTGACAAAGGCATATTCCACACGCAATTTCTCGCATGTTACATTTCTGCAGCATGATTCTCACAGATTCCCGTATCACTGAGAATGAGACAAGTATGAGACCTCATACGAGTGCAGAGGAAAGCGTCAACCTCTTGATGTTCTTTTAGCATCTTTGTTGGCTAAAGTTCAGGACTTGCCAGACAACCAGTGGAGACTCCAGAAAGATGCTGCTACCCTCCAAGGAATCACTTCTGCTCCCAACCCCTATTTAAACTCTTTGGCTTTTTGATAACATACAAGGTAAACTAAAACAATATGGTGGATTCTTACGTAACATGAGCTCACAGCAAAAATGTATAAAAAAATATGAGTTTGATTCCCAACAGGTTAAATTAAACAACCCTAGAATCTCACGCATGGACACATTTCACTTTACGAACCTGTTTTTCCTCGAGTGTGCTGTTTTGTTACTTATTATTACACTTGGACAGAGAATGTCAAAGACTGTAAATTATATGGATTACACATTAAAAAAAAAAATACAGACATATCTTTAAAGTGCCCAACATCTTATTATCATATTGCTTCAAGCCAGTGAGGCACAGTGAGTTTCAGAGAACCATTGGAAATGCATACTTCATTCCACAGTGCATTCATTTCTTTCAGACGTGACACAGTGTTTATACAAATGCACTCATCATTCCCCACTGTCCAGAGGTATTTCTTTTTGAAGTCAGACATTCAGAGTCTTAAATGTGTGACAGATATATGCTTTAGATACAACTTGTATTATACAGTTTCGCTGAGTTTGATGGAGATGCATTCATCTCCTGATGCCACGCTCAGAAATCCCTCCTGTTTGGCACAGTCATCACGCTACAATGAAATCATCACTGTCCTTTTTTCCTGCTGGAGAAGGGCATGAATTTCAACTACAGCCCCCCTACTATGTCTGCTGAACCTATGGTCACTTCACCCATGAACATTACGTTATGGGCGGTTTACTGTATGAGTGCGCAGGGCAAGCCGGTTAATCTTTTTCACTGCAGAGCAGAAGATAAGAACTATGTATCACAAATAGAAATGCTGATTTAATAAATGTTTTAGGAGATAAAAAGAGCATTTCCAGGAAGAGGCTTATGCAAAGCAAATTATACATTTAGACTTTCGCCCAGGAACACAGAATCCAAGCTCAGCAGCTGATGCTTGGCCTTAGCCATGGTTAGCACAATGAAACTACCATGGCATCATAAAATACAATTAACCTCAGATGTGGCACTACCAGTGTTAGAACTTTAGAACTTGTGTATCCAAAAGTGCATCTGCATTCAAGTATTTGGAAGCATTATCGTGAAATCGTTTAACCTGTTGCGCATGCTTATAATGAGTTAGCCATTTGCGTTAAAAGCAGCATCATCTTTGGGTTGTTCACTTTTCTACAGGTTGGAGGCTAGCTCAACGAGATTGTCGGTCGTTTCAGGTCAAAAGCTTGCTGCTTTGTTACTCTTCGTTGAAATATAGAAACTGCTTTTCTGCATGTAGCTGTCCGGAAAAGACAGAGGTGCACGGACGCACTAGCAGGCACCTGTGTTTTACAGCAAGCAAAGGAAAACGTATATATACAGGCGAAGACATTAGCTGAATCTTACAATTTTTTGTCAATATGATCTTAGTGTGAGATGTATATATAAAAAAAACCTTTCTACGGGATTTCTTTTTTTAATTCTATCAGTCTATCATCTAATATTGTCACCTTTGTTTGCTAGATCTGATGATAGAACTCAATAACATTGTTAGTTGGTGAATTCTGTGTTTGTTAAAAGAGTTTTAAAGAGGCGCAGCTGTGGTTATGGTGCATTTTCCTGTTTCAAGCACTTAAGACAAGTTGAAACACTTTTTTCTTCTATAACTGTTTATGGCAAAAGCTAATAATGAATATAAATATTGAGGGTCGCAAAGTAGCAGAACTTTGCTAAATGACATACAACTGTCTTTTTTTTTCTTACCAGGTAACATACACGCAGTAACAACATGTACACATGAAAACATTAACATAATGTAATAAAATGAGCACATCATTTGGTTTTAGCTTCATTGGTGAATTAACAAATGTTTGTCTTTATATTCTTTATTTGAAATAGCTGTCTCCTTTTCTCTCTCTTGTCCGTAAGGGACTGTCACATAACTTCCATAAGGTGTTTTTTTTTTAAATTTTGGTAATTTTTTTAATTCATCTGAACATTTATTTTACTGACACAAATTTAAAGTTTCTTCACTGAGTGGTTTTACAGGACTGGGCATAAAAGCAGCACCCAACCCCTCCCGAATGATGAGAATTTAGGTCTTTTCGGACATCTACGGGGCATAAGATTTTGCGATGATTCAGGGAATCTAAGGACCAAGTTCAGAGATCACCTCTGGATGAGTGTGACCTTTAAGCTTTCTTGCAATAATGCATGAGAAACTGTCATACCTCAGTGATTAATGGAGCCACATGGAGCGGCAAATACTTTGAATAAACCTTGGTCACTGAATGCAGTCTGGCATCACAGACAGAATGACGTGGAACTGCATTATGCAAAGAAGAAGCCATTTGTCAACTCTGAGTAGAAATGCTAACTAATTTTACTGGGTGCAACTTATCTCATATGAACAGAAAAACGTGTTTTTCTGGTCAAACGAGTCTGTGTTTCAGATTGCTTTAGAGAACGACATCAGACTGTCAGATGAAATAAGAGGAAGACCACCCAGGCTGTTACCAGAAAAGTTCAAAAGTCAGCATTTGTGATGGTAACGTTTGAATTACTTGCACGCGTGAACATACTGTAGCATATATCCACATGGATACACTGAAAGCTTGGACTGACATATAACCTGAGGGCAAGGAGGTTTATAGTCTGTGACAACAATCACAGGCAGCAATGCAGCAGCTGAAATGTTTTCATCAGCGAGAACGCAAACACATTCCTCTTGAGAGACTGTAACAAATAAATCCCTCGGTTCCTAAACAATTAAAAAATAAAATAAAAGGAAAGGTAAGAAAATACAATGGTAAACTTGCATGTGATCTATGTGATTAACTTTTCTAAGTGTTTAACGGCTCTCAAGCTCAGTTACGGTTAAAACTCCTAAATATGTCACATAAATAAATCTATGTATATAGACATTGTGGATCGTTCTTGAAAGGTATTTTCAAATTTTGTAAAAAATGATGTGCACATTCTGACTAATTATGTTAGAACTTGTACATATTCTAAAGTTGTATATCATCTGCTCAGTTACTGCTACACAGTTGGTGCACGCGTACATGTTCACATCCCGGTGTCACAGCCAGAATGATTAACTTGAACAGAAGGAATACTGATTTATGCAAATGTATTTTTGTATGTACAGATTGATGTAAATGAGATATAAATACGAGTACCCATGTTGCTTCACATGCACCGTTTCACTTCTTTTTCGGTGTTGGTTTTGATCCAGCTTTGGATCCTGAAAGGCCATTTTCTGTGTTGTCGATCCCTGATGAAGTTACAAGGCACTCCTTACTGCAGTAAAGACGCAGGGGAAGAAAATGAGAAAGCATCAGAAGTCCAGATATGCAGCGACTCCAAGGCACGAGTAAAGACATGCAAACATTAATATAGACTACGTCTGAACTGAAATGTAAGAACCAGCTGAGGAATCTGATGAAACAATATGAAACTGTTATAAAAGAGACAAACAAACAAGAAAACCATCCAGTCAGTTATGTAAACTCACTTTTTCTCCTCAAGTTTGGACAGGACGAAGAGAGTGAAGTTCTTGAGCAGCATGAAGCCCATCAGCAACGCAATGGCTCCACCCACGGCTGAGGCTATAATGATGGTTAGCGTGTTGTCCACCACCCTCACTGCAGACACCAGTGGATGATCAGAAAAAAGAAGCACATGAAGCCTTTCGACGGATCACTTTCAGTTTGCACCTTTATGCAGAAAGGAAACCTTGACCTCTCAGGGCGACTTGTCGGTGATCCATTCTGCACCAAATTATAATAAATGTATTATCTTTTAACCTTGTAGCTTTTTCTCAAAACCCTGGCAGCTGTCAGAAAAAAATCAAATGCTTTTAGAAAAATCTTAACATTTTTATCTATTCCTGCATTAATCAAATGTGGTACCTTTTAATTTCTTAAGAGAGACTAAACTGAAGAAGTCACTGTCAACGTCATTACAGTTGTTCAATGGGAGTTGTTTTCCTGAGGCAGGTTTGTTATCCTTATTTGAACGTTGTTTTTGTTGATTCTCCTGATCATCTAATGACTGATGACTGGCTACTTTGACGCCATTCGGGACTGGCACAGAAATGTGTGGCCTCCACTCCTGAGCGGTTAGGGTGACGTACGATAAGTCCCCCTTTCAATTTCAGGGCATTAGCCAATCAAAGTAGACGTCGTTCTCTTCTGTGCTGCATTCCATTAACTGTTTGTCCTTACAATCAGCAGCAGCATCAGAACGGGAACATGAGAATACAGGCTTGGATGAAGGTGGAGGAGGTTGAGGGCCACTGTCATGTCCTGAGAGTTGTTGCTTTTATTTCTTTTCTTTACAGCAAAATAGCATGTGGCTGTAATGAACATGCCTCCACGTGAGAAAGTAGGAGGACCAATGCGACTGCACGCGAATACACGTACGTACAGTGGACATGTGGTCTTCAGGTTACATGTCAGCCAAGGCGCTCTGTCAAGCTGAGGTCACATGTTTCCAGTCCACAGTCCACAGTCAAACAAATGCAAGCTCTGGTTTATGTTTGACTCCTGTGTGCATGTTAGTCCACGATTTAGCTTCACAGACTTACGATTTGATTTGTATAGTAGAGAGGAAGAACTGTCAGCTTTCCACATAACTGCAGTCGTACCAGTGTAGGAAATCATTATGAATGGCTCCTCTGGTATGTCTTAAGCTAAAATACTAAAATACCTTTTATATTGAGTTATTCATTTACTCGTATTATGAAAAGGAATTAAACTAGATACAAACTCATATATTAAACCAGTGTTGAGGACTCACATTCATCCACCACAATCAGGTCGAAGATGGCGCTGTGATTCCTGTCCTTTTCTTTGGGATTTCGTCCAAAACAAGTGTACTGACCTCCATCCTCGAAGGTAATGTTCCATATCAAGATGGAGATGTTGTTTTTAATGTTCTTCCCCACAAACTCTACACGGTCTTTCTTTATTTTCACATCTGGCACCACCCCTTCAGTTGGTATCACCGCGTCACACACCTGACGGGATCAGTAAGCTGTCAGTCATCCCGAAAAAAAAAAAAAAGGCCATCTACAAGTTACGAAAAGATGAGTGGAACATATACAAATTTTTTATCTTTGTTTGTTTTTTACCGTGTCCATGGTGCCATTGTTGTTGAACTTCCAGCTGAAGTAGAGGTCTTTAATGCCAATGCAGCTGGCGTATGTGCAAGGCAGCATGACTGTGCTGCCATTCACTGCCTCCAGGAAGGGAACCTTCCCCACAGACATCTCCAGAGCCTGAGCAGACCACACACCTGAGGAATATCAGAGCTCAGATCACATCTTATATCACAGCTGCACTGTTAAGTAAGGCTCAGTGCTTGAAAACAATAGGATGACAGCTTAAAGAATGCAACATATTTGGTTTTACACTTTATTTTAGTCACCTCAGGTAGACTTAAACAAAGTCATGGGTTAGCTTGTAAAGTACGGGAACCACTGGAAGGAATTTTGCTTTGTATAAACAGCAAAAAGCTTTTTTTTAAAGGTTGAACTAGCTTAACACAAATCTGACTGTAGTTTTATCCAATCACATCAATAGACAGATTAAATGTTGGTGTGAATCTTCTTAATCAAATCTCAACAAAAAAATAAATAAGTGGTATGCAGAAACACAATATATGTGCTTCTTTTAAAAAGCAACTCAAGACCTATCTTCTTAATGTAGCTTTTAAATGAGCTTTTACTGTTTTCAATTTATGATTAATCACATTTCAGAGTTGTATTATTATTTTTTATTCATAATTATACCTACATATATAAGATCGG
>JBAMYA010000006.1:8050190-8067691 GCA_037176975.1 Arrhamphus sclerolepis
TCTCTCACTTCATGCATTTTAAAATAGCAAAGTCAAAACCCAAACAAATAAAAACATTTCAATATTTTACTGTAGGCTACCTGTAGGCCTATGGAGTAGAAAGGAATTAAAAACACTTGACAAAATATTTCATTTATTTGAAACATTAATTAAAATCCAGAATACAAGTGTCTAAGAACAGATCATGAGGTCATAAGAAAAAACTAAGGAAACATCCCAGTGCATTAAATCAAAACACACTAATCCCCATAGCAACCGCTGCGTTTCAGTAGTAGACGCACATGTGCGCTGGCGTAGCGCTGAGTGAAATCACCGGTCATTTGCTCATAAGCAGTTTCTTTTACAAGCTGTTCCGTATTTAAATAACACGAAAATTAACTGCTTACTCTCCTACTGATTTTAATTGAGAGATTTTGCAACAAACATAAAGACTTTAAACATGTGGTACACATTTCAAAGGCTGGGCGCAGAAGAGAGGGAGATGCCCGTTCAAGGCTCCGTCCAGCCTGAACTAAAACATGGGCAGTTCAGAAACAATTTGGAACTAGTTAAAAAGCAATTTTAAACAGACAAAATAGTTTTCAAGACCGCATATTGCCAGCAGATCTATTTTCTGGACCAGAGTGCAGCCAACTAAATCCTTTAGTGGTATGCAGTACCAGACCGGACCGGCTTACTTTCACCCCTGAATATGGATATGTATCATTAAAGCAGCACAAAGGACTTTATTCCCATGCTAAAATATGAGCCTCAGTTTCATTTGAAGGAAAACTGTGCTTAATTTTAGGTGGCAGCATCTAGTTCCTACGGATATATATTATCAGCAAAAATCAGTATTCCCGTCTCTGATGTCTTTTGTGACAACTGTCACTTTATATTACAATATCACATGATACCATCAGGTCAAAGAAACTGCAAATGTTTCTTTCTGCTGCTTTAAGATTTAACTGATAATTGTATCAACACTCATGCTGCTTATCTGTATCTAGATTTTTCAATACTACTGTATAGTTAAAAGCAAATATAAAGAGATGACATGGAATGTTTCAGTCGATGCAGGGGCAGTTTTCTTTATTTCACCAAGGCAGTTTGTTATATACAAAAACCTTTGATGTTTTTTTTTTTTGTTTTGTTTCCTGCATTTAGTTGTAGTGGAGTCTTTCTATGACTAAAGAACAGAACAGAACAGAAACACACATTATTATAGTGATTTTTTAAAACATGATGGAGATCTTCTGAGCAGATATACTGAATGTGTGAAAAATTAAGTTTGATCCTCATGCCTCATGTACAACTTGGCCAGTTTACACAGAGGAGGATAAAGGATTTGGAAATAAATGTGACCGTGTCAATGAAACGCTCATGACTGACTGTGCTCTGCATGAAGCTTCGCACATACATTCTTTAGCATAAAGAAAGTACAGCCTGTTCAAAAGTACAGGTGTCAGTGTGAGAACTATTTTCATCGCCAGAAACTAATTAAATAAGAAGTGATTAGGAAAATGGGCTGCCCTTTTGTCAGCGTGATTATCATGTTGCCATAGTAATGGTAAGTGGGGGAGAAGTTGCTTTATGTGGTTCCAGCAAATACCTTTAACACATTAAGCACATGTACTATAAGGCGGTGTTGAGGAGTTGTGTTCATCCAAGCTGATTGGCTTATATTTAGAATAAATACATAAAAATGAAAAATCACTTTTTCAAATATTTCAAACAACACTGATGCTAACACAGCAGAGTTTAACCTTTGCTTTTATGTAGAGGAGATTCAACTTTATAATAGGAGACAAAATAATGACTTTCAAAAAATGTTCCTGAGCAAAATGTCAAAATACTGATGCGATAATGTGATTGGAATATAAAAATGTTTTTTATGTACAGTATGCAGTGTAAGGAACCTTTTTACTAAAACCAAGTGCAGTATGGAAATATTTCAGGTAAAAGCTCATCTGATGAATATCCGCACCTCATCAAAACAAAGCTGAGTGTTATCTTTGAACTGGTGGACAGTTGTGTTTCCCTCTCATTTTAGCTCCATTTTTGATTTTAACTTAAGTCAAAACATGTTGAACATGCAATACTCTTTAAATTACATTTTTAATATGCAGTCTCATAACATAGTATGTTAAAGAAAAATGATGATGGTTAGACGCTGCCATTTCACGTCTCTGAAACCCAGAGATAATTAGAAAACATGTGTAATGTCAGCTTTTTTCATCAACCACTTCTGCAGCATCCATGAGTGCTTGCCTGAGCAAGCATCAAAGTGACTGGTCTGAGAGATGAAGAATCAACTGCAGTGTCTATTCTGTATTTTAAAACAGGACAATGAAGGACAGTGGAAGCACAAACTGGTGCGTGTGAAATGGAATTGACTTTCTTGATGTCATCTTTCTATTCTTTTCCCTTCTCCACCAACAAATCAAAGGAAATGTTTGTCTTCTTTGGATCTGGAGTTTTTATTTTAGATAGTATTTAATTTATTTTTATTGTTATTTTTTTCTTGTTTCAATTGTAGTTACCTTACATAAAGTGTAATGAGAGGGCTTTTTCTGTAAACTGGCTTTAAGCCAATAGAAGCTACCCAAGTACCACAAAATTGTGCTATTTTAACCTTCAAGGTAGCTGTGTATTTAGGGCTTTTTGAGGACACAACAGCTTTTGGTAAAGATTGCAATAAGCCAAAAAAAAAACAAAAACGATGCAGATCATTCATTTTACATAATATTCTACCTTCAAACAACCATGGAGTTCTATGTTGAGGGTAAATCACATAGATCAAAAGTTCAGGTATCATAAAATGTCAAGCAAGGATTTAAAAAAGGTCTGATTAAAATATTCCTTTATTTTGGGAATAAAATGCCTCACAGCCACTATCTTTGTATGACAACACAGTCTGCTAAGATGTTGGTCAACTGGATATTCCTGTCATTGGGATATTGCTGATGTTTTGCACCACTTCTTAACTGATTTCAGTCTCACAGCAAATTGCTAAAGTGTCACTGGCAGACGTTTAAATTCAGTATTTCAGTGAAACGTTTGGTTTGCATGTCCGATGCACTTTGAGTGTTTAGGGGCACAGGACCTTTCAACCAGTTGTCCAGGGAAAGGATGTGCAGGGTTATTAAGATTTTGAATTTAACACACTGTGATGGACTGGCGACCTGTCCAGGGTGCATCCCTGCCTTTCGCCCCAAGGGAGCTGGGAAAGGCTCCAGCGGACCCCCGTGACCCTGCACTGGAAATAGCAGGCATGGATAATGAATGAATGAATGAATTTAACACAGTATATATTTTCTTAACATTACCCATATAGGTTTCCTTACATTCCCCAGTTGAGTTATTTTTGTCTCCTTTAGTTCCAAAAACAGAAATCTGTGTCTTTATCTGTGAAATTGCGTACGAGTTTGCTATGCCTAATTTCAACATTGCTTTAAATTTCTTTTAGATCATTCCAAATGTTAAATGTTTTCTTGACTTTGTTTTTCATTCTTTTGCATTAACCTAAGTACCCAGTGCACATTGACACTATACATAAGCATGTATGTGTGTGATTTATTTGGAATCCACCATACAGAAAACTCATTTTATTAAAAATGAGGATATATATTCTGTTAAACAAGTCTTCTCTTCCTGCCTGGAAATCTGCTTTGTGTGCATCAAAGTATGTGTGTATACAGGATGACAAGGGTAGGAGGAGAGGGGGGTAGCAATTCAGTTACCAGGTCCTGATGGTGGTTGGACCCTGACAGTGCATTATATAATGAGATAAAGGAAATATCCTGCCTCTTCCCATCGATCGCTCTTCTATTCAGTATAGGCTACATATGTAATGTTTGGTGTGCTGGTTGGGTTGTTGTTCTTTGGGAGTTTGAAGGGGTAATCTGGTTTACGTAGATGGATTGACGTCATACGTAACAATACTGAACAAAAAGTAATGTATGCAATAATAGTACATACTCTCTCTTTATTGCATTACAGACTGTACGTACAGGCTCACAGATGATTAAAAATATTGACAAATTCTCTTTTAATTTAATTTAATTTAAAACTTTCACCACCTGTGTAAAGTCGTAGGGATACACAGCATTACTTTACAGTTGGTAACTGAGATGAATCATACCCGCTGCTTGAAAGCTGAGCTCAGCTTTTCTGGAAAAATCGCCCCGTCAAACAGAGTAATCAATAGCATTCAACATCAGCTATTGCTGCACAAATAAACTAATGATAACTGTGGATGCACATAGAAACGGTTTAATTTGAAACACAGTGCCTCTCCTCACTGCCAGATGATAGATTACACATCCTGCCGATCGCTTAGATATTGGCTCTGTTGCTTCATTTTGCAAAACAATCTTCTGACTGACTAGATTTTATAGACTGAGAACGCTACATGAATCCTGCTCTTGTAGACAGGATGATGCCCTCGATTCCTCTATAACTGAAATTATTTTGGGAGAACTAGGGTGTCCTTAATGTAGGGTACCTCCGTCTTGTGGATATCCTGACCCATTTAGAGAGATTTCTCTATGTCCATGAAAACCAGTGAACAACTGCAGTATAAAGAAGCTGGTAGTCAAAGAAACAACTGGTCTCACACAGCTGGCTGTACAAGCACAGTTTGTTTCAAGCCTAAAAAGCAGCAACCTACACCACTTTATCTGCTGCATTAAGAGGCCGGTCAATGCGGCATACATTTTTAATGAATGACTTAACATGTGTTGCAACTTCAAACAAGTGCCACACAGCATTTATTAAGATTTTATGATTCATAATGCTCAAGTTGGCAGTTATAGATGGTAAATAATAGATCTTTGAACAGTATTAGACCAACAAATGCTACTGATGGAGACATGGATATAGAAAATTAAGAGAATATATTTTAATTGGCAACAAAATTCAACTGAAGTTAAAATGTAATAGTTGTAAAATAATTATAATAGAAATACACGATGAGTTCTTTTCTTTTTGTTGACAGACCTTCTACTTCTTATTACCTTCCAGTAAGACATGCGCGCTGCAAGCATCCTCAGCCTCAGTCTCCGTAGACTTTGAAAGGGGCCACATCAGACGTTACCAAACTGAATTGTAGCTTCCGTCAAAAAGTCATGTAAATTTTTTTAGCTTTTCATGCTTTAGCACCAGCACCAACCAGTCAAATTGTGACTACACAGCTAGAGCTAGCCAATGAAACTGTGAGCGGTTATGGGACTGTTTTATAGCACGCTACTTCTGTGGCGAGTACGAAGAAATTTGGTCCTTTTTGATACGATGAAGGTACAACTGATGCACTTTCTCTTCATCAATCCACATAAAATACCCGCATGCCTCCTGGTCAACACAAGAAAGTACAATTCTAATGTTGCTAATTTTGCTAACACCAACTAGTTGCTGCCATGGGAGAGAAATTTCTTCGTTTTATATACCAGCCTACACATGCCAATACAATTTCAGTACATGGTTAAACAACTAAAATAAGTTTATTTTTTCAAAAGCCTTTCTGATTATTTGTAATGTGCTAGTGCTTAACAGCCTGTATATGTACTTTGCAATTTCATCATGTAACCAAACAACTGAAAGAAGTTTGTTTTTTTGTTTAATGTGCTATCATTGGATGCTAACATAGCCTATACACATTCTCTGAAATTCTCTGCACGAGTGGAAATTTTCCACCTGACAAATAATGCAACAAAAAAACAAGAAGAAGTGGAGTTTCGCATCTACATGAGAGATTCTGGAGGTTCCATTGGACTGAATGGATGCATGATGGGTGCAGTTCTTATGGATGGGTTAGCTTAATGCCAATGCCCACATTGCTGACTCATTATTGTCATAGGAGAAAAACTGATTTTCTGGTTTCTAAAATAAACTGGACAACTGGGGAAAAAACTGTGTGTTTTTCAAAAGCCTACTAGGTTACCTATTTGAGTTATTAGCCACTATTGGATACTAACAGTGTTACATTCTCTCTAAAATCAACCACATAACTGAACTGAACTGAAGTGACCTGAAATGAAAGTTTTCAATGGGCTCGAGGCAAATCACACATATCAGAGATTACAAAGGTTCCCGTAGGAGTGAATGGAAAAATGAACAGATCATATGAGTGCACAGAAACATCAATGTCACTTTTACACAGATATGAAATTAAAAAACC
Organism: Arrhamphus sclerolepis; assembly: GCA_037176975.1. Classification (NCBI taxonomy): domain Eukaryota; kingdom Metazoa; phylum Chordata; class Actinopteri; order Beloniformes; family Hemiramphidae; genus Arrhamphus; species Arrhamphus sclerolepis. Next base: position 8,056,348 of record JBAMYA010000006.1, read on the forward strand.
AAAAGATCTGGTGTATTTTTAGCTAACCTCATCAATGCACGGGGACACATGCTGAATTTATATGCAGACTTTTTCCCAGGAGCAGGGTCTGTCAGCAGCTCCAGAGAAAGCAGCTCTGACACAGATTCTCACGACCAAACCTCTGAAGAAAGAAGTATACCCACTTCCTCTGCCCTCTGCTTCGCTTTCTTTACCCTTTTTGTTCTGCCTCTGCAGCTCACATCCTAGCTTTTGTTTCCATCAATCAACCTTTATCATTGTATCTTTTCTTAGATCACTCTAGTTCTCCATTATCTCTGCCCTTGGTGTTTTGGCTCACTACAGCATTGCAGTGTGGAAGATGCATCAAATCCTTCCTTCCTGCCTTCCTGCAAGACATCACACCAAATCCTTTTCTTTTATTTTGAGATGCACAAACATGTTAGCAAGTGATATAGAAAATATTCAAGTACCCCACGTGACTATGTGTTTGTCTGACAATATATGATTGGAACAAATACTGTAGTTTTATCAATTAGATTGTGTTTAAATGAGTTCTAATAATAGGCAGTGGATTTGTTGGCTCTTATATTCAGTATTTAGGCAATGCTGCCATTACACATCGAGAGAATTATAGTTAACAAAGACAGATGGCCATCCACATTTAGTTCTGGCAGATCAGCAAAGTTTGCAAACATTTGTTTTTCCTGCTGAAATAAGTAATTTGTTTATTTGTTTTTTTTGCATCATGGTACTTTTTTTTTATTATGTTTTTTTTATGTATAATGATAATAAATGAGTTTTTTTCTTAATCAGAAAAGGATTCATAACTTACTCTAAAAAAATACCATTTGTGCATAATTAGAATGTGGCGTCTGACCCACCTCAAAATCAAATTTTGTATCAGTTGTAATGTACATGAATTACAAGAATGTATCTTATGTTAAAAGTGAAAAAGACATAAGTCAACCATAAACATTGTCAAGGCTGCTGCTGTTATATTTTACAAAGTTGTAGCATCAAAGTGAAAATAATAACAATAATAATAATAAATGATTTTGGAGGTAATTAGGCATTTAGAGATCATCAGATTATACGCTAATTAATTCACTCTCTTCTGTCAATCTTAAACAAGCCTGGACACCTGTGTAATCTTGTATTTCTGTTACATATTGCCCTGCTCCTGTCATGATCTCTTATCTTGCTGTCTCTGACCGTCAAAAGCAAAAACGTAATTAGTCACCGTAACTGACTGACCGGGGGACACAGGTTGAAGGACTTTTCTGGGCTGTGATCAGATGTCAGCTACTTCATGCTGAGAGATCAAGGATCCCTTCCCATTTGTTTTGGGACAAATAAATGAGGTCAATGCAGCCTTGACAATGGTTTTCTTTCAGCATGTAATCGTAATGAAGTCATCGGTTATCCATGCATACTCTGGACATTGTTAGGTTAGAAGACAAGCTTATGGAAATAACAATACGCAACATCAATCTCTGAATGAATCATCATATGCAAGGCACCTGGGGTTAGTCAGAGGCACAGAAGCAACTCTCAATTGTCTGTCTCTTTCAAAGACCATAATTAAGCTAACCTATGCCGCTGCGTCTATCTCTTTATTTAAAACTCTTCCTAGGTTAATTACCTATCCTATGCCTGGGCATAGGTTAGCTTAAGACCTACAATTAAGAAACAGCTTAATTGTAGCTGAATACGACAGTCTAGACATCTAGCACTGGAACTACATCCTACGTGCTCCACACTGGCACTCACAAAGGATGACCGACATGCAACCATGTTCCAAAGTTTTGATGCAGGGGAGACCTTTCAGCCATGGGGAGACATCACTGTTCTGTTCTTTGGAACCGCATCTTCTGCACATGCAAATTTGTTGAGAAGTTACAACACACACACACACACACAGGCTGAACGTCCTACTTGTGATGCCATCGAGCAGTGGCTGCATGCTCCGGGAACACCCTGTGAAGTGCCAGACTTCACAATGCACAACAGTGCAACACTACATCACAGTTGGTTGTGTTCACAAGTGCAGTGGATCACTACTGACCACGCCCAACAATCCAGTTGGGCATGGTCAGTAGTGCAGTAGACTCGAACCTTTCAACCCATAGAGGTCAATGCAACAATTTGGTCTCAATTTGTAATTTGGAGTGGATTGGCTCATTAATCTAGGAGGCACTTTCACGGCACAAAACTGTGCCAGTGGTGAACAATTCTCCAACTTGCTGGTACATCCCATGACATCATTCTTATGCTTTAAAAGTCAAGTCTCATTAATTTCCTGACCATGCAGACACATGCTTAAGATGTGGAATCAAGTTAATCTCTTTGGTGTTTTTTTTAAATGCTAAGACTGGATATTTCTAGCATCTAAAATTCCTTTTCCATCTATAAAAAGCCCCAATCCCAATCATTTTTTAAATAAACTGCTGCAGGCTAACCTAAATTCTAGGGGAAAAAAAATCAACTTAGAAAGGGTATAGACAAAAACGGCTCTACAACCAAAAATACTCACAAATATTGTACAAAGTGATTCCAAAGTCAATGTTTCTTGTCTTATATACCCTTGGAAAACAGTCCAAGAAGGAATCCCCACTGGAAAGCATCTAAAGTTACAGCTAATGCCCTGGGGTCAGCTAGATAGCCTTGTAGGACAAACACCAGCCGAGGGAACCCAAACATGTAGGGATCATTTACAAACCATCTCACTGTATTCGGCACAACAGCACAAAGCTATGGATGTTGTACAAGCTACTCCCTGTAGCAGGGTGCTTCTTACAAGTGCATTTTATCATTTAACTATCTGGGTTCATGACACTAAGGAAGGTTTGTTAAAGTAGGAAATTAATCTGTCAGATTCTAGCACCAAAAACTGGAAAAAAGGTTTATTCTAAATCTATACAGAAAAGCTCTGCTCATCTTCTTTCATGTTTTATGTATTTAGGGCACTATTTTCAATGTTCAGCCAGTGAAGTGCATGATCAACGACTAGCTTAATTTCAGCATTTAACAAGAAACCATTTCATCCTCGGAGTATTCATTATGACTTTCAAAAGAGGTAGCAGACAAATTGAGAGTTGCTTCTGTGCCTCTGAAAGACTGTAGGTGGCTTGAATCATCCAGAGAATAATTTTCAGCATTCGTTGTACCCTGTGTTTGCAGGGTTTTGCTGATTCAGCTGCCAGGACTGGATTTTAAAGCTGCATTAAGTAATTTTTTGACCACTAGGGGGCGGAAAGACTCCATAACACGTTCACAACAGTTAGCATCTATCTTATCAAGTTGCTATGGCTGACATGTTAGCAAACAGTTGCCTACTCACATATCCAGCAGAAACAGAGCAACACGGACATCCCTTTGGTCTCCTTTTTCTGGCCACCTGTTGAATGTAATTCCAATATTCACTGGCGTTTTAGCCCCTGTTTGGTCTTCCAGCTCATGAACAAAATACCTGTGTCATTTTGTTTGCTAAATGTCTGACTTCCTTCACCGGCTCCTCCGACTCGTTGCAGTGTCTCACAGGGCAGTCAGTTTGTGTTAGCCTCTGTGCTGACAGGAAATGCCCATGTCCATAAACCTACCAAAGCTGTTTTGGTTTTGTCACTTGGAGAAATAAAAGCGTGAGCTACAATTGACTGAAAACTGTGTAGAGATTCAGATTGGGATGTGGATTCTCAGTAGTGGCAGGAATACATCCCATAAGTGGGACGGAGTCATATAATCAAATGAAACAAAATATATCAATTAATGCACCTTTAAATCAAGTCAACATGCAGGTTTTCATTCCATCTGAGGACTAGACCAGGTGATTTCATTGGTTAACCATTGATGAAAAACTGACTGAAATTACTTGGTTTAGTGTTTGGTGGAAGGAAAATCTCCATCATAGTTGGTTTCACATCCCAGATCACTTTTTGGAAGGTATAATGAGGCTCACATCATCTCTGTCCCTCTGATTTTGTTCTAATATTTCTCATTCAGAGGAAAATGCTTTCACAGTAGCTATAGTAAAGGGGTGCATGGGCCAATTTTTCCTCCCTAAACACACGGGGAAAGACACATGCACACTCTCCTGTGCCCTCATTCCAGACTACCTTTGATTTGGATTAATGGGCAGAACAAAGAAATCACATATGCAGGTTTAACTGGTTTTGTTTCCGTTTTTTTCTGAAAAGCTATTTCCAGCTCTAAACATCGAGGTCTCACTGGCATGTTGACGCTTCTTTTTTTTTTCTTTTCAAATGAGCATTGCAGTGTGACATTTGGAATGTGTTCACTGAGAGGAAAATTCTACTTTTGTCTCTCATTAACTGCACAGAGATGATGTGGAGCACATATTTCACACAGATTTGACAGCAAGTCTCCATGGCATGTCTCCACTGCTAATCAAACTAAGAGCTCATCTGTTCAACGCTTCACCACAAACCACTGTCACGGTTAAAATGATAGGTGGCCTTATCACACATTCACAAAGATGCAAACTAAATGATGCTGCCAATATAAGTACCTGGAATTAACTTTTTTATGGCTCTTTTGAGGTCAGAGTCATTTACTCCCACGTTTGATTCTATTTTCCAACACCTGCTTATTTCCTTTCCTTTCATCTTCTGCACCTCTGCTCTCCTCTCACTCCTTCTCCCCTCTCCTCCTTATGTCCTGTTGGTCTGTGGCCAAGTATAATCTATCAATAGGTCGACTTTTAGGTAGAATCAACAAAAGAACCTCCCGGCATTAGCCATAATGCCTATTAAAGCCTGATATTGATTAGGTGCAATTAGTTTATCCCTTAACTAGTGATGAGTGTGGAGGATAACAGTGAGGAGAACAGTGTAGGAGGGGGGGGGGAAGGTGGGAGGCAGGGAAGACTGTGAGGGATTGTAGAATAGAGGAGAGCATTGGGACAAGCCTTGAAGAGGAGGATTCTGTAGGGAAGTCATTGTTGTGCCATTAAAAAAAACATTACTGTACAGAAACACACACAGAGAGACACCTCAGATCAGTACAACACAACAAGAAATAAAAGCTGTACACACCAGATCCATCAATGACTTACCTTCCAATCATGGTGGAGTGCTGCTGGACAGCTGCCTCCAGCAGCCTCTCCAGGATGGTCCATTCTCCCATGGTGATGGAGTGGTGACAGAGCGATCCGAAGAAACAGGACTCGGGGAGCCGACCCTTCTCCCTTCAGAGAACTCCTTCCTCTGCCTCGCAGGACCAGCCTGCGCTCTCGTGGACCAGTCTGGGCTACACCAATCTCCCTCGTCCCACAACAGCTCCTTCCTGACCTCCACGTGCTGACCTGGCCACTCGTCTATGCGAGCGAGTGTCTTCTGCTGGGCCTGTCCTGCTGTGCTTCCCTCTCCAGTGAAGGAGAGGTGCTGGCTGAATGCCCTCCCTCCCCCCTCCTCCCCTTTATCAGTGTCTCCCCCTCCTAAGTGCAGTGATGCTTGTCCTCCCCCTGCCGCACCACTCTGTTCTGCACTACAGCATATGCTTTAGCTCACCGTATGACAGCCATGACTGCCCTCTCTTCCCCACTTGCCTCTTTTCTTGCCTTTTTCCCTTTCCTTGTCCTCCTCCTCTTTTCCCTGCCTTCGTCCTCCACCCTACCCCCAGGGCACTCCTTGTACATCAGCTGCACTCCGTGCCATCAGTGCTGCCCTGCACTCGTCCTTGCATTGTGTATCTCTGCCTTTGCTGCACCCTTGCTGCTCTAACCTAAACACACACACACACATACACATACATACAGCTGATCCTCCTGGCTCACCTCAGCAAGAAGCACTGTAAATACACACACTTACACTCACACACAATCACAGCTATGAATCCAACTCTCCCACTTCCTATTGTGGACCGCAGATCCACACCAGCACACAAAGCTCCTGTCTGCTGAATGTCATTTTATGACTGGAGGAATGGTAGCTCTCGCAGCTCCGAGCGCTTCACAAAGCCATAAAAACCTGCGCACACACACACTCACACATATGTTAAGAGCCGCGTGCGCAAGCACGCTGCCACCCAGCCCCTCAGCACCTCAGTAATAAATCAGCTGCCTTGCTGCATGCAGTGAGGCTGAACCAAAGCATCTCGCTGCGGACCCGCTGTCCTGTGTCGTCCCCCTGGCTGATTTCAGCACAGTCCAATGCCCAGAGTCATGTCTGCTGCAGAGAGCAGGGATGAAAAGCAGTCCTGTGAAGCCTCTTTCTGGGCTCCATCGTTTTGAGTCCCCTATCTCCCTCCCCTTCTGTCCTCCCTCCACTCACTCCACACTCCTTCCTTCCTTTTCTTTTGCTCACGTTTGTGTGTAGATCTCAGTCCTTTCAACTACCTCTTTTCGGTTTGGTTTCCATCTCTGCTCTGTGCTCTCCTCTCAATCTCTGCGCCTCTTTCTCGCTCGTCGCTCTGTCTGTCACACTCCGTGAGCATGCAACACCCCCACTCCTATTGCTCCCTCCTCCTGCTCCCTCTCCCTCCTTCTGTCCCTCCCTCCTTCCTTCTCTGCCTCCTCTGGTAAATGTGCTTGGATTGCTACCCTGATCACTGCTTCACTTATGCTTGCAAGAATGCCTCTCACCATAACACTGTGGTCTCTGCCTGATGATGTTGAGGGGAAAGAAAACAGACCTGAGATCTAACCATGCTTTCTATCTTGTCTTTCTTTGTTCCCTTATTGAACATCTCTGGCTGTGTTTGCCTTGCACTTCAAATGCCCTCTTCCTCAATCTTCCTCTGTCACACTTCATTAAGCCTATGGTTCCAGAAGAAGGATTACAGGAGAATTGTTGCTCAGATACACTCCAAGCCAACATTTATTTCCTCCATTCCTTCATCTTACTGTACCAGAGATGAAAACACACCTATTTTACCCTAACCCAACCCCTCATGCCCTTTCTATATTTCCTCTCCTCATCCTTTCTTCCTTTACCCCTCCCACCGTCCATTAACCCCCCCCCCCCCCAACCTCTCTTCCTCTCAAGAGGAATGAGCACCATACTGTACTTCAGTGTGACATTGAAAGCTGCATTCACAAGATTTATATCAAGCTGGGGAAGAAATGGTCTCCCTCCATTACACCCACATACATGCAGGTGTATGTCAGGAATTTATCATACCCACATTCACCAGACAAGCCTTTGCGTATATCTTCCTCGAAAAAGCCAAGCAATTGGGAGAAATGCTTAAAATAAAGAAACACTGGGCTGTGTCCAAGCTGTGAGTCATAACAAGGATTTCCCATCTGTAAGACTGAGTCAAGTTTTGCAGAAGTACACGATGAAGCAGAAAGACATCAGACAAGTGCACCAGCATGAAGTCATGGCTGAAGGTGACAAGTTGAGTTCATTTTTGCGGCGCTTCCTCTTAGTTACGCTTCTTTGGGTTTGGATTACAGGCTCTTTCATAGCAGACACTTCGTTGCTGTAGAATCTGCTGCATGCCCTTGAAACGCGCCAGAAAATTTGAGGCCACCTTGACATCCTTGTATACGGGTGTATTTCTTTCACAAATAAATAAATAAAAGGCAAATAGGACTGATGTGAGAGCAATTAACCCAGCCTTACAGTATAGCCTCTGTAGTGTGTGCAACAGCAAAATGTCACCGTGTGTGTGAGGAAAAGATAAAGAGCAAGGCTCGCTGGAGCAGACAAACAAGATTTTGTCACTTCAGCATCTTCAGTTGGGGGACTGGAGGGGGTCTTTCCCTTACCAAGGACATATAGCAGAGGAGCGCTAAAGCAGAGAAGGGAAGCAGGCTATAGGGAAGTCCCTTTTAACAAGACTCTGGTCCCAAACAGAGCATCTAAAGTGCTGGCATCAGCCGGCTGAGGCTCTGGAAGGAGGTGGAAAGGTCAGAAATGAGGTAGGGGGCACAGGTGCGTTTATTCTCCTCAATGACCTAGAACAGCCAGCTAAAGCAAACAGAAATACACATTTTACTGTATGGAGTTCATATACATACACTTTTCGCATCACACACGTATTAAATGCATGTGTTAAGATCATACAGGAATTAATATTTGAATTACAGGGAAAAGTCAAAGTGAAAGTATAAACATAAGCTTTGGCATCTACATCATCTTTGCTGCACATTTAAAACGTGGAATATTTCTTTTCCCTTTGAGCTTATGTTTGAGCTCATAAAAATGCACATGTAAACATAACTGATATGTGCCCTCACACAAAGCAAATATCTTGTGGGGTGCATTAATATTTAAACCTTGTAAGAGTTACATAAAAGTGAAATTATCCCCTGAACAAGGACACTTGGTGAAATATGGAAATCAGAGGTGATTATTTATAAATGAGAGACAAATCCTGCTTTGGTATTTAAATGAAGTCAGATAGAAAGAGCAGATCACAGCTTATTCATAAACGTGTCACAGGGCATCATTTCTGCCTTACCTTACTGAAGAAGGAGGACTACAGATGCAAATGTAGAAAACATATAATATTTAAAACTAAATATCAGCTTTGGCTCAGGAGGTAGAGCAGAAGTTTGACAACTGAAAAGTGTCTGTAACAGTTTGTTAATATGGAAGCCCCAAAAACTCCAAAAGTTTAATGTTTAAGTTTAAGTTTAGTCCGCAGGAACAATGGTAGAAGGTGGTTGAGTTGTCCAGACCTCCAGACCAGCAGGTGGTGTAAGTTCCAGCTTTCCTGGGAGACTTGAGAGAATTTAAAAGACACCAGACACTATCACATCCAATAAACCTCTCTTACATTACACTTGGCAGATGCTTTCATCTAAAGTGACTTATAACAGAGGAAATACAACCTTCATTAAAGTTGTTGTCCAGATGCACATATCCAATAAACAGGCCTGGCTCACAACCATAATCTTCTTCTGTTCACTTTGGCTGTTCTCTTCAGGGGTCGCCACAGCAAATCAGCATCCTCTGCATCCTCTTCTCACACAAACGAGCTTCACATCAAACATCTAGTGATGTACTCATTCCTGATCATATCATCCTCATCACTCCCAAAAAGAACCTCAACATTTTAACCTCTGCTGTCAAAATCAGATTATTTGTGTAGTAAAACACTATGGAGTATTCTAAAATGCTATTTTATATTGTAACAGATTAAGACTAGAACAATACTCATTTTATCTAATGAAAACCAGAAAACATCTGTTACTATACAAAGCCCTAGGTGCTTTACAGAGATCCAAAGTATGACCCCCAAGCAAAAGAAACAATGGCAAATATAAAACTCCCAGCAGGAGGAAAGCCTTTAAACCACACAGCAGCAAGAAGACTCCCTCATGGGAAGAAACCTTGAGCGGGACCTCGCTCATAAGGTGGGACCCAGTCCGGTAAAGGAAAAAAAGACAGAGATCACAAAGGACAGAGCAGAGGTACAAATATACAGAATATAATATCAGCATGTTAGTTGGTGTCCAACAGTGACATCTAATTATCAGGTGTAGGTAAACGCTGGGATGGTCAGAGGATGGAGCATGCAGCCCTGGAAGCTCTGGCCTGCAAACATGTACAGAAGAAAAAGAGGTTGGCAGAACAGTGCAAAACTACATGAACAATGGAGCATATTCGTGAGGTGCTCATACTGAACCAATGTGGCTTGCTCTAGCCTGCTCTAGTCTTGGGTTTAGCCTTTTCTGTAACTGCAGCTTTGACTACTGGCTCTAACACATTATTGTTTGGACTAACTATAGGCTTTACTAAACTGAGATATTTCAAGTTTGGTTTTAAAGGTGGACGTGTGATCAGTAAACCCAAACTGGTAGCTGGTTCCACAGTAAAGATGTCTGATAACAGAAGGCCTCTAAATCTACTTTTGGATATTCATGGAACTACAAGCAAAACCTGCATTTGGAGAACATAGAGCTCTAATTGGCATTATCAGAACTTGTGGATAGGGAGCATGGCCATTAAAGACAGAATAACAGAAACAGTAACAGAGTAACGGAATTTTGAATTCAATTCTAAATTTTTACGGGGAGCCAATGGAGGGAGGCCAACACCTGAGAGATGTGACCTCTATCTGAATCCTGTCAGCACTTATCCTGCTACATTTTGGATCAGCTGGAGGCTGTTCAGCAAATTACTCCTGCATCCTGCTAATAATACATTACAGTAATCTAGTCTAGAAGTGACAAATTCATGGATTCGTTTTTCAGCGTCACTCCGGGAGAAGATGGTCCTCATCTTTACGATATTACAGATGTGAAAAAGCTGTCTTACAAACCTGATTAAGATGCTGTTGAAATGACATATCTCGGATGAAATTAGCTCCTCATTGATGTACTGTTGGACTACGTAAAACCAGCTAATTTGTTCTTAAGCAGTTTGGGACCAAAACCAATAATTTCCATTTTATCAGAGTTAATAAAACAAAAAGTTTGAGGACATCCAGGCAAACAGTGTGAGTAACAGCTCATCTGGCCTCCTTAAACAGAGATGTGTATCATTAGCATAGCAATGAAAGCGTATGACATGGTTCTGGATATTATTTCCCAAGAACATTATGCATAGAGCAAACAGGATTGTAAAATAATGATCCAATAATTTTGAGCTTAAATAAACACAAACGGATGTGATATAACTGGATCACAACATCTTTATACCAGTATTTTCACAGCAAAGTCTGTCTTTAAGTGGGTAAAAAAAAAAAAAGAATCATCTTGCATGTTGCCACAGGGCTTCAGCCTTCAGGGCAGCTGCTTTTCCATGAACTTGAGGTCACGAGTAATCCCAACAATGCTATACTGGGTCCAGTAAATTGTCAAGGCATTCCACTTTCACACCTCACAGTTCGACCTATAACTGTGATTCTTTTATGTTCACAGAAATAATCAAAAACACTTGGCTAAATGCTGGATGGTTGCAAAATAAAAAGGCATCTATAGTGTGAATGTACAGGGGTTGGACAATGAAACTGAAACACCTGTCATTTTAGTGTGGGAGGTCCATCCATCCATCCATCCATCCATCATCTATACCCGCTCTGTCCTGTGCAGGGTCACGGGGGTCTGCTGGAGCCTATCCCAGCTCACTTTGGCCGAAAGGCAGGGGTACACCCTGGACAGGTTGCCAGTCCATCGCAGGGCCACATGTAGTGTGGGAGGTTTCATGGCTAAACTGGCCCAGCCCGGTGACCAGTCTTCATTAATTGCACATAGCACCAGTAAGAGGAGAGTGTGAAGGTTCAATTAGCAGCACAGTTTTGCTCAAAACACTTCAATACGCACAACATCATGGGTGACATGTCAGAGTTCAAAAGAGGACAAATTGTTGGTGCATGTCTTGCTGGCGCATCTGTGACCAAGACAGCAAGTCTTTGTGATGTATCAAGAGCCACGGTATCCAGGGTAATGTCG
>JBAMYA010000006.1:8067791-8094958 GCA_037176975.1 Arrhamphus sclerolepis
CTCTGACGGCACATGGCTACACGAATGGTGTTCCTATCTACTTTGCCTGGACTAACTGCAGGAAGCAACTAGTATGGTGAAGACCAGAAAGGAACAGATCTGCAAAGCCCCAAAAGAGTTACACATTTTATTCAGAGGTACTTGGGTAGCCTCTATTCCCAAAAGGTTGCCGCGGCGTATAAAATCTAAAAAGAAAAAAGAAAACATTATGCAATTACTTGCAAATTAGCCCATATTTCATTCTGAACAGATAGAACATGAAGAATATATCAGCTGTTGAAGCTGAGACATTTTACCATTTCATGAAAAATGTTAGGTCATTTTGACTTTAATGGCAGCAACACATTTAAAAAAAGAAAAAAGCTGGAACAGGTACAACAAAAGGCTGGAAAAGTAACTGGCACAACTCAAAAACAAACAACTGGAAAAGTATTTGACAACTAATTAAATTAGTTGGCATCAGGTTAGTTACATGACTGGATATAAAAGAAACATTTCAGAGGCAGAGTATCTCAGCTGTAAGGATAGACAGAGGTTCACCAATCTCCGACAAACTGTCTCTAAAAATTGTGGAACAGTTTCAGAAAGATATTCCTCAGCGTAAAAGCAGCTTACACATCTGGAAAGGAAACATCAATGCTGAACAGTAGAGGTTTAAGAGCAACATATGCTCCCATCCAGGCAATGTTTCTTTCAGGAAAGGCCTTGCACATTTGCCCCAAATGCAGCAGTAAAGACTGGTTCTGACTGGCGAGGATACCGTATTTGTGGTACTCGGGTTTCCCTCGTTGGATTTTTATTCTTTTTTTTTTTGTCTAAATGTGTCCAAATTTAAAACTATTCAAAAGTTTTCTGACATTTCAAACCTGCTAGAGGGTTGTCCTTGTGAACCAGACGTAATCTTTCTGCTGGCACTAACAAAATGACATTTTGTAACATTTAGGTAAATGTGTGCCTCCAAATTTACCTGTTTTTTTTTAGCAGTTCCTATGTTGCATTCAGTAGCCATATGTGGAAGTGGGAAGTTTCAAAGATGCAAAATATGGCAAAGATTACCACTATATACTGCCCATATTGGGACAAACTGCAATCTAAATGTAACTTAAATGTAACTGTGTCATGTGAGTCAGTTTTTCACTGTCCAAGTAAAAGCAGTGTAAACAAAGTGTCTGTTGTACAATGTGACTGAGAAAGGTTTTCTGCCATGATGTCCAGGCCAAATCAGAGCATAAAGTTTCAACCTGAAAACCTGATCTGAATCTGAAAACATAAAAACTGTAAGAAAAGTAAAATAAAAGCTCAAAATTTCAAAAATGTATGTCAAAGTGAAAAGTGAAAGTCAATAATTTATTCAAAAAGAATTAAAAAAATTATTTAAATCATTGAAAAAAAAAGCTTTTCCTTCAAATTTTTTATTCATGTCAAATCTTCAGCTTTCAGTTTATTATTTTATTTTTTATTTTTCTTTTAATGAACAAAACTAATAATCCATAGAAATGTGATTTGCAAATAAACTGCCTTGCCCTTTCATCTTGGGTCTGATGTGAGACCGCCCTCTTGTGGACATCTGAAATGCAACATGTTTCTTTCACAATATGGCTCATATGAATCTGCCTTTACCTCAGAAATAATATTTCATTATAAAACATTATTTATAATAAAAAATTATTTATAATTATATAATAACTGATCACTCCATCAGAATCAGATTTTTAAATTTATGAACCCAAGAGAGTAGATCGCAGCAGTTAACGGGTTATGTTTCAAATCTCACATCAGCATTCTTTACACATACAAACTTCAGCCCATGTGACACATATTTCATTTTAAAAAATAACAACAACAACATTATTATGGTATTACCCTAAATGAAGTCCATACAACAATCCTTAAATGTCTTACTTTTTGTATAAATCTTCCTTGTCTTCTTTCAATTTCAAGTTTATCCATGTTATTGATCATTGACAGTTGCTCTGCTGCTGTGGAGTAGAATCTCTGGGTCCACAACTGCCTCCTACCATGAACCCAATCGAACATCTATGAGGAATTCTGAAGAGACAAGTTGAGCATCACTCTCCATCCAGCATCCAGTCACTAAAAGAGGTTATTTTGCTGAAGAATGGAAAAAGATTGATGTTGTAAAATGCCACCAACTTGTTCATTCCATGCCTAGAAGACTTGGTGGTCTCATTAAAAATCATGTAGGTGATACAAAGTTCTAGATCTAGTAGTTTTTGTTGTGGGGTGTACTCAGTTTTGCACCCTAATTTGAGTAAAACTGAATTAATGTGTAATCTAAGTTATATATTTTTTTACATTACTTTCACATTATAAGTTAAACAGATGTTATATTAACAACATTTGGGTATTGTTTGTTTTCATTGAGATATTGTTTGAAATGTTACTTCTCAAAGTGGGTGTACTCATTTACACTAAGCACTGTATATTTTATACATCAGCAAAACTGTGGAAAATCAGGGGCGCATTTAAAAAAAACAAAACATTTGAAATATTTGATGGGCGACATACATATAAACAGTAATACAATCTCGTTGCATGGCAGAAAACAGTTTGAGAGGGATTGTACAATCCAAGGTGCAGGCTCAGCTTGCTGCTGTGCATCTCTTCCCCGTATTTGAACGGGAATGCATAAATTCAGCTATTTTTAATATTTTAAAAAAAATTAAATGAAAAATTTGTTTATAATTCAAACCACTGGATAAATATAACAATTTAATTTATGTAGTTATTAAATATCTTTCCATTACAAGTGAGGCTGGATCGCTCACATTTCTGGCGTTGGTTTGCTCTGCCGCTAGAGGGCAGCCTGACAGTATTTCTGACATGTCGTCGTGGGTGAAGAAGAGCGGGTTTGTGTTGGTGGATATGACGGAGCAGAGCTAAGTTAGCAGCAGTTGTACAAAAAGTGCCCGGACACTTCCAAGAGTGGTTTCAGGGCACCAAACTTCACCGGACGACCCGTTAAAAAGGGTTGAAAGCCCACTAAAAAATAAAAACCCACAACGGATTGTAGAGCTTTAGTAGCTGACAGCAGCGGGGTTCCTGCGGAGGATCGTCAGTCATGTCTGCGGCCGGAGACTTCGGAAACCCGCTACGAAAATTTAAACTGGTGTTTTTGGGGGAACAGAGCGGTAAGTCCCAATGTTAACGCGAAAAACGAGTGAGTGTATGAGTTAAATTGTCCTCTACAGGACACGCAGGGTTCAGTGGGGTGTTAAATGAGGAGCCAGCTAACATTAGCAGCATTGCAACACTGTTGATAACGACTATGTCCACGCTGGCCTCCCGGAGGATGAGGCACTCCACCCGGAGGATGAGCATTCCGCTGGCCTAAAGATGATTCATGTTTCTGAAGAGTCATTTACTAGTTGATTAACGTTCAAGGTGCGCCGTGGCAACATGCTGAAAAACGTGTTCGTACAGAGTTACAAAGGTGAGTCGGTGAAGTGACGACACAAAGTAATCGAGATAGCGAGCAGGAATGCATTTATTTATCTATTAACATGTTTAATACCACCCCCTGCAAAATAACTGTATGCATTTCAATCCTGAGACCTTCGTAACACATAATATGTATTGTTTATGTTTGTTTTAAATGTCGGCTATGTTAGTGAATATATAGGTTTTATACTCTGCAACAATTGTTCATTTTGACCTATTTACACGTAAAAGTAACACTAACATCTCAGTCAGTTTCACGTGCATTTTAAGCTGTATAGAAAATATAAAAAAAATAGCCAAAAACATTTTTAACACAATGGCTTTGTTTACTAGTAGCAACTAGTTGCTCTGCTGACATTTACTCTTCTTGTGATGAAAAAATGCATACAGGCATATAATTCTTATTATATATCAGTAGTAGACCCTTTAAAAAATGTATATGTACAAAATATTTCAGCTATATCTGTTAATTAAGGTATTTTAGTAGTAGTTTGAGGAAGGCATAGTCTTCCAGAGGCGCTGCTATGAAGTGAAGTGGCCTGGTCATGTGACTTGATGTAGTTTAGAGAAGACAACCTGTTCTTTTATTAAACAAACAAACAAAAAGTTTTAGCTGGCCAAAACAACACTTTTAGAGGTTCCAGAAGTTAAAATAATTTTTGGCTGCAGTTAGCCAGATCAGTTTATTAGCCTTAAGGCACTTTCCAATTATCCAGACCAGCCAGGTAGCATTCCTGCAGTCTTCCTTCTTGTGTTTATCCCTCCTTCCAGGCGAGGTGAGCAGGCTGCTCTGACAGTCTAGTAACTGGGGGGAAGGGGACATCTTAAGCATACTTATTAATCTACTTATTTCCAACGTGAAGGAGTGTTATTGTTTGTTGGCATTTCCACAAACGCCCTACAGCTGTTTACTAGCATAAATTGCATAATTTAAGGTAAATTTGGGATCTTGTGTGTCTTTGGTATTGGCTGATTCAAACATTTCTGTTGCTATGGTATTTTTAGAAGCTGTAAAACAGTAGAACCCTCTGTGAAGGCTTTTTTTTCTCTCCAAGATTCAGCGTGGATCAAATTTAAAAAGCTGCAAATGGACCAGAGGGAAATAATCTATTTTGAGAAAATGAGTCCATTCTAAACAATCAACCATAATCGCATCTCCTGCTACTTTTCTTGTCATTTTGTATAAAATTTGGGCTTTTAAAGTGTCTGCAGAGCAAGTTAACACTCCTCATTCTGTTATGATACAATGTCCAGCAGGGATTCACATGAATGTTATTTTGGCACTTGCAATGTACCTTATTTATTTACTTACTTACTTACTTACTTACATACATACTGGTGGATCCTGATGGGAACTGATCCCATCACAGAGACCCCACCCCACAGTCCACATGGCCCAAAGGCCGTTGCTTAAACTTCAGTACCAGACACCGTAGGACACACTCCGATGTTCTTCTGTCCAGACGCTGAGCATTCAAAGCTCTTTTGGGAGCACAAGGAGGCCCTTTTATATTAATCTTAAATGATTGGTCATATTGTTATGGGTGATCAGTGTATATGTGGGTGTAATGTTTCATCAATACAATTATTTAATGGTTAGCGAGCCAAAAGCATCGATACAAAATTAAAATATCAATCAGACATCAATACATGTAATCCTCCTCAATAACTGTTTTATAATTGACCTTTTTTTTTTAATTAAATGAACATATTGTTTGTCATTTGATTGTCTAGTTGAAGTCAGAAATAAAAAAAAAAGTGAAATGATATTTTAGTTACCTACTGTGATTTGATTTGAAAGGAAGTGAGTGTATTTAATCAATATTTAATTGTGGTAGACTTTTTAAAATATCAGAAGGGATCAAATTGTGATCCAGTTAATGAGTAATAATGTCTCATAATAAAACTTCCAACATCCTTAATTCATATACTTGCATCTTTGTAATTCAGTTACAAACTCACCATGAAGACACTGTTTGATTTGTCCCAGAGGCTCAGCCAAGGAGCCTTTGGAGTTATGCCCTCTTTTTGGTTGTTTTTGTTTTTTTTAATCTTCCCTGTATAGTCCAAAAGTTTTGGACTATAAAATGTGTGACGACTGGCGTATTGATCAGGCTGATACAAAGTTGCAGAATAAACCCACTCAATCTAAATAATCAAAAAACATCAAACAACACTAAAGAATGCACAACAAAATTAAAAGTTTACTGACTCAAATATTTTTTATGACTAATAAGAAGCAAGCAGCAATTTTTATTTAAATGATAACTAAATGCATGTAGCTCAGACGTGTCATGACTAGAATGGCCGCAGCTTTTAGCAGTTAATCCTGTATTCACATCTGTTTTTAGCTCATCACAATCACCTGCATTATTGTCTTCAATAACATGTATGGACCTTAAAGAAAAAATGTCTTATTTCCTTGTCGTTTATCATATTTTAACGGACTGGACAGTTGTTCTGGCATATCTGCATGTGACTATTGATCAGATAGCGATTTTAAGAAAGTATCACCAAAAAGTTCATGCATCTGCCTCTGGTGTGAGGCGCAGAACAAAGTCATATTACAAGATGTGTCAGCGCTTCACTACTCAGTAGCTCAGTTTTGTCTGTGACTCGTCACTACAACAGATCTGTGTGCCCCCATGACTGGCATTAAAGACAAGCGGGATTATATTTTTGTATTTATGTTTCTGTGTTCATTTCAAATAAATGGTCTGTATTTTTGCAAGGCATGGGTTTTTCTCTTAGATTATTTTTATAGTGGCATTGACATGAACAGAGAGAGATAACAATCAGTAGTCACAATTATTTTGTATGGCTATTGTCTACTAAATTTTATAATATTGACAGTTCTAGCTGTGCTAGAGTCAAAAATGCTGATGATGGAAATGTTAAATCTAAATTACATAGCCCAGCTGGTTTAAGCTCATCAAGGAAATACATTTTGTTGCAGTTCCCCGACTGACCACTAGGTCCTGGCGCCAAAACAGAGCAAATTCCCAGTAGCCCCTACGTTAAAAGTGCCAAATTTGCAGTGGAATTAAACGTATTTACAACCTGTTTAGGCATTTATAGTTAGATTTTACATCCATAGCATCTGTACGGGGGTAAATCTTTTGGACCACGTCAGATAAACTTATATTAAACAATAAAGCTGACCAATCAGATGTCCAGATTCATTTGACATGCTTGACTGAGAGCCATTAACTCTACCGATATTTAGTGACAAGGTGCTGTGTCCACTTATATATGTCTATGGTAATACCTCATAGTCATAATACTGTCATCACTGGCACAAATACCGATTGAGTTGATTAGATCAGTGCGTTGATATTGTAGGTACATGGTAGCGTAGAGGTAATTTTCATATCTACTAGTGATTTTTTTCTTTCCTCCATGTGTTGTATCCTGTAATGTGACTCATCAAGATAACGCAGACAGACATCGTGTCAGTCAGCGTGTAATCATCTGTCACTCCTTGTAGACTTGGAAACAGCTGTGTTGGCTTTTGCCATGTCACTCTCCTCTGATGCACATCGTAACTGATAATGAAACTCGAGCTCAGCAAAAGCAGTCTGAGGCAGGGAGTCGGTGTCCCAGTGCTCAGAGCAACCGCATTAGTCATCTCTGAGCTCACGTTGTAAACTAAGTTTGCTTCTAAATGTAAAAGAACTCTATTAAGCATTTGCTGTTGCCAGCTATGAATGTGGAATTGTTGTACAGTCAGACTGATCAGTTTTATAATAAATGTTGACCAAAAATTGTCATTCTGTGGGTGGGAGTTTTTTTATCTGTTGCTCATAAGTGACCTACAGCCAAACTCGCATTACATCACAGGAAGCCTCATTTAATTTTGAAACAAATGATTTCACAGCTCATAATTTATTACCAGGAGAATGTTGTATTTAGGCTTGAAGTTATATTTTTAGTAAATTAAAATAGTCCGTTGTTTTTAAAGATTTTGACGTAATAGTTAAATTATCAGCAGCCCCTTTTCCAGTCTTTCAAATATGACAAAAGAGACTTTTAGTCTGTTCATATAGGTTACTTTCTTGATATATGCAGTGTTTTTTGTTTTTTTTCTGTCATACACACATTTGCACATCGCTGAATGTACTGGAAGAAATATGAGGTTCATCATGTGGCCCAAGAGGACAAATCCTGTGGAGGCCAACCACCCACCTACTGATTGTTCTGAATGCTCTTATCGCTTTGATCAGTGTCAAAAAAAAATCACTATTGTTTCTTTGAATAATGGGATATTTGGGAGTTAGAGGGAGGTCTGGGCTTCTTTGTTCAGGCTGCTGCCTTCCTGACCTGATGTTGGACAAGCAGAAGTTGAGGGATGGATACAGAACAGAATATCTGATAGAATAATAATTAAACTTATTCTGGAAAGTCACATTGCTTTGGTCACTGCAAAGAAGAGCTGGTGAATCTACAGTCTATGGAAAGTACGATCTTTACATCCTGATGAATTTTTTTGTTTTGTTTCAGTGGGAAAGACGTCATTGATCACCAGATTCATGTATGACAGCTTTGACAATACTTACCAAGTGAGTTTGCGCTTTCTTAATAGTCATTAATGCTGCTTATTTAGTGTCTGTTAATGCATGTTCATTACAGCCATTTTTTTTTTTATCTTTCTCCAGGCAACAATAGGAATAGACTTCCTATCAAAAACCATGTACCTTGAAGACAGAACAGTAAGTTTCATGTTTTTTTTGTACTACAAATGTCAAAATTCTGAATGATTGTGTTATTTTTAGGTCTGAAATATACAGAATTATGTTGTTTGCACATGCACAGCGTTGTATTTCCCAGATGGTGATAATGTATCTACTATGCAGCGCCCCATTTTAATTGTGTGCTTTGTTCCTCAACTTAAGTTATCTTCCTCTTCTTCATACCCCTCCATCTATCGCTCATCACATTTTTGAAATTAAACACCTTACTTGATCAAGAGAGTAGGGTTGATGATAAGTGAAGGGTGACGATTTCTTTCTTCCCCCCTCCAGGCCCAAACAGCTTGCTCTCTCTGATGGTCATTCACTACCTGCATGCACTACTTTTCCCCAACTTTATTTGGTTTTTCTTTAAACTCATTTTAGCCCTCATGAACCTTAGCTCATTTGTCTATTTGTTTTCTTCTTGTTTTGTTTTCTTCCCCTCTTGTTTTATTTGTCTCCTCTTTTGTTTTCCGTCCCATCCTCTTCCTGCCCCACAGATCAGGTTGCAGTTGTGGGATACGGCGGGACAAGAGCGATTTCGCAGCCTCATCCCAAGTTATATTAGAGACTCTGCTGCGGCCGTCGTAGTGTACGACATCACAAGTAGGTGATGCTGCATTCACAGCGTCTTTTGATTTGTTTCAGAATAAAACAATTTCTGAAGGAAACACAAAAACAATTTTTAGATGAGTTGGACTTGTTTACAATAAGTGAGTTGGAGTTCATTCTAATGTCTTCCTGTCCCAAAACTTTCACAGCCGAGCTTCTTCCTCTCATGAGTAGTGATAATCTTTCATCTTTTGCACAGATGTCAACTCGTTCCAGCAAACCACAAAATGGATTGATGATGTTAGAACAGAGAGAGGAAGTGATGTCATCATCATGTTGGTGGGAAATAAGACGGACCTTGCTGACAAAAGGTAGTTTGTTCTTCTCTTGTTCTCTTCTGCCCCTGTGTAAACCACAAAAACTATTGATTCCCACTGCTAGCCTGTAAATGCTAATCTTCCTTAAGCAGCACTGGATTACAGCAAGTTGTCTTTCTCTTGTTCATGGTTGTCAAAGCCATAACTGACTTTTTTTTTATATTTTAAATTCTGCACATTTGTTATGCAAGTATCCTTTCATCTGCCTGTCAAATGAAGTTGCATTCTCTTTTGCTGTGCGTCTTTTAACCCCCTTATCTGCCACAGGCAAGTATCTATTGAAGAGGGTGAACGGAAAGCCAAAGAACTAAATGTAATGTTTATTGAGACTAGTGCAAAAGCGGGCTACAACGTAAAGCAGGTAAGGGTTTGTGTGAGTCGTGCTCTGTAGTCCTGCTGAAGATGCTGCCATCCAGGCCTCATGTCCAAAAAGCTCCAACTAAAAATGAGAGGAAATGAAGGACACTGTCTCCTTATATCCATTTAGTGCAGTAATTTTCCCTGCTGTGCTAATGGGTAGATTCTGGAGACACATTTCTTCATTTTCTTACGGGGGTTCACTAAAGACGATGACTAAAATGCTCACATCTGTCACCCCTTATGAATTACTTATTTGGCAGGTGAAAGCTGATCCTGATCCAGCTCTCATTTGCATCTTTGTCTTGTTTGTAACCAAACAAATAAACAAGATATAATACAAATTGAACTTTCTTCAAAAGTGCTGTTGAGCCATCTTATTTACTTTTTAATGAAGCATATTTCCAGCTTTTGTGCCAAGCTCAGCAGCGGAAGGCCACAGTTTACCTGACAGACAAGAGAATTGTAATCAATATATTGAGCTTACTCTCAGCAAGAAAACAAACACGTACTTCTCAAAATGATTAGTTGTAGCTCTTAGGAGGGTTTTGGTCTTGAACAATGGTGGTAAGTAGCAGCAGGAAGGGGCACGGCTTGTTTAACCCCCTTCAGCATAATCACGTTCTGCGTTTGTCTTTTTTTTTTCTTTTCTTTTTTTTCTCTTCTGTCTGCGTGTTGGTGTGTGTGTGGCCGTATGTGCGTCTGCCGGTTGTCTTTTTGTGTCTTGTTGGCGGTGACTCGCTGCTCGTCACAGACAGATAACCACAGAGGAAGGAGAACAGAGAGCGAAAGACATGAATGTTCTGTTTATTGAAACAAGTGCAAAGACAGGCTACAATGTCAAACAGGTAGAGGGTTGTGCACCTCCATGTTTGTGTGTTCATTGCACTCATGCTCTCTTGATTGGCTTCAAATTTCACAAGATGTGCTTTGAACATCAGCTTCCAATGAGGTGCATGGATTTGTTTTTCAGGCTCTCTCCCCCTTTTATGATTAATGATATTTATTTGCCAACTGTTAACGCCAGAGCCCTGAAGGGGGTCAGAGTTTGTAAACCAATAAGTAACATTCCACTGATTACCACGACAGTTCTGTGCTGTATTTGCTTCTGTGAAATTTGCATGTTATCAGGTCTAGTTCAATTAAATGCAGTTTATTGGGTATCTGCATGGTCACCATCATCATTTATAAGATGCATTTTTCCTAGATCTCATGACGATCTATCAGTCATTTAGCCTTTTAGTTGACGATACCAGTAAGGCACATCAACATCCATATTTCAAGCCACTTGAACGGCACAGACATGTCCCTGCAGTAGCTCAAACACAAGCTGCTTAATTGTTGTTAAATTTGGAAAAGTTGTGATGGGCGTTCTCCTGTGTGTGTGCTTCAAGTGGACTCATGGAAAATCATATAAAGGAATTATGCACAGCATGCCATCTTGGTTTTGTTTCTTTCTGTCTTACTCCAGAGTGTATTTCTGACGGGCTAAATATGCTTCTTTTACCTCCAGCTTTTCCGTCGTGTGGCAGCTGCCCTCCCTGGTATGGATAACACACAAGACAAGAGTAGAGAGGACAGTATCCTTCCTGTGCACGTCATTGTCTGTGCTGCACGGCAGAAGAGAGCTGAAAGTTTCCTCTGTCTCTTCTGTCACTTCATGGCATGTCACTGGGTGTTCCCTGCCACGAGGAAAACGTGACATATCACTATTGGCATTCAACCCAAATGTCACGTTAGATTTATTTTTCTGCAGTGATCCAACCAAAAGACAATTTTGCTTTGCTGTGAAGTTCCTCTTAAAGTAAGCAAAGGTTTATAAAATAAAAATCATTAATAAGCTTTCATTCCACAACAGATATTGCATTCAGTCCAGCCGTTCATATTTTTGCTAAATAATTTGATCCATCCTTTTAAAAGAAACATCACTATGTTGCTTTTTCAAAAAAAAAAAAACACTATCAGAAATTGCACATTTTTGTAGCAAAGGCAACAAATTATACTTCTCTATTGTTCTGTGCTTTTTCCAGGTTAGATAAAATTAACATGGCACAAATTACTGCTGTAATAGTATGGTCTGACATTAGAAAAATAAATAAATACTGATTTAGAGTGCCAGACGGCTGAAAATGGTGTTTTTCATAAGCCACTGTAAACAGTAGTTAGGGAGGGATGTGTTCTGTGGTCATTGAATGCCACTTTTCACTGTGTTTAATGACAGTGAATTAAACAAAAAAGAGAGCTTTCTAATTTTTAGATTTTACCTAAAAAGAAAAAAAAAAGAAAACATGTTTTGTGTTCCTTCGGCACACATTAAAACTTGTATTTTATCATAGTATAGTGGTTCACAGCCTCTAAAACTGAACTGTCAACATTCAATCAGCAGTCGAGTGCTCGTCATTCTGCCACTCAAATCAACTCCTAGTTGCCTGGTCTTAATATAATATGTCAAAAGCATCAAATGTTATTTCAGCATAATGAAATATGGAAATATGAAGCTGGATAGAATAAGCTGAGATGCGTTTGTGATACTCAGCCAGGAAATGAATGGATTGCATGACTGTGAAGATTCTCATTCCTTCCAGTCATGTTATACTCAGTAACATTTCACCACTGAGCGGCTGCGTCTCTCCTGATTGTGTGGGTGGAGAAAAATATGTGGTGGAAGTGGTGAAGATGAAATCCCTGCTGCACAGTCTGGAGTGTTAACCCTGCAGCAGCCCAGCAGGGGAAAAAAGAGAGAGAAAGAAAGGGAAAAGGCGTTGGATGAAGGCCTAACCCTAACCCACAAGAACAGAGAAATTTGTTTTCTTGAGATGCGAGAAATCCCAAACCAGGGCTGTGACAAAAGAATGGTGTCATGTCGGGAGAGAAAATACGTTCATCTGTTGTTGCAGAGTATGCATGCAGGCCTTTAGACCAGACTCAGCGTTTTTCTTGGACAAAGAGATAAACAAGCTGATTGAAGGACTTTTTTGTTATGTTTTGTATCCTAATCTTGTATCTGGAGAAATTACTTAGTATCTCATGGTATCTTATATTGCAACTTTAAACCATGAAAACAGTTTTTTGTTGTTGTTTTTTCTGGTCAATCCTTACAACCAGCAAACTTTACCTATTTTGTGATATTCCTCAACTCATTTACCCTTCAGTGATCGACATCAAGTTGGAGAAGTCACCTGAGCAGCCTTTCAGTGACGGAGGAGGTTCCTGCTAATTTTCTTGCCTTTGATACAGGCTTGTTCTGGAATCCAGTCTTTTTTTTTTTTTTTTTCTTGTTTTTTTTTTTTTTTTTTCCTTTTATATGTACCCCTCATGACACCTGCTTCTGTTCTCCAGCTTGAATGAGGACACTACATACATTATCCTTTAAGTTGTGGAGACCTTTTATCACGCATGTCCAGAAAGCCACATATCAGTTGAATTGAAAATTTGCACTGTAACACACAAGCGGTATTTACAGTCGATGGTGGTTCAGCAGTTATGAGCCACATCGGTGCTGTTTGTCTCTAAACCATTTTAAACCAAACAGAGAAAGAAAATGTGTGTATACTGTAAGTTATCAAGTCATGGTGTGTATTTAAGAGTGAGATTATTCATTACAGAGTTAATTATTGCTTCCAACTTAATAAGCACAGTGGGGATATTTGTATTTTGACAGATAACACAATATGCAGAGTTGCAATTGATTGGCGGGAATTCCTACATAAGTTAGGGTTGTTGTTTTTTAATTTCTTCTTGTAAAGTCTGGAATACTACAAGGAAAGCGCTGAAAAAGTGTGTTTAAGTAAAGCATTAACATTTGGTCTGTAAAAAGACACTACCACCGAATAGCCATGATGCAGCTGAAATCAGACGGCAGCCACAAACACTTTTTTTCTAAATCTTTTATAGCCTGAACCAGCAGAGCCACTTCTCTCAACATTTACAAGCAGAGCAGTAAGAATAATAATAAAACACTGAAACTTAACAGCACTGGATTATCACAATTCATCATAAACACACTACAAGACTTCATCTTCCATATTAACCGTCCTTCCCCTCCTTGTGCATATGTCCCATGAGATGGGTTATTTTTATCCTTTGCTTCCATTTTGTATTCGTTTTTTATTTACATAGTTGTTTTTTTCCTGAACACTACAGTGTCATAGATTACTTTGCTTGTAATTGAGGTCTTGGTTAAATGTGTACAATGCTTGGATCAAAATACCTCACAAATAGAGTACCAAGTCCCCCTTTTCAACCACATATTTACACATCTGTTTAGAGTGGCCCAGTTCAGGGCCTGAAGTGAGCCACTCCACACACCCCCACCTCCAATCTGACGTGATTGCTCATCTGTTTTTGAAATTGGCGTTACAGTTGTGTGATATTGACTTCCAAAGTACTGCAAATGCAAAATTTCAAAATGGGTGGAGATGAAGAAGGGGAGGTCACTGAATGATGAATTTTCAGTTATGTGAGTCCCAAACCAGATGTTGGGCTTATGTTATATTTTTTCTCTCAAACAGATTTTCCTCCTTATATATTCCCTTTAAACGCCTCCTTAATTAACTTATAGATGGAGATGTATGCCTTTGGAGTAAAATTATAGAAGGCTTCCTCAGCTTTGGGCTTAGATAGGTTTGGTATGACCTTGTGCGAATACTTTAAAGACTATGATTTATTTAGCTTGTTTTTACTTTTGGCATTGATCTTTTGTTAGTGATTGATCAATATATGTATTTAATCTGCAATGACTTGAAATATTTATTTCTATTGGATTCATGCTTTTATATGGCTGTTAATATCTTCACTTTTAGTAAAGAGACCCGAATCACTAATAAAATATGCATCCATCTGGACCACCTTTAACAGAAGCAGGGTGTCTGCTGCCCGTCTGCTATCACTAAATGGGAGTTTGATCATACTGATGATGTTGTGCAATTTTTGTTTGAAAGACTTCTGGAAGAGAGTCCAATTTGTAAAGTATAGTTGTCCTTAACGTTTCTGTCTGGAATGGTTTTAAATGAAAGAATAAATATAGACTTGCCACCACTGCTGGAAGTCACCAGTGTCTTTATTAACTATGACAGAGGAGGAGAATCACCAATGGAACTAATAAAGTCAATTCATTGTTTTGTGTTTAAAGTTTAGCCAGATCCAACTTTTTTTTTTTTTTTTTTTTTTTAGGGATGCATTCTGCATACTTAGGAGATCTTAAACTGGGGGTGTACCTGGACAAATTAATTTAACATTTTAAAGACAATGGGTTTTTTTTGTTGTTGTTTTTTTTGGTCACTGTATACACAAAAAAAAAAATCTGGAAAGCCAAATATTGAAATTGAATATCAAAAACAGTAATTATTTGCTATTTTAATACCTTTAATAATACACAACCCATTCATAATTGTACAACTTTTGGTCTTAAATTGGTATTCATAAAAATAAAATTATTTGCAAACGAGTTAGATCATTCATGTAATTGGGAAACGTGTAGTCCTATCTATTTTTTAGAAAATTGTTATAATTGTGTTTGTCAAGACTGGAAGTGAAATTCGCCTCTCTTTTTTTTTTTTCTTTTCTTTCTTAATTTATTTATTTATTTATTTATTTTATTAATTATTTTTAAACCAGATGTGCCAATGCCAATGACTGTGGCCTGGGCACTAATTTTAAGAAATCTCGCGAGAGTCCCAAAAGCTATCTCCATGGAAACCAACGCACACATGATTATGACAATTGTCATTTTAAACCAACAAGTTAAAACATTTTTGCTTTATTTTGAACTTGAGTTGTAAGTATCTAATCCCACAATGAGCAAGTATTATTACTACGAGACGCTTGAAATAAACAGAAATGCAACCGATGTCGATATCAAGAAGGCGTAAGTAACAACATCAGAATAAAGCTGTTAAAGCTCCATGTTTGACCCTTTGTGTTTACGTGTGGACGCTTGAGTGTGTCACATTTTTTGTTGTTGTTGTAAAATTCGTTTATCTACGTAGTTATCGACGTCTTGCGTTGAAGTTTCATCCCAGCAGCAACAAAGAAGGTGAAAGCGCGGAGAGGTTCAGTCAGCTGGGAGAAGCCTACGATGTTCTGAGCGACCGTAAGTAGCTACTTTGGTGGCAGCTAGGAGCTCAAGCCAAAATAAAGAACACACTAAGTTACATGACACTTGTTAATGACATACTAAAACATTTTGTTGTACAATCACAAATGTAAATATTTCAACTTAATTTTAGCAACTTTAAGTCATAAAATATTGGCATTTGCAAATTCTCTGATATCCTAAAACCACACATTCTAGTTGTAAAATCGCGAACTTCACAATAAACATGCCTTGTAGAAGACAAAGGAGACGCCAACATGCATTTTCTCTTTATAGCTACTAGAAATGCAACACCTGCTCAGAACACTTTTTTTTTTTTTTAATATATATCCAGTGTTTTATCCAAAATATCAGTATTTTACCCATGCCAGATACCCCATGGTGACTGGCTGTATGTATCTTAATAAATATATCTTCTTTCTCCATAAAAAGCACAAAAAAAGGCGATCTATGATCAATTTGGCAAGGAGGGTCTAAAAAAAGGAATTCCAGTTGGATCTGGCAGTGACGGAGCTTGGACATCACCATATGTCTACCATGGAAACCCTGACCAAACATTTAGACAGTTCTTTGGAGGTGACAACCCCTTTGCAGGTGAGAAAACCCCCCAATCAAAAGCCATTGAATGCATCTTTTTAAATTCATGCCAGCTACATTAATCCTACTTTGGTTTTTGCTAGATTTTTATTCAAAAGATGCCTTTCTTCAGTATGGCGGCCTGCGACCGGGACTGGCAAAGACTCGAGATTCCGCAATCGAGAGAGATCTTCATGTGTCCCTTGATGATCTTTTCCACGGATGCACAAAAAAGCTTAAAATATACAGAAGGGTAAAAGCTACAGAACTTTCTTTTTTGTTGTTAGATTGTTTTTGTTAGAGCATATGAGCGGTTATATCATTCATTCATCCATTAGACTGAGAAGAGTCTTAAACTGGTACAAGACACAGCTACATTTGACAAAACATAACAGCATAAGACAACATTTCAAAAAAGTGTGTTTCAGAAAACACACCAAATCAGAAAATATACAGCATTTCATGCTGTACTTTACATGTGTATTCCTCCTCCTCAATTGTCTTCCAGGTTATGAATGACGATGGCCACACCTCCAGTATCAAGGACAAAATTCTGACTGTAGACGTGAAGCCTGGATGGAAGGAAGGCACAAGAATAATCTTCTCCAAAGAAGGAGATCAAGTAAATGAAGCACTTCAACAAAATTTACTACCGAGATTCAAAACTGTTGTAAAATTGGACCCAAAATAATTCATTCTGTTGTCTTTGATGTCATAAAATGAACACATCAGTTTATTTTTGCCCTTTTATCCAATGAATGTAACGTAATTATCATATGCTATAGAAACATATATAATGTACACAAATTTAATTATTAATATTCTTACATAAAATGTACATGTTTTCAACAAGAGTGAATAACTAAATGTACATGAGTTATTTTAAGTTAATTCCTTTTTTCTTTATCTGGCAAGTGTTTGTGATGGTACTTATGGAATTGAAAATCTTCTGTGGCAGGCAACAGTTTAAAATGATTTATTGGAACAAAAAAAAAATATTAATGAGTTGTGAACATCTACTGTATAGTCTCAGCAGATATCTTTCAGTGGCTCACATATACTTTGTCTGATCATCTCCAAAGAAGGATTCTTGTCTGATATTGTCAAAAGTCTGTTCATGCACAAACCTGAGGTTTATCAAACTTTTCGTTCTAATTGCACTGTGTTTTATTTTTAGGGGCCAAACAATATCCCTGCAGATATAGTGTTCATATTGCGACAGAAAAGTCATCCTCTGTTTGTAAGACAGCACAATGACTTGATCTATAAAGTCAAGATTTCTCTGAAGATGGTGAGTCCCCTCAGGGTTTTGTTATTGTTCATGATGTAAAGTTTGTTTAAAGCAAAAAATGCACTAATACTTCATGTTCATTCCCTTTCCAACAGGCTCTGACGGGCTTCTCTGTGGATGTGCAGACACTAGATGGCAGGCTACTCACCATTCCTATCAATGACATTGTGCAGTAAGTGCTTTCTCATGTTGGGACCCACATACAGTATCCTGTAATTCTGTTAATTTAGTTAGAGCTCAAAGATCAAAAGCAGGAGGCTTGGTAATAAGAAATGCAAGGACACAGTAAAAACTGTACACTTAGTTTAGTTCCAATTTCATTTACCTTTCTCCGATCTCTTTTTCACAACATATCAGCCCTGCATACAAAAAAGAGCTGACTGGAGAGGGAATGCCGTTGTCCCAGGATCCTTCCCAGAGAGGAAGCCTCATCATTACTTTTGACATCCAGTTCCCAGAGAAGCTCTCCGCTGAGAGGAAGCATCTGATCAAACAAGCTCTAGATGTCAAAAACTAATAATATTCTAAATATATGCCTTCGCACTTATGACATTGAGTTCATTTTGCTACATTTGAATTGAATATATACATTGTAGGACAACAAAAAATAAAAATAATAGTTTACAAGGTGCAGTGGCAGCCATCGCATAGACATTACTGGTTACATTGAAGTTGAGCAGCTGTGATTTGCAGCTACCATGGCTCGTTTCAGCTGTTCGTACGTTACAAACATCACCACATTCCATGAGCCCAGGCGTAAGAACGATGGCATGAATCTTAGGATAGAGAAAACAGAGAAACATGATTAACTGCATACCATTTACTGTGTTCACAGCAACAGAAATGTCCTCATTAAACTTTCCAAAAATGGCCACACACACACATCGCTTACCCCTTATAAAAGGCACGTGGGCCCTCTTTGGTTATCATGACAGCAGCACAGTTGAGGACACTGCTGTACTGTCCGAGAGCAGCGTTCATATATCTTGTCTTGACAACATCGACAGGAGAGGCGATCACAGTTGTGCATAAGCCAGCACCAAACGCTGACACAAAGTGGCATGGCAGATTGTCTGTGGAGTACAAACTGAAGGTTACATCTCCAGGAGAGAGAACACTGAGACATGAAATCAAACTCATAGATCATAATAGGCCAAAGCCTCCATTTACCTGTCAGGGGAGTAGATTGGAGAAGCAGGTCCTTAATGAAGTCATATGTCACTAATTCTGTGCAGTTAACGATGGCATTCCGCGCAATGTTTGGAGCTGTGCCTGTGTGAC
This sequence comes from Arrhamphus sclerolepis, assembly GCA_037176975.1. Lineage (NCBI taxonomy): Eukaryota > Metazoa > Chordata > Actinopteri > Beloniformes > Hemiramphidae > Arrhamphus > Arrhamphus sclerolepis. Next base: position 8,086,512 of record JBAMYA010000006.1, read on the forward strand.
AAAGTTGTGTTAGTGCAGACGTAGTTCTGTCATGAGTACAACCTTCAAAACAGCTAGTTTTCATGAGTTACCCTTCCACAGACCACGAATGCCTTCTTCCTTGGCAATGGTTTTGTAAGCATCAAGGGTGCCGCTGTAGCGCCTGACATGCCCACTAGACCTGGCCTGAGCCTGGAAGCGGACTTTCACTACATCTGTGGGCTGAGCCAGAGCTACTGCCATGGCACCTGTGGTGCATCCTGCAAGCAGCCGACTGCCGATGCCAACATCTGAACCAGAGAGGAGGCACATGTAAAGACTGCCTGGTGCAGGACTCTGCATGTTAAATTTACCAATAGAACAGATACTCACGATCAGAGCCTCTTGTGTAGAACTGTTTAACAGAATCATAGAGGCCGATACGGACCGAAGCAAAGCTCATCTGCCTCTGAAGTCCTGCAACCAAACCGCTGTAAAGGCTCAGAGGTCCCTCTGTACGGACCATGGTGATGACGGTGCCAAATACGCCACGATACTTCACTGCAGAGAGTTTCCCTTTTGCTGCTGTGGAGCTGGCCTCTCCTTGGATCTACAGAGGAATGATATCAAAAAAACTCATGAATAAAACTTAAGTAGCTATAGACTGTTAACCTTTAGGGCTGAACTCACCAAAATGTTAAAATATTCAGTGTTTGTGCAATCAATATTACATGAAGTTAAACTTTATTATACCTGCAGCCGCACTTTGGCTGTGTCCAGTGGAAATGTGAGCAGATCGGCAATGCATGCTGCAGTTCCTGCTCCCACAAACTTTACAGCTGCTGATGGAGGCACATCTGCAGGTCTAAATCCAACCATTTTCCAGAATTCCTTTGATCTATACAAAGACTGACAGTTGGATTCTTTTTTAAATCTGGATAGGGCAAGAACCTCCTCCGAAATCTGAAAAGACAAAAAATTCCGTTATCATATTTCATTCAAGGATTTCTGTACATCATGTAATCATGCATCTCTTTAAAGTTAAGTGTCAGAAACTAAAAGACAGTAGACTGATGCTTATTTTAGCATGACATCCTCAAGTAGATGTTTAAACAATGCAGAATGAATGTGTGATGTAGTTCAGTACATTCTGTGCCCTCATATACGTAGACTCATAAATTCACTGTCACCAATAAATAAAGAAGTGAATAAATTATCATAATAAATTATTATTATTACTTTATAACATATTATTTGAAATACATACATTACAATGAATTTCTTACTGTTATCAGAGCAGTTTTGGATGGTAACTTTAAAGATCAGGATTCTCTGAAGGCATCCCTTTGGCTAAATTTTTTTCCAGATTTAACCTGCTTTCCTTGTTTTTCCATAGAAGATCTTTCAGAAGTTGTGAGCCTTAAAACCATACTCCTGGAAAACAGACAGAAGTCAACAGCAACATTAAAAAAAAAAGAAGAAGAAGAAAAGGAGAAAGTTCTTTGAGTCTAGTTTTACCTTTCTTTGTCTTGGGAAAGTTGAAATGCCTCCTCAAGTGCCAAACGTATTGCTGGATCAGATGCGATGAATGGTCAGAATGCAGTAGTTTTGGGGGGGAGAAGAGCCGCCTCCTTAAATACTGCTATGATGGTGTTACATCACAGCACAGCATGTGTTCCTGACAGTACATGTATGTGAGCTGCACAGCAGTCAAGATGGCAGAAAACTGTATGAACATCTTTGTGAGTGACAAACAGCTTAGCATTGCATTCGTCTGACATGTGAATGTACAGAGTTTGGAACGTACTTTTCTCCTGTCCTCATGACTTCAGCTACTCTTCCTCACACTGTACCCTCTCATAAGCAGCAACTCAAAAAAATACAACAAATTAATCAAGTAATTAGGATTTTTTTTCAATTAACTTTTTAAGATTAACTTTCTTTTTGTGAGGTTGGTCATTTGTTTAAGGGTCTGTCATGCATTGCTTGAATTAATGCTGAGTCATGCTGAACATACAAGAACACAGAGCACACTGCAGATTGGAGCCATATGTTCAGACCAGTAATCATTTCACTAGTTTTTTTTTGTTTTTTTTTGCCAAGGCGTGCTTCAAGACTCTTTGTTCCTGCTTTGATTAATGAGGCTCTTCTTCGTACTATCAAACCATTAAAACTGTAAGTTGATTCTGTAATTTAGCAGTTTTCTTTTCTTCTTTTAATTGCTTCTCGTAAATAAATCATTGCGACATTGTTCGCTTGAACAGTGGTGTTCCTATCCAGGTTCTTATAGCCAACTCCCTGGACCGACCTTTACAAAGTAATGCCTTGTATGATTAGCTGCTGTTTGCCAAATATAGAAAGAGCAGACATATGATATATCTCTGGAGTGGAAAATGTAATGTTATGATGCTTGGGTACATGTTGTCCTACATGTGATGCTGTACAGCATGATGGTGCAGAGTCAATAAATCCAACTGACCTGGCTGTGAAATTAGAGTCAAATGGCCTATATTCAGAACCCCAGTGCCAACAGAAAAGCTTCCTTATTTTTCCAATATCTATAATTGTTTTGTTCATCTTCAACCACCTGCTTAAATGTTTGAGTTTCTGATTGTTTCATATTCCATGCAGCATCACAACTGTCTGCATTCACCACCAGGAATCCTACAGATAGTATCACTTCTGTCTCTATCGCAGAAGCTCATTATCATCAAGATATCGTTTAACTGCCACATTAAGCCTTTGAAATGTTTTTCACACAAAGTAATCTAATACTCGCTCACTACATTCCCATGAAAGGTCAGCTTGCTCTAAATATCATCCCGTCTTTTTTTTATTCCAAGTTTGTTTTTTTCTTTTTATCCCAGTGTTTTAAGCGTTTCCCAGCATTTGCTTATGTTATCACAACCAATAAAGCTAAAATACAATGTGCAGGAGACAAAACTGAAGGAAAAAGTGCCACTTTAATTTTGAGTTGTATTGTTCTTCATCGTGTGCAAACATGGTCATGACTCATCGACCAGCAATAAATCACCTTATTTACAATGAGTATCTCATACATTAAAGTATCGATCCCTGGCCACATACCACTAACTATGGTAAAAAGTGTAAACAGTCAACAGTACAGAAGGCATAGAAAGGAACATGCAGCACAAACAGTATTTGTTTTGTGGACAAACTGACACGTGATCTTTATCTATATATATAGATATATATATACACAAACACATATATACATATATATGATGGGTTGGTTTTTTTTGTGTGTGTGTGTGTGTGTGTGTGTGTGTGTAGTCCAGCATTTCACATCCAAATTTTACATGTAGAGAAGCTTTTTCTCATCAGCTTTTTGCTTACAATATCTCAGTATACAGTGACCTTTGAACCACACTGGTATTGCACCAAATCCCGCAGGCTCTTCTTGTAATGAGTCCTTATAGGCTGTGAGCACAAAACTCATGAAGTCTGCCGTAGAGTAACGCCAATATGGCCTCTCGCCATACTCATTTTATTTTTTTTTCATGAGGTTGAGCCTCAACTAACGTCCTCTTTTCCAGTCGTGATATCGTGATGCAGCGTTCAACCCTGCGTCATACCACAGGTTTGTTCAGTTGAGTCTCAGCAGTCTTGACGTAAAACAGTCCGATCAGCTGTGGTCAAAATGGAGACTCCCAGTACTGTTGGGCTCTGGTCATGCCTCTTTTAATTTGCTCATAGGACACAAACATCACAATATTCCAGGACCCCAGCCGCAGGAACGAAGGCACGAACCTAAAGGAGGTAAAGGAAAAGAATGTAAAGAAGTTCCCTGATGGTGGTCTCATGGTTTTTCTTTGTGTTATAATGTAAGGGTGTATTTACCCCTTGTAGAAAGCTGTGGGTCCTTCATTTTTCAGCATTGTGAGAGCGCAGTTGACGGCGCTGCTGTACTGGCCTGAGCCTGAGTTCATGTACCGTGTTTTGACGACATCCACTGGAGAAGCCACAATTGTTGTGCAGAAGCCAGCGCCAAAACCAGCAGTGAAGTGACACGGCAGATTGTCTGTGGGAGAGCACAAGCATTTTGTGATTTTATGAATCGAGAAAGTTTTTTTTTTTTTCTTTAGATTGATAGCTGTCTTCAATATTTATTCTCTAATTTGCCTCACCTGTCATCAGGTCATACTTAAGGATGAGTTCTTTGATTATGTCATAGGTGACCAGCTCTGCACAGTTTACAATGGCATTACGGGTGATGTTTGGCATACAGCCTGAAAGAAAGAGCACAATCAATTTAAAATCTCTGGAGAGAATTCACATGAAGACAGACGGTCAGGAGTGGAAAGGGAACTACCTTTCCAAAGTCCCCGAACACCTTCGTCTCTGGCAATCGTCTTGTACGCGTCCAGAGTGCCATTGTATCTCCTTTCACCATCAGTCAGTCGCACCTGGGCCTGGAAACGCACCTTCACCACATCTGTTGGCTGTGCAAAAGCCACAGCCATGGCCCCTGTGGTACAGCCCGCCATGAGCCGAACAACAATACCAGCACCTGGAGATCATGGATGTTGGTGTCATTGATGCAGCAGATAGAAGAGAAACTACTTGTTGTCTTAACAACATGAATTCATGAAACTAACTTTCAGTTCCTCTGGTGTAGAACTGTTTCATGGAGTCATAAAGGCCGATACGAACAGAGGCGAAGCTCATCTGCCTCTGGAGTCCTGCCACCAGTCCACTGTAGAGACTCATGGGTCCCTCTGTGCGCACCATTGTGGTGATGGTGCCAAACACCCCCCGGTACTTGACTGGGCTGGAGCCCTCAACCTTCTGAGCCTCTCCCTGGATCTGCACAATGAGATGACATTCAAGAATTCTCAGCACCATGTTAAAAGTCAAGAACAGAATGTGGAGTCAAAGCATGTTAGTCCCCCTTAAACAACATGTATTTAACCTGCAGTCTGACTTTCGCGGTGTCCAATGGAAAGGTGATGAGGTCAGCAATGCAGGCTGCCGTGCCTGCTCCAAAGAACTTAACCGCCGCTGACGGCATCACATCACTGGGTTTCATGCCAACCATTTTTTACGTCTGAGCTGATGACACAAATGGAAAGATCAGACTAACTCAGAGCTATTTGGCTTTTCATGAATTACACTGTGCACAAACCAAGACACTGTGCAAAATTTTTAAGACAAACAGATATGCATTAAGATGGCGCGCATACCTGCAATAGGTGAATGATAATGTCAAGTTTCAGGTTTTCTCAAGGAGCAAGCTTTTCGTTAGAGGTGGCCTTGTCGTGGAAATGCTTTTGGCCATAAACTCCCTCTGAAGTGAGCCAGTTAGCATACCACCACTCACTGAAAAAGAAAGCATTTCTCAATTACTTGTTATTCATCAGCTGCATGTTTCATCCAATGAGATCAGTTAAATATCAGTTGAAAAAGTGTATTTTAAAACAATACATATCTTTAAATTCTTTCTCATATAGATATGTGTGTATATATACATATATATATGTATACATAGATATATATATATTAATCTTGTCATATATAGTCACCTTGATTCTTTTACAAGAAATCTGTAATCCAGTACTGACAAAAAAAAAGCGTATAATCCTTTGCGTAGTTATTCACCCAGAGTCCTTGCCTCGCGCTGTGTGATTACTGCTGCACTGTGGAAGGAACCCCTGAATTTATAGGCACCTTTTGCACATGACTTCAGGGCAGCCTAACAAGTTGTACACACCTGTTATGCCAATATCATGTTCTCCAGTCTGTGACACAGCTGGACATTTGAGCACTTGTTGATCTGCTCCTAGCACCGCAGCGTGGCAGTGACGAGCACTCGTAAACATAATAGAATATAGAATATTTTCACATCACATTTCATTTGATTTTAGAGTCTACTCATTGACAATTTCATGCATGTATTTAATTTGAAGTTTCAGATTAAAAACTTGGTATTTAAATAAATTTACCACCATAATAACATATATACCAGCTCATGTTACTTCACTGACGTCGTAGAGCGCACCCCATTTCTCTATTGGTTGATGTCAACAGCCTGTGTAACTAGAGCTGTATCTAATTCCTCTAAATGTTTTGAAGGGGCATTAGACCGGCTGTGCTGGATAAAATTAGTAGTACGTATCCTTGTCATTGTGTCTGTGCCCCACAACAAAACTCAAGACCGACTCAGGAGTTCTAGGAAATCTCTGCTTTCAGTTGCAAAATGTTCCAGGCTAAATAACAGCCGTGCTTCCCAGCCAATCCACTGGATGAACAATGGTGGGTGGATGCATGCAGCATCTGAGTGCAATCACTCAGGCCTCCTGTTCTGGCAAACCAGCTGCACAGGACTAGAGGAAAAGATGCAGCCTGGAAAGAGTTAGGAGGAGGAGACACTGTAGGTGGGGTGCTGGAGTTCTCTGTATGTACATGACTTTCCACATTGGCTCCAGGTCACGGTCCTGACAAGCTTGTCAAAGTTTGCACAGTTGACTGTGCAAAAAAGTGTCAAATGATTTGCTTGCTGTTACACAAGTGTGGGTGTGTCTGACTCCAAAAAAGAATAATGCTATGTCTTCACCTACTTACATTAACAACATTTTTTCCCCAAATGATGCTGTTTTATTTGTTTGGTATTATGTATATCTTTGTGTGCTGTGTGAGATTTCATGTTCCATTTGACCCATGAAGCTGTTTTTGTAACTATGAAAATCTTATTTTTATTTTTTAATAAATATTTTAAGTATAAACGCTCTGTCAAAAATGGGGGCAAACAAAACTGGACAGGACTTTTCAGTTGCATTTAATGCTCCCATGAAAGGCAGAGAAAGAGGAACCTGCCATCACCACCCGCTTTCGTCACCCGGTGCTGAAAACAGTTCCTTGAGAACATGGTGTGAGTAACCTTTGCACACACATTCAGGCTGGTAAACACCTATTGGTCCGGATTCAACCAGCTTGCGCTGACCTCCCCTGCAGACTCTGGAAGTGAGACTGAACAGACAGACTCGTCACCACCCTGCACTCGCTGCACTTTGAATACCGCCACCAATGATTGAGTGCTGCGAAACAGATAATCTCCATTACACTATAAATACAGACTGTAACATTACTATTAGACACTCAAAGGTTAATGGGACAGAGTTCTTTGGCAGTTTTTTGTCTGGTTTCTTTGTCCACAGAAGTATTTACCAGTGAAACTGCACTGTTCTGATTTTTATTTGAAATGATGAAGAAGAGAAGACACTGACACGGGTTTGGTGGTTCTCATTTATTTATTTATTTATTTTTTTTGTTTGTTTGTTTTTTTGTCTACTATGTTATAATAAAAAAATCTTTTTCTAAATTAAACAAGCATTTATTGTCTGTCCAACCTACAGTATTTCGGGGCATGTTGAAGAGAAGTTGCACCGAGACAGCAAATGGTCACACATACCAGAAATGACTTGGTGATTTGCTCGTTGTTCATTCTTGGCACTGACCACCGGTGCTCTTTTCAATCCTTGGTTGCTTTTTAGGCCAGCTTTCATTGGAGGAAACAGAGAGCAGATATCAGTTGCCATATTAGGCTAAATATGTTAGTTAAATAAGTTAAATTAAAAAGTCAGTGATCATAAAAATGGTACAGTACATAAAATTGGCCAACAACAGTTTTCAAAAAAAAATTTAGTTGAGGCAGGGCAGCTCAGTTACACTGGTTAGAGCAAGCAGCCCATGTAGAGGCTACAGTCCTCCTGGAGCAGTCGCAGGTTCAACTCCCGACCTGTGAGCCTTGGCTGTGTGTCTTCCCCATCTTTCTGCTCACCTTTCTTTATACTGTCAATAAAAGTTCACTAGAACAAAAAAAAAACAACTTTAAAATCTGTGCAGTGACATGATAGAATACAAATGCATCTCCCTGAGAGATTCAGATGATATAGTTCTTTCAAAATATTTCTTCATGAAGAACATTTAAGACATTGCGCATGTCACCTTATACAATATTTTTATGGAAGGATTTATAGAAACCAGAGAAATCTCTGTACACTTCTGAAAAGTGTAAGAAGTGTTGGAAGAATGGAGCCAGAGATACACAGGTGGATCAGAGCAGATTCTGCAGTAGTGCAGACTCAGCGCTCATGTGGTCATGTACTGTGAGTAGTAGCCATTAAAGATCTCTAATGGAGTGTTTTTGGGAATGTCCAACCAGCCAGAAGCCCTGAGGCAGACCCAGTACATGCTGGAGAAATTATATCTATCAGCTGGCTTGGTAGAGAGAGGAAGATCTGGGTCCCTTTGCTTAGGCTGCTGCCCCTGAAGCTCAGACTCAGATAAACAGAAGTTAAAGGATGATGGAAAAATTAAAGTATGAATTTTTCATCCAGATTATCTCAGCAAAACAATGTCCGACTACTTTCTGCATGTACAGTACAGTTTCACCTGGTGCGCTGATGAGATGCTTTACTGAGAAAAAAATGGAAAATCAGTTTGCTATGTTACTTTCTTGCATGAACTGC
>JBAMYA010000006.1:8095058-8130385 GCA_037176975.1 Arrhamphus sclerolepis
AGGTAAGACCAAGGAGCTATGTCCAGCTGAGAGTCTGATGTGATCCACTGGTGGTTTTTTTGTTTGTTTGTTTGTTTTTCCCAAAGCTTGTCGCATGACATCAGGCAATTGTCAGCTTATGGAATAAAATAAAGGCAAGATATGTCTAATCTGGTTTTGTCATCTGAGGCTCGAATAACCAAATTTTTAAAGCTGTAATTGTTTTCAAACTTAACCGGACCTTTAGATGGTTCTGAAAACTGAGAGCAGAGTTTTACAGTGAAATTAGGAAAATGACACGACATTTGTACTTCATATTTGTGGGATGGGGAAATTTCCACCTGCATTGCCAGTATTTGAGGACATGGCCTTTTTAGAGGGAGAGTATTCAGAGATAGTGCTGATTTTGGCGAAGCAACAATAGAATATTTGGAGTCAGTTGCCAAGCAGTGCAGCAGATTTTGATGTGTGATGTCGTCTTCCTCCTGGCAGCTTGTTGCAATTAGTGATATAGTTGAAGGCTTTGGCAGTGTAATAGTATTATATTTTCTTTTTAAGTTGGGAAAAAATGTGATTGCAGTCTTTTCTGTCTACTGAAATCCTGAAAATATGTTTCCTCCTACTGTGTTTCAAAGCTCTTGCCTCTCCTCTCTCTCTGCTTTCTTTTCTTCCCTCAGCGATGATGTCATTATGTTAGCATATCGCTCCTCTTTTTTCTTTTTTTCTTTTTTTCCTTTGCCGGTTGCAGCCTGTTCCTTTCATATCCATCCCCAAGTGTAGTATTTAGCACTTGTTTTTCAGACATGCCATATTTTTGACAAGTGGAAGTTAAAAGTACATGGGTTAGTTATATTTGGACAGAAGACAGACAGGGAGCCTGCATCATAATTCCTGAATTCAGGTCACTATGAGGGAGACTTTCTTCTTCTTGGAGAGCCCTTAGTCATGCAGTAAGTTGTAGATTGTTCAAGGGACCAGTGTCAGCTCAAGTCACATAAGCATCTGAATCAAGTCTGATGTCAGATGATGCTGAATTTATACAGATATGAAATGGGTTTCAACTGACATTACAAAAAGTAACAGCTTTCTTTCAATCATGCTGGGTTTTTTCTCCATACCAGATGTATGACTCTTATAATACTGTTAGTCATACATACATTAAAATGTCATTCGTTCATTAATTGGTTATTTATTTATATTCAGTCAGATTTCAATTAGATTTTTTTATGAGGGGAAAAAAGTAAAAGTTATGTACTTTTTTTAAAATCAAAAATAAGTTGGTGTGGAATTCATATAGTAATTATGACATTCTCGACTGAAGTGTGTACAGTTTAGTACAAACATACATTGTTTTATGGTAATGATGAGTCAGGAACAAAATAGTTTGTGTGAACAAAACCTGCCATTGGCCAGTTAGAAAGTAGAATCAGTGATATCCAGGTCTTTTTACTCCGTATCAAGAATTTATTTTTTTTTAAATAATAGAAGAAATAGTAGATGCTTTCTTTTTATTTCTTACAACTATTGTTGCTTTTTCTTTTTTTTTTTCTTCAATTAATTGCAAGCCGGCTCCCTGAAAAGTTGAGGCACTCCGTGAAATGGAAAATTAAGAGCCGGTGTACGAGTATTGGTAAACTATTTAAATCTCATGGCACAGAGACAACAGAGCTTTGAATATTCCCTGCCAAGAATATTGTTTTTGAGTCCCAGTGGTTTCTGTACACTCACTTTTACTACAAAACCGTTGTAAAACATGCAGAATGTGGTGGAATTTAGAAAGTTGTCATCTGAATGACTGCATAAATACTTCCAAATGTACTTCCTTATTACCCCAGTTGATTTCTGTTCACTGAGAACAGCCTGTGTGGTCACCTGAAGGACTTTGAGTTCATGTCCATTTTATACAACATCACAGCAATTTTGGAAACAGATATGTAAAGACTTAATTGTCAGCCGCTGCCCTACAGTATATTTAATGAGAGGGTGTCTAACAGTTAAGCAAGGTATTATTCCAATGTCTTTTTAAGTTTTAAACTATTTGTACTTGAAGACAGAAGCCCTCCTCCAGTTTTCAAAAACTGATCTTTAAATAGCAGTTTTAGTTGCGTTCTCATGGTCGTTAATTAGCTGAACATGCCGATTCGTACATTCAAGTTACATTTTGTGTTTTCTTGGCAGGTGCGTGGTCCAGTCAGCTGCTGGTGCCTCAGAGAGTTAACGCCGTGCTGGGAAAGAATGTCACTTTAGAGTGCAGAGTGGAGGTCGGCTCAAACATCAATCTAACTCAGAGTTCTTGGGAGCGCCGTCTACCTTCAGGCCCAGTCACGGTGGCTGTGTTCAACCCAGAGTTTGGCACTTCCATCCCTCCAGAGTATATTAATCGTCTGTATTTTCGCTCCCCCTCCTCTCATGACGCCACCATTATACTGGAAAATGTGGGCTTTTCTGATGTGGGGATCTATACCTGTAAAGTAGCCACATTTCCTCTGGGAAACACCCAAGCTTCTACTACTGTCAATGTACTTGGTAAGTACGTGCATGTTTTCTGACTCCCCAAGAATGCACGGTGAAAGCTGAAATGATTTGGTGATATGGTGGATTATTTTTGAAAAAGTATGATGTGAAGGTTTGCAGGTTTCCTTATGGAAGCCTTTAAGGGTCATACATGCATACATTGTATTTCCCCCGTTTTCCCGTGATAACGAGTTATTTTTCCTTTGTTTTCCCGTGATAACGAGTTATTTTTCCTTTGTTTTCCCGTGATAACGAGATATAATTCATTTGAGATGTCAAGGGCATTGCAATGCCCTGATTAAGGTCGATAGACCGAAAAGCTTGGTGAAAAATACACTTGTTTGCATGGATCTAAGTGTGCAAAGACTTTTTTTCTTAGTTTTCTTGAGATCTCAAATTAATTATGTCGTTATCACGAGAAAACGGAGGAAAAAATAACTCGTTATCACGAGAAAACTGCAGAGTTATGTTGTTATCACGGGAAAATTATGTCGTTATCACGGGAAAACGGGAAATAAAATGTATGCATGTTTGACCCTTTAGGGCTCCCGTATTTCCTTGATCTTCTTTGACAAAAACCATTTGAGCTAGGAAAAGGAGATAATCTCAGAATTTGCCTATATTATAATTTATAGAACAAATGATTTGTTGAGAGACTAATTAGTCAGTCGCTGATAATGAAAGTCATAAAGTAAGTAATCTGGTACTGTATTATATTTTACATAGTTGACCGGAGCAGTATTGAAATAAAATGTTAGCTTTAATTAAATATTTGTTTATCAATATAACTATTATAGATATTCTTGATTTGTTCACAATCTGTATGAACATATACTGGTAGTTAGGGCTTGGCAATTAATTGAAAATTAATCAAGGCAAACAATTGATGTATTCTGGTGCGTAAATTATTTCTCTACCTTGAAATATTAATTTGATGACATCATTTGCTTCCTTTCGCTCATTTTGAAATCAGAAATATGTACCCTTTATTAGAAAAGAATCCCAGTTTTAATAGTTGATTTATATTTGCAGCAAAAACCAGAGCAGAAAATAAAACGATACTAAAACGATTGCTCATTAATTGTAATAGAAGTAACTTACTCAAGTAATCGTGATATTGATGAGTCATGTGGCCCAGCACTACTGGTTAGGAACTTTGTATAACAATTACATGTAAAAGTACAAAGGCAGGGGGAGCCGAAAAATAAATGTTGCAAATTTAGTCTGGGTTTACCACTAGTCCAAGTATCAGAGAGTCCTTTGATAAATTTGCATGAAATAACAGGTTCCAAGGCTGTGATTTCCTCTGCGCTTAGGGGATTAATAGTTTTTCATGTGGATTAGAAGTTGCCACCGTACACTCTTGTGTGCACTCAGCTGTTTGTCACAGAGCAGATCACAAGGATGTGCAGAGCAGCTAATGACAGGTTGATCTTAGTTGTAGAGGAATGCCCAAAAACGATGAGAATGTAGTGCAGTCAGCGGGAGAAACACAACTGTAGTTTAAACGTTAAACGCAGTTAAGTTAGCAAAGTAATATCAGGAGGGACTTGAATCCTTTTCTTCTCTGTCCTAATCTTTTCTCACATTAACAGTGGAGCCAAAGGTCTACGTGTCTGCTGGGTCTACTGCCCTGATCGATGGTGGCAATGAAACCGTGGTGGCCACCTGTATCGCAGAGCGAGCTCGGCCCCCTGCTGAGGTGTCTTGGGAGTCCAACCTCTTCGGCCAGTCAGAAGTGCAGCTATTCGATGATGTCAATGGAACAACAAGCACTCAAGTGCGCTACATCTGGCAGCCCACACGCCACGTCCAGGGTAACACACTTACTTGTGTGGTCCGCCATCCAGCTCTGCAGAATGACTTCAGGATCCCCTACCAGCTCAATGTGCAGTGTAGGTGCTATCTGAACAAACACCTGAAAAGGGAGCTTTATAGTACGGTGCATATAAATACTGATCCAGTTTCATTGTAATCAAGTTGAGGAACTTTGGCATTTCACCTTTGAAACAGCTGAATTGACAGAAAAAGGATATTTCATGCTTCAAACTTCTTAGGGGCATTGATTGTGGTTTTGAAAGGTCAGTGCTTAAAAAAAAAAAAAAAAAAATCAAATCTTTGAATGCCAGTGCAGGTGTGTACATGCCTCTAACCTGTCAAAAAAAGAGAAAACTTGTGTAATTTCTTTAACATGCCTCGTCTACGGACTCATTAAAACAAGTAAAATAAGCTCCTTGAAAATTCCTGACAGATGGATTTAACCCGGCTTGACTACTGAGACAAAAGGCAACTACATATGAATTTCTCCTCAATCAGAGTGTGAAGGGAAATAAGATGCATCTTTGTTTAAAAAAAAAAACAATAATAATTTAATCAAAAAGAAATTCTAGGAGATCTTCTTAAAACAAATGCAAGGAAACAAAGGTGTTGTTGTATTAGACGACATACAAAACACTGTCAGAAGCATCTGCTGTTATTGGCCCACGGTTTTGGAAATGTTTTTATGATTTGGATTCAATTTGAGACAACTATTTAAAACGTGCAAGTCATTTCCTTTTCTAAATACTTGACTGTATTTATGATTCATGGATGGATGATTTCCTGGCACGGACCTCACACTACATACCGTTATAGCCAAGAAGCTGGAGTTTGGAGCACAGTCTCTACCGGGATCATCAATACATGACATCAACAGATTTCACATTTCACCACAATAAATTATAAGTCCATATAACTTTTTAAGTCAAAAGAGTTCATGTTAACACATTAAATGTTTGAATGCATTAAAAAAATTTCTGATCATTATTATATCATATGGTCTTAATTGTTTTTGTTTCCTCCACTTCAGTTGCTCCTGACATCTCAGTTGTGGGGTACGATGGAGACTGGTTTGTGGGTCGTGAAAATGTTCAGATGGCATGCAAAGCCAACGCCAACCCACCAGCTCATCATTTTAGATGGATCAGGTGTGTGTGCGTCTGTCTGTCTGTCTATTGCAGCTTATTTTTAGCTGAAATATACCCAGCTGGTAGAACAGTGATGACTAATTGAACTCACAAGTTTTCACATAGTACTTGGGGGCATACTAAACAGAGTATTCTGTATTTAAATGTTTGGGAGGAGCAGTCATAAAGCTGTGTCTCATCATCCTAATCACAATAAGAAAAGGACACTCAAACTGAAGAAAAGCTTTCTCATTTATGATACTGTATGTTGGTGTAGACTCCACCTATAGCTTCTATTTCCTTTTTCTTTTTCTTCACGTTTAACTTTTTATGTTTTGAAATCTGTGTGCTAACAAATATAAACAAATATTTTCTTTTTGCATATCCAAAACGTTCAAATAGTTGTTTCTAGGTGTAATTTCTCATGCATTTTCCATGTCACACATGCAGGATTACTCTATAAATTACTATATAAAATACTTGTGGCTGATTTGTTGTCCTGAGTATCAAATTCTGTTTTCTGTGTATCCCAGATTGGACAGTGAAATGCCAGAAGGGGTGGAAATAATAAACAACACTTTGCTCTTCCTGCGTCCCCTTCAGCGGAATGACTCTGGAGTCTACAGATGTGAGGTTGCCAATGACATCAACCTCCGCAGTCGGGATGTGCGCATCCTCATACAAGGTGAGCAGAATAGACGCGCCGGAACACAGCTGACTCTGGTTGCTCCCCCCCCCCCTCAGGAAGTACTGTGCATGCATGCACGTCATAGAGGGTATCTCTGCCTGTGACATTGTTGTTCACGCTGAAATGTGACACTGTATCACTCTCACCTACTGTGTGCATACTGACAGTCTTATCAAGCAATCACCCATGATACAGCGTGCTGGCACTGGTGTTAGATTTGGTCTTAATTGCATGCTTATTAGCTTTGATTAACATAAGGTCTCCAGATGTTTAAACAAGGAGTTCCTGGGCCAAATGGCTGCTATTATTTAAGGCCTCTTTAAACCACAGTGCACTGCCTCTACTCTGTCCTGCTGGCTTGGTGTCTAAATATGTCATGTCTCTGATGTGAATTATGAGCATGCTCCTCTGGTTTCACAAAATCTCTCTTGCCTGTGGAAACTCCTTTTGAGTGAACTTCTGATTATGTGATTTTTCTTTTTCATCTTCTTGGCTTCTTTTTTTGTTTCTTTTATTTCCGCATGTGTCATGCAGTAAGAGGCAAAGGCCTGAAGCCTCACTCTGAGATGATGTCCCAGATTCATAAATCATTAACTAGTCCTTTTCAACTTCTATTTATTATTTATCATCCCTATTTCATTTTCCTTTGAGTGGACCTGTATGGGTGTGCACAAGCTTACGCATATCGGTGTGCCTTTCGTTGTTTGTGTTGTTGTGGGTGTGCTCTCATGTCGGTTCACTGCCTTTGCATGGAGTTGTACAGTTTATACACTGGGAAACTACAAACCTCTGGGTTCTTGTTTCAGATCTTAGCTGTGAATCTTTGCCTCACATCCAGTCTGGTACCAAGATTAAAGTAGCAAGCAATTTTGCAGCGCCTTAAAAACTTTTCAACTCAGATTCTTTCCATTGCTGTAGCTGCTTATGATCATAGCCTCCGGCTTGTCTGTTTGTGGGAATAACCACGAACCCCCCCCTCCTCTTCCTTTTTAAGGTTGGTGTTCTCTTTGTGGCGTAGTGAAAAATATATTCACTAAATAGGCTCTGGAAAATAAATGATTGGATATCCATGTGCAAAGAAACCACTCCTGGTAGCCAGAAGAAATGCGACAGAATTCCAGTTTTAAATTATTATCTTGTATCTTCCCTGTTGTTTTACGATTTGTGTACAAGATACTCTTTTCATGAATTTTTGATGTCCTCGGGAGGCTTTGGTTTGTTCTGGTTTCGCCTTAAATTCCAAATTGCATTTGTTTTTAAAGCACATTCATAACATGGAAAGAAGACTAGAAGGAAAAAAACTAAAAAATAAAACCTCAAAACTATATTCAGGGGTGTTTGACAACACGGAACAATGGTTAAAACATTTAACCATTCGGATATGCTAATTATTGAGCTTATGACGGCAAATATGCCAGTCAACTCTGGCATTAGCACTTTCAAGGCAGGAGTTTTGGACAAGTTCTCCACCTTGTTTTGCTTTATAAACCACCCCAAGGCAGAACAGTGGGATAATTTCATCACATCTCTGCTCCATCTTAGGAGTTAGTGACATAGACAAAAAAAAAAAAAAAACTAAAAGGGGGTGGGGGAGGATCTCTGAAGGAGTAAGCCGGTATCACGGTACACTCTGCTCGTACAGCTGCACTCATGTTGTGATCAGACTGATGC
This sequence comes from Arrhamphus sclerolepis, assembly GCA_037176975.1. NCBI lineage: Eukaryota > Metazoa > Chordata > Actinopteri > Beloniformes > Hemiramphidae > Arrhamphus > Arrhamphus sclerolepis. The sequence goes on from JBAMYA010000006.1 coordinate 8,102,856, forward strand.
GGTCACTATACTTCCTGTGTTTGCTCAGCTTCTCTGCTCCGATATAACATGACCGCTGTTGCTTCCAGTCTAGCAGACTTCTGCTGAGGGACTGAGTACAGTCTAGGATAGAGTTATCATTTAAAGTGGCCCTATTATGGTCACTTTCATCTATTTTGTTATAAGCCCTGGTGCCTGGAGAATAGCTTTTGCACTCTAATAATTAAAATTGAAGTCACCTCAATGTACTTCACATAGAAAGCACTCGTAAGTTTACAAAGTTAAATGTTTTACTTAACTTAAAGCGTTGCAAATGTTTGGCTGCTATGAGAATATGTGTTTAGTTTTGTTTGTCAGTCTATCCCTTTTTAGTGAAATGCTGATGTAGCTAGCGTTGACATTCTTTGCTTCTGTCTATTCATCTCTCCTTTTACTCTCCATTCCCCTCTCACCCTCCTTCCCTTCATTAGATCCTCCCACCATGCCTTCCACCATTACCGCTCCCGTCCTAACTGGCTCTTCCTCCACCACCTTTGTGGTTGATAAAGGCCATGTCCTTCTGAGCTCCCCCACGCTTGAAGCCCTGCCTGAAAGTAATGTCGGTTCCATAGTCGGGGGGGCTGTGGGGGGGGCTTTGTTCCTGCTCCTGCTGTTGTCACTGGTCGGAGTATTTTACCTAAGGAAGCAGCAGACTTTTCACGGCAGTCACTACCCCAAGCACTACCCCAGTGATCTTCAAAAGGCACCTACACAGCATGAACTCCGTCCCACCAAAGGCGGCGGCGGCGGCTCTCACAGTCGAGACCACGACCGAGAGGAATGGGGCGACCACGAGCTCAAACTTGAACGCCGTCTCCATAACAGCTACAATGGAGAAGAGTATCCCGTTAACGGGTACACGCGGGCCATGAGAGAGAGCGGCCGCCACAACCGTCAGCAGAACCACCACCATGAACACACACAGTATTCTAGTCCACAGCAGGCCAGATGTGCCAGATACCCTCACTCACCAAAACCACAGGGAAATGGCTCCTCCTACTTGTCAGACGACTGCTATGAGAGCGGTGCCGAGGGTGATTATGTGTCTCACACAGATGGCTCAGTCATTTCACGTAGAGAGTGGTATGTTTGACAGGCTACAGGATTCTGCAGGAGCAGAAATGCAACAGATGTTTTTGTTTTATTTGAATTAGGAAAAAAAAACACCTTATTTCTCGTCTGTATGCAGAAACTAGAATAATCTGTAGGCTTGTTTTGTTCAAGCGTAAAGGTTTACACTTGAGACAAGATGCTTCTGTTTTTGATGTTGACTGTTCAGTTGGACAGTCTCCACAACTGGACACGGTAGTAGTTTGTGTGTAGAAATTAATGTGAGGGGTGTGGGGGGGAAGGACATCTGTGGCCTTAATTCATGGACTGCCACATTTAATTTAGCACTACTAATGTGTTTCGAGTCAAAGCCCTGGAGGCTTCCAGATCACAGAAGATGGTTCTTTGATCATGTCAAAATTGTCATTACTTTTGAAATTTAAATGAAGATTTCATGGGACCTTGCAAAATACTGACTGGAATTTACATTCATGAAACCCGGAGAATACTTTGAAACTAAATAGTTGTTGCTACATGATTCAGGATAATTAATAATTTAAAAAAAAAAAAAGCCCAAAAGAAGAATCTTTAATTTTCTGCAGTTAATATTTGACCAGTTTAAATAATCTCCTAAATTTTCATTCCATGTGGAAAAATAAGTGAACTATTGTAGGTTATTTTCAAAAGCCAAAGATTCTCTGCAATCCTCACTGTAAAACATTTTGAAGTATTTTGAGTTTGAGTTATATACATATATATGCATACATATATATATATATGTATATAGCAAAGACTTGATAGATAAATAAATATGGGATTGAGAATTTTGAGAGGTCCCGTGGAAATGGAGTCTAAGACACAAACTGAGAGGGGAAGATGATGCATGGAATGAGCATGTTTTTTTTTTGTTGTTTTTTTTTCCCGGGGTGATTTTTGCTTCCACCCTTCAGTTCACAAAACCTCCGACCTTTCAATGTGATCAACTATAAGTCAGAAACGGCATAGAATCCATGATTAGAGGTCTCTCGTGACACCACAGAGCCAAAATTGGTATTTTAAGAGAATTTATCCCTCTGACAAATCTGGATCCCTTCAAGGCTGATCGTCATCTACACACACAAAGAAAATGTCTTGCACTGCCTTCTGCAGAAATATCTAGCGGATGGCTGAATCACTAGGCTGTTTGTTTCCTACAGAGTTTCTGCTCTTTTGTAAATTTCCATGTAAGAATTTTGTGCTTGAGGACTTGACCTCTAAATGTCCTGCTGATGTGTGAACTTGGAAGAGTATTTCTTCAGCGTGTCCTCGGCTCATTTTTGTCACCATGAGGCGGGGATGGCGAGCGGCCTGTTTGAATGGCACGCAGCCCGCTGTAACAGATTACATTTGTCATGCAGGTCAAGCCTTAATATGCATAAAATTGGACCAAGCTGATTTAGCAGGGATAATGGTTGACATAATTATAATTATAATATTAATTTTGTAATGTTTTCACGATTTACTCATTTCTGGGGAGAATTTCTGGTTATTCTCATCAGTTAGTCTTGTGGGTACGCATTATCCTCTTGTGTATTAGATGATTGGTCTATTTAAGGAATTGAACACTGGCACCAAACCAGAACTCTTGGAAAGTCAAGAGAGCTATTAGCAGGGTTTTGTTTGAAGCGGGCTACTGCATGGCAGTCACCATATGCTGGCCTCTTAGTCACAAAGTATCTTGTTGTACAAAGAAATGATTTTGTCATTGTGCTCTTCCACTCTCAGTCACCGACGGTCGAACTTCTCCAATCTAAGCAGTTCATCTTCCTGTCGATTGTTCATCAGCAGAGTGTGCAGCTACATGCTCTGACATTCTCTTTTCTTTTCTTTTCTTTTTAACGTTCAATTGTATCTTCATGAAGAAAATATAAATGATGTTGGTGCATAAGATTTTTTGGATTTTTTTTTTTTTTTTTTCCTGGTGATTTGGATTTATTTACTGTCACCTGTGATTGTAAGCACTTTTGACCTGAAGTTTCATCCACAGCACAGGAGCAGAAATGATTATGTTTCACTTATTAAATCTTAAAACTCAAGAAAAAAAATCCCTTGAGGGTCTATAAATATTGCACTTTTATTTATATGTTTTTGGGCTTGACTTTTACAATTAAACATGCATCCATTTGCATAAACGTTCTCATTCTGTTGCCACTCGACTTCCAATCAGTGCAGGGTGTTTATCAAGTGCTGTGACTGAACTGAGGAGAAGAACCTTTTTTTTCTTTTTAGTTTTGAATCTAGTTTTTCCTTGGGCTTCAGAGCCCCAGTAGATCAGGTGTCAAATATTGACTAAGCTATTGTGGATGTACATATGAAGTTGTTTGGACTTTTTTTTTTTTTTTTTTTAGTAAAAAGACAAAATCTATCGTATTTTGGCACTTGCACTTATATTACCAGACTGTGTGGAAGAGATCCAAAAAATTCTTTCATGTACACTAATTGTGAATACATGCCAACTTTAGTATGAACACCTATACAATATTTGCCGCTAGATGCCAAATATTTGTTTAACTTAGAAAATAGGCTGATGGTGTCTATCTTAAGTATTACTGATTAGGTAGGTAAGAACTGATCATTAGATTACGTAAATAACTAACGTGTCATTGTGTACAGGGTAGCCTGAAATAGAAAAGAGTCTTTAATAATACACTGACGGTTGTCAGAATGGAAATTGTATTATAATTATTTGTCTGGTTGTGAATTTAGTGCAATAGGCTGCAGTTGTCGTCATGGGGTTTTAGACAAAGACTTGACATGAGCTGCAGCAGATAACGACCCCTAAATGCAGTTTATATCATCTCAGTTTTCAAATGCTGTGCAGTGAGGTAAAAGTTATGCTGCTCAAAAGAGAGAAGATGAACATTCCAGTAACTGATGGTTAACATGTTACAAAGATATTTAATATTCTCACTTGTCAAAACAACATTTTTGAGCTCCGTCACTGTGATAGCTGCTGCCTTCCCAGCACTTGTAGTTTTCTTTGTGGTGCTCAAAGCGTTGAAATATTGCACTCTGCTGGTTTAATAAAAGGTAGTTGGCATGAGGGGGGGGTGGATAATACAAAGAAAACAGGGCAGGGTTTCTGCTGAGTTCTTTTTTCTGTTAAAATTAATGCTGTTTTTCAGTGTCACAAGCACTGCAAAGAATATTTCATCCGCCGGCAGTAAGCTGGCGCAAAAGACGAAGACGTATGACAAAATGCGGGCAAATCCATCCCAATCTGTCTGATTGGCTGGGCTAAGAGATGTTTGTTTTGTTTGTTGTTTTCTTCTTCTTTTACCCTTTCGCTGGAGTGCCCAAATGAAAACTACAGTTGTAGTTTGTCAGACACGCAGCTTAATTTAGTCTGGGATGTTTAAAAGTATTGCGTTGGGGGTTCAGCCTGCTGCTGTTGACCTTTTTTCCCCTCTTTCTCATTTTCTCTTAAAAGCAGAAAACGACAGGAAGCACGGCCACCTGAACATTCTTGTTTGCTTCTATGCACTAAGACGGAAATTCCTCTAATCAATATACTATTGTTGCTTGGCTCATCAATTTTGAGTCCTGCACCTGGATTAATGTTTTTTTGTTTTGTACTGGTATTTTGTATAGAGATCAGTCAACTAGTGCCTTAGATACTTAGAGGTTTTATTATCATTATTATCATCATTATTATTATTATTATTATCCGTGGTATGAAGATGACCTGTTTTGTTGCTGTGTGAGATTTATTTGTATCTGATATGATTTCACTTTGTCTGGAGGATTTCTTGGTGCCATACTCACTTCCCTGCCCTTCTCACTGGGGCAGCTGATGACATACGATATTTGCAAACCTAAAGGCATTAAAAAAAAATACATAAAATAAAAAAAACAAAAAACAAAAGCAAAGCTTGAATGAATTTGGATGTAGAATTAGTATCATCTACTTCAGATGGTTTCAGGGGTTTCTGTTTCTTTCTTTCACTGTTGTACAAAGAACTGAATAATGACCTTCAGCCTCACAGTGTCAATGAAAAGTACATTGTGGTCTTTATTTTATTTTTTTCTTTTTGTATATATAGGAGAAAATGTAATTTTTTTTTTTTTTGTGGAAGGAAAAAATATTTATGTCAGTCACAGCAGTGGAGCATTATTTTGTCAATCTTTTTCAGATACTTTTGTTCAATAAAGCACCTTTAGCACCTGTGAGTTCTTTTCTCTGGAGCTTTTTCAGCTTTTCATTACTCGGGCTGCGCAGTCTCAGCCTCTTTGTTCATCTATAAATGACATCATCTCTAGCTCCCCAACGCATACTGCTGCATAACACCCCACCCCCCACTCACCCCCCCAAATCCAGTGTGCATATTTGGAACGCAGAGCATGATGTAATTCAAGATCTTTTTTTTTTTTTCTTACCTCACATAATCTCACATTTATTGCTCCTTAGTAACGGGCTGATTCAGACTGCTTGATTAATTGCTTCTGTGACAGTGAACTGATATGTTGGATCAAGGGGGGTGGACCTGGCACCTCCTGAGCTCACCGTGCCCTCTTCACCAGTCCCAGTTTGCTTTGTTTCAGGACGGAGGCCCTCGCTCTCCCCTACAGCTCCTCTCCTTTGTGATTCCACCGCACTCCCACCCCCGTGTCTTTCTCCCGATGTCTACCAGCTGGTAAAATTAAATGCTGAGTGTTTCCGACTGGCCCAAAGTCCCCACTCTCCAGCCCATTGACTGTACCCATGGCAACAAGCTCATCTGGAGCTGCTGATGGAAGCTGTCTTCCTTCAAGCTTTACCTGACCACAGAAAGCGGAGGGGAGGAGAGAGATGCAGGGCCCTACAGTGTGAAGAAGCTGAGAGGTTAACTGTGCCGCTGTGAAAGGCAGAGCACAAAAAAAAAGAGAGAATTGGCTCCAGGAAGTGAAAATGGCCCATTATACCCCGCTGCTACACAGGGAGCTCCTCCGACGACCAGGACGTAACTCACCAATGTGACCTTGACATTGTCTAGCTCGCACTACAGGTCCTCGAGACACGTTCCCGCTCAAAAGTCTTTTCATTTCTTGTTTGTCTTCTGCAGATCTTGTGGTCACAGCAGTTGTCACGGGCACGCTCAGTCTGAAAATGCATGCTGGAGCTGCTCAGTAGCTGTAATGATGTCAGCCTTCAGAGCTTGAATTTGTTTGAGACACTTGTGTAAAAGATCAGCAGATTTGCTGTTTGCCTGCGACACAACAGTTTCCAAGGATACTTTTGACAAAACACAAAGGAGTGAACAAACGTCTCCGCCAGCTCGGAGGGATGCAGCACTGATGAGTGTGTTCGAGGGAAAGACTTTGATATCAACTCCCCAGAAGAGGTGGGATCAAATTGTCACCATCCTAAAACTGTGACAGTGCTCCAACCACCCCCCACCCTGCCCCCCTGCTATCAGACCAACCTCTATTCCTCTACTGTCTTAAAGAAAGGATGACTTGGTTTTTTTGTTTTTGTTTTCCTCCTTTAATTCTATAAAGGTCACAAGGCGTGTTGTGTTTAACTCACAAGATTTCCTATGTGATTGAACTCCTGAAGCGACAGCGTGCACCTCTCCTGGCTTCAGAGTGACGATGTTTGGGTGCTAAAGCGCTGAAGTGGGAGAGACTTGCGGGGGGACAGAAGGGGGCCAAATCTGGAGCCAAATCCCAGTGTGGGGACTGCTGATCCATCACTAACACCAGTAATCCAAGCCCCTCCAGAGTAGATGGTATTTGAAACAAAAGAAAATGCTCAAATGGAAGGAAGATGTCAAAACTGACCACGCATGAGGGTTTATGGATATAAATGAGCTGTACAATTAGGATTTCCAAGCAAAAGGATTTCTGAAAAATCTAACTCTGAATTATGCAAATAAAAAATTTTTAAAAAGTAAGAAAAACTGGGTTAAAACTGTTTACAGATCTGTTCAAACTGTGAAGGTCCTTGCAAATGTTTGTTGACGGGCATTACAGCAGTTGGCTAAATCTTTAAAGGTATTTTGATCAACTTAAGAGGTGCTTGTTGCAGTTGTGCAGCCAACAAAGGTAATCGAACAGTGGTCAACTGTTGCAGGAGGGCATGAATGGAGCAGCGGAGGAGGAGCTCTGAAACCGTTCAGTCTGCATTGTAATTGAACTGTTATTTAGAATTCTCATCTCAACCTATTATTGATTTTTTTTTTTCTTCTTTCTTTTCTCCCCCTCACCTCAGCATCTAAATTAAGTAGAATTGACCATTACACATTTTTGCCTCCCCACTTGCCCTCCTTTGTCCTCTACTTCCTTCATTGTCCCACATTCATGGTTTAAGACATTATTGCCGATTGGCCAAAGCTCGCTGTTCTGTTTCTGTTTAATACATCTTAACCACGATTAATCCTAATCCCCTCAGTGGACAGCGTGCAGCATATGCAGGCATATGGTCCAACAAAGCTAATTCAGCACACAAATTAAGAAGGAACAAAAAAAAAAAAAGGGAGGTTGTGGGGTGCAGACGTAAGTGATGAAGATGCCCAGATAAGACGGATTTTGCTTTTACACGCAGCTGCATGTAACAGAAATGTGTTCAATATAAAGCAGCCGTGTGTTAAATGAGAATATACCTACTTGCATTCCAGTCACAAGATAGGAGACTTGTTCTGAAAAGTTTTTTCTTTTAAATATGGAGCAGTGGCTTCATGCAGTAATAACAAAATGAACCCATCAGAACTTCAAATGTTCACTTGGGTTATGTTCAAAAGACGTGATGAGTACAGTTCGTGCTTTTGCTGTTTTGTCGTCTGTCACAGTCCCAAAGCTCAATTTTTAGATGATGGTTACATCACACACTCTCTGCTGCAGCCAGTACACAGAGTTTTGAACATTTACCAAAAAAAAAAAAGCATTGCAGTATCTCTTAATGACATTCTCAGTACTGATTTTAGTGTGTTGATATCCAGTGTTTCTGTGTGATGTTTTGGTGCAGTAGCTGGTCCAGCCACATGAGACCCTAACCCTTTAAAATGATCTTAACTAGTTTGTCTTTTCATTTACAGACAGATTATACAGATGTGAGTGACCTCCTCAAGGGTCGCTTTTGGTTTTCCAGCGTGTGCAGTTCGTGACCTTGAAGCATAATGATCATACAGTGGCAAGATAGAGTATATGAACTCTGGCACGAGCTGATTTCTGTGTTCATTTCTAATAAAATATGATCTGATCTGACAAAAACATGTTTATTGGATGCACTCATTCCAGCACATAGGTGGTTGAACCTCCTTTAGCAGCATTTAGGGCTTTTACAGTACTACTTCAGGGCCAGTGCTGAACTTGGAACTGTTTTTTTTGTTTTGTGTTTTTGCTTTTCTACCACTGGCTGGCCAAGAAAGTTCCGGTTTAGGGTCAGAAAATCAGTGCTATGCTGACACCAAATCCTTGCTGGATGCAAACAGTCTGTTACATCAGAGGTTGGGGGCGGGCTTATTGAAACCATGCAATGGCCATATTTATACAACTTGTGTGAGTTTAGCTTGGTTTAGTTCAGTTTAGTCATACCAGTGAATGCCAGAGAATGGAGTCTAAGCAGAAGCAACAATCCGCTGTAGGTGAAATTAACAGTCTCTTTACTCGAAGCGCAAGACAAATTTGATGGTGCAACAGAGACGGGACCGATTTTGGAACTGCAGCTACGGATGGCAACTGTGGGGCTCCAGCACTGTGTGGACTTGATAGGTAACAAACTGAAACAGCTAAAAAAAAACAAAATAAAATAAAACAAAAGGCGCCCTTGAGGAAGTAGCAGTAGCCCAGTGTGAAAGACACCATATGTCAGACTTACTGGACAGGGTGCTGGGCACAGGCCTGCACGCCAGGTCTCTGGACTTCTCTAGCTCTCTTCATTGTACATTGTTCAGGAGGAATTCTTGAACATTCCTCTTTCCAGAACTGCTAAAACTCAGGCACATTTGTAGGATGTCCGACATGAACGACTCTCGTGGGGTGAAGCCACAGCATTTCTGTGAAGTTAAGAGCTGGGCTCTAACTGGATCACTCCACAAGGCAGATATGTGATGGATTTGCTTCAATACTTAGGGTCTATTTCCTGCTGCATCACCCCAACCTCTATTAACCTTCAGCCGATGGACAGTCCATTATTTCCGACTCCGGCCCTGAGGCAGCAGAGCAAGCCCAAATCATGATGCTCCTTCCGCCATGTTGATGTTTTTTACGCTGCCCCCTCTTAGTCCTGAGTACTTCCAGAACAATTAAACTTATGCTTCATGAGTCCACAGCATGTTGTCCCAGTAGCGTTGAGGACTGTCAAGGTGCTCTTTGGTGTTCTGCCACGGACACCCCACCTGTTCAATAACTTCCATACGCCAGACTCATGATCAGAGATGTTTACCAGTTCCAGTGATACGTTCCTTGTGGGTTCTCCTTTGCTTCATTGAAGATTCTGCCTTGTTCCTTTTTTACTCATCTTGGCAGGGCACCCACTTCTAGGAAGACTGGCCACAGAACTAAACTGAACAAATGACTAGAGCGCCTACTTTAAATCACTTTATATCTCTTTCCAGCCTTTTACAGATCAACAGATCTCCATCAGACATCTTCAGAGATCTACTCCCTTAAGGCACCACTTATATCAGCTTCTTATAAACAGAAAACCTAAAATGTCTGAGCATCTTTTGAGAAATCAAAGTAGCTCTCGAGCACATCTCCAAGTTTATTCCGTTTATTCCATGTGTGCGAGTCTTTTTCATCAAGCAGCGTGAATGTTTAATAGGTGCAGGAAACCAATGAGCTCCGAGGGGTTATGATTGTGTTTTTGTCTGTTACTGTAGATCAGATGAAGATCAGACTACGTATATTTTTGAGAAATTAACACATAAAAACAGTATCATGCCAAAGAGATCACACTTTTTCTTGCCACCGTATAGCCATTATTATTGAAGGCAACGGACTGCTACTCTCATCACAAATGTGTAGGTGCAACAAGAAAAGCTTCATGTCAAAATGCATCATCTGGACCCATATACTGACGAACCCGGAAACATAACTCACTGAAAGACTTCTCAACACATACACAGATGTCTTTGAAAACTTCAATGTGGTCCTGTGTGTCCACTGGGTCTTTCAGTTAGTGTGTGTGCCTGCTTCAATCCTCACTCCCCCCCTTTTATATAGATCTTTCACATTTTCTGATGTGCTCGTGGGGACATAAAACATTTTCTGAAAGGGCATTGAGACACTGGTCAGCACAAATAATGTTTCAACTTTACAGTAAAACACCACTACAAAAAGTACAAGCTCACACCAACTCCACTGTATTTACAGACCAGCGGTGGTTTGACTTTTTTGCCTCTTAAACAAGGATGCTCCATAGCAACGGAGAGTCTTCAGTCAGAGGCCTCTTCAGATCCGCTGCAACACAGAAACCCAGAAATGAATCTTTGAAGAGACCAAATCATCACGCACCGCCACAACAATTAATTCTCTCTTGGGCTTTGATCAAGTATTTTTGTGTTTTGTTTTGTTTTTTTGAACATTTACACTTCTGTTTAGTGAAGGCAGGTTTAGGGGGTGGAGTCAGCTGCAATTTAATTGTAACCGCAGATGAACATATCAAAGGTGATATGAAAGACGAGCATAACAGTCAGTTGATGTTGCCATAAAAAAATAGATAAGTTGTTGAAAAATCAGCAGAACATTTGATGATTTTTATGCCAGAAACTTCTCTCTACTCTGTCTCAGACCAGTCTCAAGCGGAGAGGTCAAACTCCATTAAAGTGGCCGGAGCTGTGATGGGCGCAGTCCTCGCTCTCTTCCTCATCATCGTCTTCATCATCGTGATCCTCACCGCCCGCAAAGCCCCCCCGGCTGCTTTCACCGACAAAGTGTAAGTCTAACAAATAATTCATGCTGTCAAACATGCTGGGCTGGTTAAATAACGACGTGATACCTGGAGAGGTGACTAAAACCCACTGGTAGGTTCAGGGAGGTGCTTCCTGCTCCTGTGGAGAGCTCTGCAGCGGTGCACGCCCCGGAGACGAGGTTGAGGGGTGGAAGATAATTTCTGTCTTGGCAGCCAGCCCTTGTCCAACTTTCTTTTTTTTTCTCTCCCTCCCGCTCTCTCTCTCTCTCTCTACAGCACACACGCAGCCTCTAATGTCAGAGCAAAGAAGAACTTTGAGGTTAAATTATTCACACACTCTGCCAGAGTCCTGCAGCTGACATGAAACGCTTTCTGTTTGCTCTGTTTTGTCTACTCTCAATAACTGAAAGATGCTTAACAGGACTTTACAGAATCTTTTGTGTTCCAGAGCACAAAGATGAAACCCTTTAGGTTTTGAAAAGCAGTGTCTACTTAGAAATAATTCAGCAGTACGGGACTATTGAGCAGCTTACATCCCTTTAAATAAAAACCATTATAATAAAAAATGTGGACAGTAATGGTATTTGGATGGTTACAGGTGGATTCCTTCAACTATCTCTTACAGTGTGTGATTCAGAACAAACCCAGAGGCCTGTACAGAGCAGATCTGGCATATCTAGGGTACCTTCAGGTTTTCTAGATTCTCAGCTTACCTGCAATCATACAATGATGAATTGTCATCTTACGCATGAGGGGGCTCAAAAAAAACAAAGTTCATGTATGCTACAGCAGAGCTTGCACAAGAAACAGGGTTCGTGAAGTCTTGAGGATCCCAGATTGTGAGAACTTTGTGAGATTTCTTTGTCTTAATTTACATGGAGCAGAACTTCCTTATAAGGTCTTAAAGCAGCTGGACTTCAACAAACAGGAGCCTGCGTCAGAATCTTCTCGTTCTTTAACAACTCTGTCGAGGATTTACTCATTTCGGATCTTATTTGTTCACCCTCATGTCAGTCGTGTCTGAGATGGTATTGACGTTGGTTTGATCGAAGCTGCAATTCAAAGTCCACAGAACCACATTTTCTCTGCCTGTGTGACGTAAATCTAATGAACACGTATTTGTTTCTGGACTGTAGATCTAATTATGTGGTGTACAAGTATGTCTCGTACACCCAGTGGCACCTCAGTCCTTGGGGGGGGGGGACTGAAAGACATTTACAGTGCATGGTTCAGAGTGGGTTCAGAAGACCCTGCTGACTCTGTGAACGCCGGCGGTCCACAGCGTGAGTTACAGCTCAACATCCGTGCTGGGGTGTGGGCGCTGCGCCACCGCACTGACACTACAGGACGCTCCGTCCAGCCATGTGCTGGGGTGGTCAGTGCCACGGACAGACTCAGCATCTTAAGTGCGACCGTGGCTGAAAGTCTCAGAGGCATGGAGGTGATGGGGGAGGGTGGGGTGGAGTGATGGGCTGGAGGCCGCCCTCGTCCCTCTCCTTCATCACACGCAGACGCGAGTGTAGGACAGCAGGTCACTGAGAGCACAAACTGTAATCTATGTACGAAAGAGGAGCGCAGCATTAAGCGACACACAGTGGAAGAAAATCAATGCCTGTCATGACATCTTTTTATGAACTGCCAAGGTCGCTTTCTGGGCTTCAGTTTAGTGGTGGACGGGGATTTCAGTAAATGAGAGAATGGCTCTGACTTCAGCGTCTTGCAGGGATTTAGAGAAACAGCTGACGCATATCTTAAAAATTTATTATTATGTGTTCAGTTCTTTTCTCCTTTATCCCTGTGTAGTCCAGTATCTGAATTCCTGTTGATTTAGAAACTTTTATCACTGGATGTCAGGGATACCTGAGCAACTATGGTGGACATGAGAGAGACAAACAAACAATTAATAAAAAAAAACAAGCAAAAAGATTGTTAAAACAGTCACTAGATTTGATCTAACTGCAGAAATGCTGAAAACATTTCGCACGGTGCATCTTTTTTTCGTCTTCCCTCGCCTGATAAATGCTCTCTCACCTCTGATTTCACAGGCTCTTTTATATTAATTTGCAGCCCCAGAAACCATCATGAGTCAACCTGAATAAAATCAGGTTGACTCAGAAGTTGCTCCTTTAAAGAGCCGCCCTTCAGATTTGACCCCGTAATTGATTTTGCTCTCAGCACAAACTATCACGTCCTGACCGTTTAATTTGTCATTCTTCTATTTACAGAGCGCTGTCCTGAAAAGTACAAATCTCTCCTCATTGCCATGTCTTTTTCCCTCCTCTTTGAAGGATTGACCTTCCTCCGACTCACAAGCCGCCCCCTCCCTACACTGAGAGAGCGCCTGCTGTGCCTCTGGGAGTCCACGCATCACAAGTGGCCTGGCTGTGTCAGGTAAACCCCGCTCCCTTGTTGCAGCCAGTGCGAGAGCATGCAGAGGAATCAGAACATCTTTGCAGCGCAGACATTAAAATGCCTTTGCTGGGTTGTGATGAACGCACAGTCACAGACAGGACAAGCAGTTCATTGGTTGATGTCATCTGATTTCATTGACAGTGAGTCTTCGCGGCTGTGCTCATTTAATATGTAGGATATTTTAAATTTTAATTTGTGCTCCCAGCTCAACCTGAAGCTTTCATAACCATGCTCCTTTTTTCCTTTTTTTTTAAGGATTATAGACAAAGAGGCCTCACAACTAACTGGATGATGACGCTTTTTTTTTTTTTTTTTTTGTCTTATCAGCAGAATCGCAGAGCAGACCGCAGGTGCGAGCTCACTACTGACAGGCAGCAGCATCCCCCATCGAGGCTGGTACCTCCACCAACGCAAGGCACCGCCCAGCAGCGCTCCCGTCTGGAGTGGGTGTGTCACCAAAGCGGGACGGACCGGGTGTACATCAACCATCGTGAGCACTACGTGTGACAGATGTCCTGAGCGCAGTTCACCCATCAGCCTGCAGTCGCCCTGCCTGAGCGGCGTCGAGCATCCAGGTTCCACCTGATTCACAGAGCCATCGATCCAGAGGAGACAGGTGGCGGCAGAGGAGGAAAACGTCTCTCTTTGCAGGCAGTTCTCCACATTTTCATCATCTTTTACTCCACAAAAAAAGAAGAAAAGAAAAACATTTTGGGAAACAGCTTGTTCTCGCTTCGAGCTGACTGGTGCCACTCTGAAATATGTTTTATAGTTTACATGAAGCTTTAGAGAGCTGCAGGAACTGGAGCAGCAGAATAACCAGTGGACTTCCCGAAATATGTTGCAAATATATCATATTTATCAGTTTTCAGTGTTTTGGCAAAGCTCTTAATGTCTTCCCTCCAGTCAGTTTGTGTATTGCACAAATATCTTTTTTATTTCTTTTCCTGTATCAAAAAATATAATTCTGCAGCTTTAGATTCAAGCAGTCATGCAGTCACACAGTCATATCATCAGATAACATAACATCAGCTGGAAAATGCGTAATAAAGGGACAATAAAGATAATTCCACCTTACTCATGCAATTTACTGTTATAATGTTATGAAAACTTTTCTTTTCTTTTCTTTTCTTCTGGTATCTGTATCTTGATTACGTAGTCACGACCTTCTCATCAGGGAACCGTTATAAATGTAACTACTATTGTGTAGAGAAATGACACTGAACAGATTACAAGACTTCACTCTCCTGCAAATATACCATGACAAACTTCTATCGCGTAGTTCCTAAAGACTAACCCTTCTTAAGTGCCATTTTGGGGATATTAACCCCTGAACCCCCCGACCCCTCCTAACTAGTATGCTGTAGTCTGCATTCCTCCAATGAGCTGCGTTCTTCTTTGACATGTCGCGTATGTATCCAGCTGCACAATCCGGCCGAAAGTGTTCACAGTCTGACATGTCAAAAAATAAAAAAGAAACAACAACATTCTAATGACGAGGAAAAAGACTAAAAGTCAGACTGATTCTGAAGTGCTGTGTGAAGTCATAGCTCTACATGTGGGTGTTCAATGACCTTTTTAAAGTCAACACTGAGGGATGAAAGCTCTGAGTCACCGTGTAGGAAAACGAGAAAAAAAAAGTCCTTGAAGATTTCAGAAAGAGTTTGAATTGATGCTTCTAGTTTTGTTTTTGCTCCTTTTAATAAAAACACGTCAAGCTCTCGTCACATTGCATTAATTGTTACACCCTGAGCTCTGAGAAAAGCTTTTTTTTTTTAAATAAATAAATAAATAAATGAATAAATAATTACAGTTGCATTTTAAGTAAAGAAGTATTTATGAATCAGGAGTTTTTATTGTTGTGATGATGGAAGTGTTGGTTACAAATCAATTCCTCTCAATCTCTCCATCCTGTTGAGCTGCGTTTCAGACATTTTCCAAGAGTGACACCTAGTGGTCAAATATGTCTGCGCATCAATGGATGTTCAGGTGTGATGCTTGGCTCCTCTAAATCAAAGACAGTCAGAACTGAACGTGCACGAAGACGTTCGAGCATCCGGACATGCCACAGAGCAAAAGCTTCATCTGGTGGTTGTACGCATTATTCCAGATTATCATCGTCCCGCTGACTTCCATCTGTTAATGAGGCGCCACAAGTTGAAATATCCACTTTCAAAGGGAGCTGACACAGGTAGCCTACTGTTCAGAGTCCAAAACATTTGTAGTAAACACATGTTTATTGGGGAGCAACAATACAAGACGAAACAACAATAATAAATACCTCTAGAAATATTGCACACCTAAAACATTAAAAGTGACAGCAATGATGATGCGCAGCTTTAAGAAGTTGCATTTTTCATAAAACGATGTAGGTATGCTGTTTTTTGTTTACAAACTGATAGCTCAATACACTTTTATAAAGCATATTGAGACGGTATCAGACGTTCTTGCTTGTGGGGCTAAAAGCCTTTATTAGTTCAATAGAAACTACTTGTAGTGCTCCAGAGGATCAGCTGGCAGCACATTCCAGACAAAACAACACCCCAACCCCTCCCCCCCATATGTGACTGAAAAAACAGATGAATCAGTACATATGTGAAATACGTTAAAGAAATTAAGACATGCATGAGTGCAATTTTGTTTTTTTTCACATTAATCTAACATCTTAGCAGAGGCTTTCTGAGCAAAGAAGCTGCACTGAAGTAACTGCTTCCAGTTTTTAATGGCTCAGGTTTGGCAGCTAATTTCACCCAGACATTTCTCATTACTATACTTCCTTTTTTTAACAAAAAAAAATCTATTTCTGTTTTCATGCTTGCACACACCCAACTATATCAGATCAAAACTGAAGGCAAAAAGTCATCAGAATTCGAGTTAACTCACAGAGCACCAGCATTGCTGCTTCATGAATGTTTGAGCAAAAGAAAAACCATTTAAGAGAAAAATAAATTCCTTCATGAGGTATGGTCATGTGTAAGTTATTTTCTAAAAGTAACACACGTTAATGTTTTTCCACTGCAACAGAAACTCCAAATGACAGTTACAAACGACTTCAGCTGCTTATATCATAGTCATATCTGAGATGTCCTTTGCAGGCACCCTCTGTGTATTTATGCAATAACTGGCTGATTGGAGGTTTTATTAGTGAAAATATTTGTTAGGAAGTCAGAATGCTGAGCTCCAATTAAAATGAGGACTTACAGAAAAGCAGAAATAGAATTAACCAAATAGATATAGAAGAAATACAGTCTATTTAGCTACTATATAAGCTATCATCTTTCAGCTCATTGTTTCTGTTTTTCATTCCCCATCTTCACTATTTTACTGTCACTACTCATATTTTTTTTTGTTGGTTTTTTTTTTTCCTTTTTTTTAAACTAATTGGTTTGTATTAAAGCAAAGCTGTGTGGTTCTTAGATAACTGTTGAAGTTGACAGAAAGATGAAATGTCCGTGATGTGTTTTGGTCAAAATATGTCAGAGCTTCAGTAACAGCAGCTCCTCTTTTCAACCATGACTGAGCTCTTTTCATAGCAGCTGGTTTCGCAGTGTGGAAAACCTCTGTGTTTCTTTTGATATTTGGCATATGCTGGTGTGGTAAAATAAACAGAAAAAGGGTTAGGGTTAGAGGAGAGGCTGAATTGAACTTCTCACTGAATGACAATCAGTATTTTTAAGGCCTAAGTGATTTCTAAAGTGGCAAAGTTGAGTTTTGCCAGCGGTTTTCATTTGGCAGTTTACTTCAGACACCCAAGTTTATACGCTTATTTTCATAATAGATTTCCTTTAAAGTACAAACTACCAACAAAGTAAGTGTAGGGATGTCCAGCTCAGGAGCCAGATGTAAGTAAATGGAATAAATATTAGGCTGACTCTCTTGGGTGACCTGAATCAGAATGAAAGTGTTTGCAAAGAAGTGATCATATTCCGGCACTGATTTTCAGCTTGTCTGCACTGCCCCCTGGTGGTCGAAATGGATTACTACCCAACAGTTGGTTCAGCAGGAGGAAAGGGTGCATTTTTCTGGATTATTTCTTCTAGATTAAGTTGCATTTGTTGAGCATCATCAAAACTCATCAGAGCTGTTTTGTTTTGTCTTTACTGACTGACTTTAATCAACAGACTGCTCTAAAAACAACTGTTTGGCTCTAAATATTACAATTACCTTGAAGTGTTGTGTTATACTTCTAAAGAGCGGCACTTTTAATGCTGATTATTGACAGGTTACTTTCATATTATTCAAATTCCACCTGGCTGACAATAAACAATCATAACTACAGAAGTAGCAATAAAACATCAGTGTTTAGACTAACTGCTGTTCACCATGAACGCAGTGTCCATTAATAATGTAAAAATACAGTCAAAGGAAGAAATAAAATATGATTCTCCCTACTTGGAGAAGATGACTGTGTGAACTGGTAACATTACATGCCGCCCACAGAGAGCATCTCAGTGAATAAAACTCCCCACCTCATTCTCAGCCCCTCCCTCTCCTTCAGTGAACGGCAGCTTTGTTTCCGCCGTCAGGATCAATTAAATCTTGCTCCCATTAACAATCATGGTGGAGAGATGGAAACACAGAGGATGTCCCATTCCAACATTTTGCAAATCCCAAATCCTTTCAGTGTGTGATTAATGAGTTACTTTGACTTGGCTTTCTGTTTGGGGGCAGGTACAGATGGTAGTGCAGGTTTTGTGGCAGGTGCAGGTTCAGCAGAGGGTTTCACTGAAGCATACAGACCAGCAAACCTACAATAACAAAGATGAGCAAAACATTGCAATAAAAAAGGCACGAAAAAATGTCCATGACATTTGAGTGGGTTACTTACAGATTTTTGATTTTCTTTGCAAAGGCTCTGACTGCTCTGACCATCCTTCTTATCCGCACCTGTCCCCAAAATGACAGAGAGGTCAGTGCACCCAGAATAAGTCTGAAAAACTACATCTCGCAAGTCAAAGATGGTTTTCCAGAATCGCAAAAAAGAATTTCACCTGCTGCTTTTTGTATAACAGAGGAAGAGAGAAAATGGCTATCACGGCTGTGAAGAAAGAGCAGATAAAGTAAAATCATTTTGAATTCAAAACTTTTTGTTTGTGCTTAAGTAGTATATAGTTGGAATGGATCTTTATCAGTGATGGTGGTTGGTGTGACGCCTGTGTCAAGCAGGGGACTGAAGTTCAGGTCCTATATGGTCTCAGAGTTGCTTTCTTTAAGCTACAAGCTTGATGCTCAGTGCAGCTCACCAGCTATCACCAGAGTGAGTCCGTTGGCAACGACGCCGACGTAAGACAGCAGATAGAGGAGCACAACAAACTGTGAGAAGAGCAAAAACAGACATATGAATGATACTGCATGAACACAACACTCACTACATATGTATATGTATATATATATGTGTGTGTATATACATATATATTGTATGTTCTGGCTCAGAAGAACTGAAAGAAGCTGTTTCAGAAAAGAGAATAAGAACTAAAGAGTACAGGACAGAGTTAAGTCTGTCCAAATTATTCACCGTTTTGTTTTGTTTTTCTTTTGTTGTTTTTCAATTTTCTCATTTTTCTGACACATTTTCCAACTAAGGCAGGCAAAAACACGAGGATAGAAGTGAACTGGATTTTTTTTCGGTCATGACTTCAAACACTAAAACAACATATGATCTAAAACACAGAAAAATGTAGTTTATTCATAATATGCCTACTTTAAAGCATACTGAAATCTACTCTGGTAAGATGCTAAATATGCTAAAGCTATGAACATTTACAGGAGACGTATGAAAGGGGAAAAAAGTACAGTTTTGTGCTTGTAAGTGTACTATATTTGGATGTCTGAAAACCTAAACTCTTTGGGATGACACAACGTCAGCACTTAGTTTTAGGTCATCGAGGTCTGAAAATATGACAGTCGGTGAGCGGCTCAGACCTGCTGAGTACTGAAACATCACAAGCTCAAATCAGAGCAGACTTTTCCAGCTTTCTCACATTTAACTTAAGACTTTGCTGCATCTCCTGCAGTTTTAAGTGCAAAGTCATAATCCCCTCTCAGCAGGGTTTGTACTGCATCTCTGTGCTATTTGGACTAAATCATATCACATTTTATTTTGACCTCAGGAAATTACATCAACATTTATTTTTGAAGAAAAGAAAAGAAAAAAAGGATGATGTCTTCCCTAAATGAGCATAACATGGTTTCTAATATTTCCACCAGATGGTGACAAACTTTTTTTTTTTTTTTGAGTTGCTTTAAGGACATCGTAAGGCTTTCACTAATGAGTTCCTAAACGTGTATTATCATAACTGACATCACTTTATCATCAAAGTGAGACCTTAACGGAGTCAATCATGCTGTCGATGAACAGAAGGCGTTTGATCTCTGTGACAGCAAAAGCGATGAGCAGCACCACCTCCTCCACCAGCATCACCGTCTCCTTATCCGTCAGAGAGTTGTCATAGTCCAGATACGACCTGGGCACAAAGTAGCAACACGACACTTGAAGGACCGGAAAAGGTAAATCCATCATCACGCGGCAATTTCAGACTGGAAGGTGGACGGAACAAGCTGACGCATCAGAGTCGCTGGACTCACTGAAACGGATGAACTCCAGGGTTCCAGCGCAGCAGCTCCAGCAGTTTGTAGTAAAGACGGAGGGGCACGGTGATGCACATGACCCCGAGGAAGACGTGTGAAAGCACAGTGATGGCGCTCAGCTGGAAGAGGCTGGCCAGGGCGATCACCAGCCCCGTGAACACCACGCCGGTCCTCTTCGTGTTCCTCCAATACACCAGATCCACAACTGCAAAACATGGGGATGAACAGGAACTCATGCAAACTGAGAGACAGCGGGTACAGACATGAGCAAGGTATTAGGAGAGAAAAATCACTGCTTTCCATGTGTCCTGGTTTTCACTCCTTTTGGACAACTGACGTCTACTTTTGGCCGTTCTCTATTCAAGACACCACAAATCCTCCACATCAGGCCTCGCTCTTTCCGAGAGACCCAACAAGGTCTATAGATGCGACAAAAGGCTCGGGCTTTGTGTCACGTGACTTCTCGAGAGTTTTCTAAAAGGCTGTGAAAGCAACAGCAGCAGCTCTCACACTTCAGTCTGACAACTCAGATCAAGTTCTTCATCAAAAACAAACCAGCAGCTGCTTCAAGAAGCACAACACACCCTCTGTGACAGACTGCCACGGTTGCACTTATATCACATGTGAAAAGAAAAGACTGAGCATCAAAACAGTCTTCAGTCTAAATGAGACAATCTCACAGTAAATTCAAAGATGAAATTAATGTTTTTAGATAGATATAACTTTATTGATCCCCGAAGGGAAATTCAAATAATAATGTGCCCTGCAATATTCTGAATTAATAAACACATCAATGGTTCTATCAGATCTATAAGATCAGTAAATTAACTGATCTGATTTAAGGAGACAGTGGACAATCACAAACATAAACAACTGGACATATATGCAACATAACAGCAGTGATATGAAATTATTTACGCACATACACACACAGCTGCCATTATTTATTTCTTTTTCTTATTTTATATCCTTAATCATGATATAACCATAACCATAACCCGTACAGCAGATGCAACATGGACAGAAACTTAGCTCTGAAAGAAAAAAAGAAACTAAAAAGAGTCTTGTCTCAATTGTAAATATAAAACAAACTGGCTCTCCTTTACACGATGTCCCATTTCTCTCATCTGTCCATTAAATGAAAGACGCCTTAGTCAGTGTTTGACTTGTCTCCCTGTCTGTATTCACACCTGCCCAGAAGAGGGGGACAAAAAATAAAAATAAAGAAATAAAACTATATCCCCTCCCTGTCACAGCTGGACTCTGACCACTTCTTCTGAGTCTCCAAACTTTAAACTGACAGTTTGCATTTCCTTACGTTTCGTGGCCATTTCAGCGGCGATCCTGCTTGCTCCCCTCTTTTCCTTGCGCGTCCACCGCTGGCTTTCACCCCAGGCTTTTTTTGGCTTCTCCAGCTCCGTCAGCAATATAAGGCCTGCCTGGCCTAATTTTATCCTGTATTGGATACTCCCTGCATGGATTCTCTCTCTCTCTCTCACACACACACACACAAACTGAAATTGGGAACCTGAGACATCAGCATGTGCATGTCCCCAGCTTTCAGAGTCTTGTAGGCCGAGCTGCACACAGAGGCCTCTCCACACAGCCATGTAATGTAAAACGTAATTAGCAATGAGGATCCATGGGAAAACAACTCTCCAGCTGTACAATGCAGCTGGAAAGTTACCTCAAGATTGCCAAGCTTTTTTTTTAAAAAAAAATTAATTTCCCTGCTTAAAGCCAGAAAGACAAGAGCCTGGAGCCAAACACAGCTCATCACCATCAACTCTTGAACTCACCTGGAACACTATTTACTCTTTGCTATGCTGAAATTAATGTCGAAATTTATTTCCCTGTAAAATACGTGACAGCTCAAACTGATTGTTTTTGAAATCTACGTCCTGAAGCTGTAACTATAAATGGTGATATGTTTATCCTGCTACTTGAACCCTGCTCCTTCTTGTGAATTTGTTTATGTTCTACATCAGTATCAAGGAAATACTTAGAGGGTTCAAAACCTCAGATGTTTGCTTCCTCTTGTATGTACTTGCAGTAAGACAGTTCATTTATCTTTTCCCTGCCCTAGAAACTAAAATCTAATTTTAAATACTTAATCAATGCCTTAATCTAAATCAAAAATGGGAACATTTGTGACTAATGATGCTGTCACCTCTTCCATTTCACATCTGCACCTGAACTGACGCGAGATTTGCTTTTACGAGTGCTTCATAGTCCTTCCCTCGCTTTCATATTTGTCAATCCAAACAGAACACAGCGACGTCGTCCATGACACAGAATTATGAGAATGAATGTGCTGCAGATTCAATTTCAGGTGATATTTATTTATTTATTTTTAAAAGCATGATACCTGAAAAAGGTGCAGTGCATACACTATCAAAACAGTCATGAACCAGTTTCCCACCATCACAGGCTTGCTAAATGGCCGACAGCCCTTTAATCCACAAGGCCATAATCCCGGCAGATCAAAGGTTGAGATTATCATTGATGTAGGAGGAGCAGAGCTGCAGATAGGCGGATGATGACAGTGGCAGTGCATCTGTGGCAGGGATTGGTGCACACAAATAGCCAGCCAATCACAGCTGAGGCAGGGAAAACAACAAGGCCGAGGGAGAGCTTGTGAAAGAGGGAAGAGCTATGAAAAAGCGAGGGAGAAGGTGAAATCACAGCAGCACCGAGAAGAGACCATACAAAGAGGAGAGGAAGGATGAGTGGAGGAGAGAGTGCTGATCAGTGAAATCTCCAGAGAGGGAGAGGAGAGGAAGGAGATGAGCAGTGAGAGGGAGGTAAGCAGACGGCTCAGACAACATCCATCAGCTGTGGCAGCCATGCTCTGAGCCCTGGATCAGCAGGGCTACGCAGACACTGCTTAGGCCCAGAATCAGGCCTACGGCTCAGCCCTCCGTCCCAGCCACGAACACCAGAGCCAGGACAGAAAAAGATCCCCTTCCCATCAGCTGCGAACAAGAGTCATGAGGACGGCTAGGAAGGGCAGTGTGGAGATGCCTGCCTTCGTGCGGCAGCTGGTGAAAGAAACAGAGAAGAGGGTCAGCTCCTTCTTCAAAGGGGGCCGTGGGGGAGCAGCTGAGGGAGAGCAGCCAGGAGAGGGCGAGAAAGAGGAGGTCATCCCAAGCCCTTACCTGGACCGACCAGTGCTGGACAAGCTAACGGAAGAAGGCTGCGCCCGCTGGGGCCTCACGTACGCCCTGGGGAGTATGCAGGGCTGGAGGGCCAACATGGAAGACTTCCATAATTGTGTGCCACAGCTGGGTGGAGAGCTAGCTGAGTGGAGCTTCTTCGCTGTTTTTGATGGCCATGCCGGCAACATGGTGGCACAGTACTGCTCCCAGCACCTCCTTGGTAACATCCTGGCCACAGGTAAAAGATTACCGACAGAAATTCATGAAGAAAAAAAACATAGACTGTTAGATTATCTAATAATGAAACTGACTAATGTAGTTTCTCATAATATGTCTGTTTCGTACAAACAGGTGGAATTGGATCAGAGGACAACCCCGAAAAGGTGAAAGGAGCCATCACAGAGGGCTTCATGCAAACAGACAAACACCTGCACTCTGTGGCCCGTCGCGAAGGCTGGGAGAGGGGGGGCACCACCGTTGTGGCTGCTCTCATCTCTCCATATTACATCTACTTTGCCAACTGTGGCGACTCAAGAGCCATGCTTTGTCGGTCTGGACAGGTGGTTTTCTCCACTGAGGACCACAAGCCTTACAGCCCTCTGGAGAAAGAGCGTATAGAAAGTGCAGGAGGCTCAGTGTCCCTCCAAAGGATCAATGGCTCCTTGGCGGTGTCACGCGCCCTTGGGGACTTCAGCTACAAGGGAGCAGAGAACCGTACGCCGACCCAGCAGATGGTGTCACCAGAGCCAGAAGTGTGTGTAGTGGAGCGCTCTCCAGCCGATGAGTTCCTGGTGCTCGCCTGCGACGGGGTGTGGGACACCATCAGCAATGAGGAACTTTGCGCCTTCATCCACAACCGGCTGCGCGTCTGCACCGACCTGAGGGACGTCTGCTCTCAAGTCATTGATCTGTGTCTCTATAAGGTCAGGGCACTTTGCATCCAGACAGAGCATAGTCAAGTCTTCTGCCCCGATTATAAACACAATCATAGTGTGACACTGATGGACTGTAGATGAGCAGAACGTTGCCAGCATCCCTTTTTTTTTTTTTAGATCAGTTGAGACTTTTGGAGGCAACTTTCTGTGGTACTCAAACCTAATCAATCAATCTTCAAAGGCCATTTTGTGTCTTTACGAAAGACTAAACTCACAAGTGTGTGTCTGTAGGAGCAAAGGTACGCTGCATCCTCTCTGGATTGCAGCATGCATTTAAATAATAAGACGCCCTATACACATGTTTGTCTAAACTGGTGAATTTAGTAGGATTTTGATTAGACTGAAAGGAGCTTTATGGAAACTGAGTGGCACTGTTGCATGGTGGCCTTGAAAGCTTAACAAAGTGGAGTTTAACAATTTTACGTGCAACTACACAAACACAAGGGAATTTATAAGACAGACAGACACGGTGAGATCTCCAGATTTGTAATTTAAATTAATTTTTATCTATTTAAAAAAATTGGTCATCAAATGTGAAATCGGAGAGGATGTTTATCTTATACCGTTTGTGTTTTCTTTCTGTTTGCTTGTGCACCTCGTGACTCTGCATTACGACAAGCTCACAGGAGCCAAGTGGGAGCTAGGTGGTATTTGTTGGGTTTATAAACCTCGACACAAGTTATTCTCTAAAAATACATCCATTCATTTATCTGCTTTAGATGTTTGTTTGTTTCTTTCTCAAATAGGCCAGAGAACCTGTGACCTGCTTCTCTGGCTTTACAAGCAAAGATTCTGAGAGAAAAAGCCACACTGGCTTCTGCTAAACGCTGTGATTCAGCTTCCTTCAGACTGTAGCTGCTATTCATGGTACAGCAGTCGGCACGGCGCCTTAAAAAAGACTGCAGGGGTGTCAGAACAGGTTACATGGGTTTTTATCTTTGAATCTCGCTGTTAGGCATGCACAAGAAGCAGCATTTACCATCTCCTATATTCTCCTACATTCTGAACCAGATCAAAAATAGGCTGTGCACGTGCCAAAATCCATGCTGCACTCTGTCTGGACATCATGCCACTGTTATGTAACAGAGCTACAGTTTGAATGTGCACAATGGCCTCAAAATGTCACCCTTAATTTGTATTTTCCTGCCCACTGCAGCTGCGTGACACTGGTATGCAAACCTTGGAGTGAAAGCAATCCATCTGTAAAACTGTCTACGCAGGATGAAGCAGCTCTGTGTGTTGACATTTGTAAGGTCAGCCATCATTAGTCACCCATGCTGACGCTGCTTCATTCCACAGGGCAGCTTGGACAACATCAGCATCATCTTGCTCTGCTTTCCTGGCGCCCCCCAGCTGTCGGCAGAGGCATTACACCAGGAGGCCGAGCTGGAGGACCTTCTGGAGTCCAAAGTGGCTGGTGAGTTAGCGAAAATGTCAATCACACTCTGTTTCCTCAATTTTGAACCTTTTTAGAAAAACAATGAAAGTGGTTAAAAAAAAAAAGAGAAACTATAGATCGATGAGTATTTTCAAGAGCACATTCATTTATTACCATGAACAGATTTTATTTGATTTCTTTGTAAACCCACATAGACTGCAGTATATTGGCCTAATGTGGTAAATACGTACTGGAATATCAAATGTGTTTTGATCCACAGCTGAAAATAGTTTCCACTGTTCTTTACCCCCGTTGAGCTGAATGTGCTGAAACTCCCTTATTTGCTTTTTCGAAACAATTGTGTGCAATCCTTTTTTCTTTTTCTTTTAAATGCGCGTTTGCCTTTAATGAGCGTTTCTTTCCTCTGACAGAGATTTATGATGAACTATGTGCAGCTGGGGAGGAGCCTGACCTGTTGTCAGTCCTCACGGTCTTGGCGTCCACTGTCATACCTGGTTTACCTCCAGGCGGAGGCATACAGAGCAAGTAAGACATAAAATCCATGTTTTAGGCATGCACATCCATGCAGCTGATAAAAATTCACCATGTTACATCTATTTGTTACAGAAGGAACTGTATTATCTCTGCCTACTACCAACAAAGAGAGACACACAAGCCTGAAGTACCAAATGTGAGCGCAAATTAAACATCTGTCCAATACATATCATTACAAGATGTGCTATTTCTGTTAGAGAAGAAAAAAAAAAGGTTCACCTACATTTGTCATTTCTCTTTCCAGGGTCTGGGAAGCTCTTGAGAAGCCCAAGGGGATTTTATCCTTTTAGACTCCACAAAGGGATTGTAATTAATGTGAATATTAAAACTGTTTTCCTCATGTGTGCAGATGGACAAAGAGAGAATCGTGAACAGACGAAGCTGTTCGTTTACATAGTGACAGCCAGCAGCATCTTGCGCTAACAAATACAATGCAAAAATGGGTCTAATAAAGCCTGATATTTTATATTTATATGAGAAGGATATTTTCTAAAAAACTTACTCAGAGAAACAAACCTCTGCCTCCCATCCAGTGAAGAGGCGGCACAGACAATAAATCCACACAACAGACCATAAAACTGAATGACAGGCAACTACTGGATGAAATTGTACATTTTTTCACTGGATAAGACAAGGAGTGTTTATATATGTCTGGTTGTGTTTTAAAAGATGATATTTTAAGAATAGATATAAATAAGAATCACCTAAAGAATTTAACTTTCCGCTCCAGCAAAGAGAAATGTGTTGAAACGTCGTCAAAGCTATAGTTCCAGCACGATACGCTCTCAGGAATTCACAAAAACAAGTCTATCCGTCTCAGTGACAAGCAAATTAACAAAGACAGAATAAATACATTTCACAATCTAATGATATGAGCTAAATTTTTATGGTGTTGACCTTTTTCATTTTTTTCTTATACATATTAAAGAAGAGCCAATTAGCTGGATGTTTGATAGGATTTATCCAAAATCTAGAAAACCAAAATAAGAAAAAAACTTAAAAAAAAAAAAAAAAAATCCATCTCTGTCTATAGTTACTAAGAAAAAAAGAATAATAAAAAATAATCTGGTTTTACACAAATAAGTGCTTCATCTAAACATGGTTAGCAGGTCTTTCTATATATTCATCATATGTCAAAATACATTCTTAAAGTGTCTGTGAAATGTATTTTTTCTGTGAACTGGTTGATGTGTGCTGTTCTGCCTTATTCATCTTTTGTATAGTTGATTTAAAAAAAAAAAAAACAGAACAAAAAAACCCCAACGGAATTGGCCCGTTTCTGCATGGGTTTATGTTATTTGCTTCATGCTGCATTGTTATATCATTTCTGTGAGATATTTTCTGTATAGAGACATTATATGATAAAAGTAATGATAGTTTTAAATCTAAATAAAGAACATCTGGCTGAATTGCTTGCAGTATTTTTTTTTAGATGTTATAAAACATTCAATAAAAATATTTCATCCTCATTGTTTTGAAATAAATGGCTGCACAGAAGAAAGGGAGGGGGGGGGGGGGGGGGGGGGGGGGGGGGGGGGGGGGGGGGGGGGGGGAGGGGGGGGGGG
>JBAMYA010000006.1:8130485-8153662 GCA_037176975.1 Arrhamphus sclerolepis
TGGGTCCCCCAGGGGGAGGGGGAACCAGTGGTGGACCCCAGCTACATCCTCATTGTTTTGAAAGAAAGGGCTGAAAAGAAGAAAAAAAGAACCCCCCCCCCCCCCCCCCAACACTGAAAACCTGCAACAAGACATAAACGGGATCTTTCTTTTGTTTATAGTGAAGCAGGCAGATGAAAAGCCAACCCTTCTTTCTCTGCTGTTTTTGTGGCGCGCCTACTTGCGAAGCTCTTGTTGCAAAAGAGTATCCTCTAAATAGTCGTGTTTGATTAGATGTTCTCCACTGAAAGCCCTGGACCTCTCTCAAGATGACGATGAATTTCAATGACATCAGACTGAAACAAGGTGGGTCTCTTGTGAACAAAGTAACAACATAAAATCCTCTTTTTTTTGTTGCTTTTGAGCTTTTGTAGAATGTTGAAGAAGCAAAACCTGCATTTTAAGTATTTGACGTTTTAAGTTAATCAAGAGTGGACAGAAGACATTGTGTTTGTATGTTCATCATTAATGGCTAACACCTTACATACAAGCCTGAGGCCCAGGGACGTCCGCAGCACTCTTAAATCAGCAGTCCTCCTTAAATGGCCCTTCACTGCTTCTTTGTCCTGATTGCTTTGGTATGAGTCAGTCGCTTAAGGACTTCAAGCTCCTCTCCACAGTGGTATTGAATTCTTTTCAGATGTATTTCTCTATTTTTCTCCTCACCAAGCCCTGCCACTCATTTCCATTTTGGAAGTCGGCTGTTATCTGCACTGATTTTGACTGAAACCAGCGTTAAAGAGAACTATTCTATGAACTATGCCATACAGAGAGGGCAAATGATTATCTCAAAGATCACTTCGTAAGGACGTGTGTGGCATATGGGCTCCAACAACTAAAATACCAATCTGACACTATCTGTCCACACTGGTTTCCTGTAGGCGATTGTTCATGATGGCCAAGGCTCCTACTCCTCCAGAGAATCCATTTTGATGAACGTAGCTCTGCCGGGGGCCCTGGTGAGCAGTTTCGCTCAGTTGCTTCTGCAGCAGTGCCAGTGACACCTTATTAGACACCATGAACTCATTGACAGAGATCATCTCTTCCGACAGATGACGCCTCACTCGTATTTCATCTGCTGCAGCATCTGTCTCGCTGTCACACACAGTCTCCACAGATCCATCCGTGTACTGGTGTCTACCTGCGGGGCAGTGGGACGAAATGGGCTGCACAGTATTGCGTTTCATGCATCTTAGCCTGAGGTGAGCAGCCGGCCGCCTCCTGTTTTGACTTTTACTCTTGAGGCAGGGGCAGCAGAGCCACAGGCAGCCACGTTCACAGCAGGAACTGAGCTGATGTTGCCCTGAGCAGACAAGCTTCCCCAGAATCCAGTTGAGAGTTTGCTTGATAACAATAGAAATGACATTGAAAAGCGAGTAGATGCAACATACTCCCATCAAGATGAAAAGACAGTTTCCCAGCCGGTAGGCGCCCTGAGAGTCGTAGTGCTCTCTTTGGCTGCTCACCAGGTCCCCAAAACCAATGGTGCTGAAGGCCACAAAACAGAAATAGAGAGAGTCCACATAGCTCCAGTTCTCCATGGGACTGTACAAGGTTGAGGCACTGCATGCAATCACAACCGAAGCCACTCCCAGGATCAACATAACGTAATAGACTGACGGTTTCCAGCCCTCCAGGCTGTCCTCTTCGGCTGATGACTCCTCCCTGCTCGCCATCACCCCCACTCCACCAAACTTCAGCCGACGCTCATGGCACCAGCGCATGATGTAGGCCAACATTGTGATGATCCTCTCCAAGAAGAGGTTGAAAAAAAGGATGGTAGCGGCACAACCAATGAGACCATAGAAGATTAAAAATATTTTTCCTGCTATGGTTGCTGGTGTGGTCATGCCAAAACCTGGAGAAGACAAACACAAAACAAAAGATTAAATGGTGGCAGCTAACAGCAGCTTTATAAACTTGGTACTGCATAACCAACTCAGAAAAGTGAAGTTATATAAATGCTTAAGAACTTGTGCTACCAATAGTGGAGACCACAGTCCCCACAAAGTAGAAAGCTCCAGAAAAGTCCCAGCGTGGCCTCAACCTGTCCACCCTGATCCCAGCTCCATTTGCCTCCTCATACTGCCGCAGCAGAGTGTGCAGGGCGCCCAGGTTGACCCTGTAACGTCTGGTGAAGTTGTCCAGCTGCTGTTTCCAGAGCAGGCGGGCTCGGACCTCAAAGGGGTGTTCCAGTGCTGAGAAGATGGCCGCCCCACACAACATGTAGAGGAGGATGAGGCCAGCCAGCAGGCAGAAACGAGCGTTGTCTTCATTCATAAGTGCTCTGGGGCAGCAGCAGCAGCCGCCTGCAGCCCTCCTCTGAGCCATGAGCAGAGCAGCAGCACAGAGACACCGCTGAAAAACCATGCACCTCCTTCGCCAGTTCTGCCAAGTCACGAGCTTACTCCACTCTATATGAGACGAGCGTCACCTGTCAAACAAAATACATGTATTTTTGTTAAACACAAAAAACAAAACAAAAAAACATTGCAAGACAAGTGGTCTAAATTTTAAAATTAGTTGAAACATTTGGTCAAACAGGTTGGTCATCTATTCTATTGAGAAAATACACATTAGTCTGTAAAAAGATATATATGTAAATATATACATATACATACATATATTTGTGCATATTTTCTGCAATACAAATATTATATTTGATCACTTTACTTCAATTGTCACTCTGATCTGGCGGTTAATCTAAAAACCTGAGCAAAATCATACAAATCAGTAATTAATCTCATAAATGCTACAAGACTGCTAAGTGAACACAGTATTAACAGAAACAGTTAAGCTATCAGCCTTCTGTGAGCCCAAACCCCTTAAATATATATATTTTATATATATATATAATATATATAAGACAAAGTATGAAACACAGATTACCTGGACCGGCTGGCAGTCCACTCCCTGAGCGCTGTTGGCTTGCATGCGTTCATTCCACAGATCTACTGAACAATGACCAGAGGAAGCCTCTTGAGGTTTTTTTTTTTTTTCTTGTGCAAACTGAGAGCTTGTCTGATGTTTCGTCTGTCACACTGTGACATCATCCTCTTCTGCAAAGCCCCCTCCTCTTTTCAGCATACCCTGATTGACATTCATTTTAGAAGTGTTTTCCTGGTTATCATCACTTCTTAAATTACCTTCTGACATCTAACTAAATGTTTTGCTTAATTAAACTGCTTAGCTGCATCTATTAAAAGTGGACCAATTTATGTCTCCTGATTAAGCAATCTTTACAATTAATGTTTACCACTGACACAAACATTGCACATATGTTAAGTGTAGACAAATAAATATGAGTGCAGTGAAAATGCTTTCCCCTTGTCTCTCTTTGCCATCACTAAGGTGCAGCTTCCAGATCTGGTGAGAGGGCTTTTTGTTGTTGCTGCAGACTGTGTGGGAGGGTTTTTTTTTTATTATTATTATTTTTAGAGTACGACTATCATTTTCCCTGTCTGTTCATCCCTTTAATCTTGTCTGGTGCTGCAGGTGAGGGCAGGGGCATCCTCCACCTGCTGATTGATGGGTGAATGACAGCGGCGGGCAGGTTGGAAGTCATGCAGCACATCTGCTTTGACAAGCAGACAAGAAAAAACAATGACGCTCCGCTTGAAGCCTTGTTTTTTTTAAAAAAAAAAGGTAAAGAAATAGGAGACTTCGATGCCATTTACCTTTATGACAGTGAAGTGCATGAAAGATGATCAACGATGAAATTAAGCCAGTCACACAGTTAAAATTGCTACCTCTCACACGATGCTGAGCAGAAAACACTCGTCCTCATGACTGTAATCTGATCTAAATGCTTAAGTGAGCATGCTGACATGCTGTTTCGCTCGAAAACCTTTTTCTTTCCATTTCTTAATTTTTTTTTCCCTTTTACTTTGTTAGTATTTGCTTATTTTCTGTGAAAGCACTGTCAAGGTGAGTAGTCCTGGACAAATTTTCAGTTTTTCATGCCCTTCAGACAGCAAACCTCACAGTAATGTTGCGCTTATCAAACCATTTCAGAGACGTGTCGAGTTCATGGTGGTAAATTCAGATGAGAATTTCAAAGCATTGCTATTATATATTTGACCCAACCCAGCCATGAGCTTTACTGATATTTTGGTCAGAATTATTTACAGTATAACATGGACAAAATTGCAATATAAGTTGTCACTGATTTTTTTTCCCCAAAGCCCTCAAGTCTTTGCTGTATTTTTCATCTCAAAATAAACTCCTATTCACTTTTTAAGCCAGTCTATTAAAGGACTGATAATAAATTTTTAAGGACCTGACCAGAGCCTTAAAGGAATGTGCTGTTTGAAACCACAGAACGTCTGAAATTATATGCCAGAGCTTGTGAAGATCATGTGAAAAATACTCACGATACACGGGAAATCAACAGTTCTGAAGATGTTTAGTAAATCAGTGAATCCCAGTGATGTTGTGTTCAGCATCTCCCTGCAGATGTTCATCTGATTCCCAGCAGAACCTGCTGGGCTCTTTCATGAACAGTGAGATATCAGAGCTCACAGCCATTTTCTTTTCATACATATTATTTGTGTTGTGGATGATTTCTTTCTTCTTTTTTTCCCCCCTCAGATTCAGCTCTATTGGTGAATGACATCTCCATGGGAACAGCTATTCTCCAAGACTGAAGACGAACAAAAGCCAGGTTCACCAAGCACTTACATAAAGTAGCTGTTTTCAAAAAAAATGTATTAATTAATTAAAAACTGATCCCACTTACCTTTGTTCAAACAGTATTCAATACCCATAACTCCCTCACATTAGAAGCCTTTTTTTTTTTGCATTAAGAAAACATTTACTAGTGACGTACTGTTTTAAGCATGTATGAAATTTCCAGCAGCTATTTAATCTGTAATGTCAATTAGTTTGAAAGGGGCAACATCTGCTCTTTCGGTTTAAGTCCAATACAGAAGTAAGAAAAGCTGCAATTCCACCACTGACCACTAGGGGCTGAGCTTCATTTATGTAGCTCAGCCACAGCAACGGAGAGAAATAAATAAATAAAGAAGTATAACTTACATGAATTGGTGCTGATAAATGTTGAGCATCGGTGATTCTTCCAGACATTGCAGCAAACTGTCCTTCTACCTGACTTGAGCACAACAAATAAAAAGTAGCTGTGGGAAATACAAAGACAAAGAAGAACAAATCTACCAAGTGGACTAATAACATTTGTTATTACAGTTATCTGATCTTTTGAAGACACTTTTCAACCTATAAACTGACCATCTCCTTACATATTGTTTAAATCTCTTCTAAAACCCTCCGAATTGTTCACACACAGCCTCGACAGATAAACTTAAGGTCAGTGTATACGTTAGAGAGCCTACTTGTGGTGATTCTCTATGCCATTCTCGTGTCAGACTTCCTGCCATCTTGATATACTGGGTGTAAATTGGAGTGGTCTGCATCCCAAGCGCCAAAATAGACTCAACACGTATCTTCAGCAAAGCAGGGAGAACAGTTCTGAACTGCTGCAGGGCACCTCCAGTGCGACTAATGGCTGTGATTCACAAAGGCTGGCACAGCGCTACTGATCCCCAACTGTTTCATGGACTTTCCACGTTCTGTGGGATTCAAGCTTTACATTTGGAGAGGAGTGCATGTCAGGGTCAGTTGGAGACAGAGGCATAAATGAAGCTTGAGTCTGATGTATGCCATTGCGCTGAATGCTATGAACAGAGGTGTAAAGATATGGTTGAGAAGGGTGCTTTTGTTCTGCATTCCTGCAATATTTGAGCTATATTGTGCCACAGATCTTTCATAAAGACAATAGAAAATAGTATAAACTTTTTTGTACTTTTATTGAGGAATATCTTACACTTCACTCGTCATCGCTAATATTTACCACAGTCATTTTTGCGTACACCTTTACCACCAGAGGCAGCAGCATGACATCTGGCGGGGCACACTGCCTGAAGGGGGCAGCCATCCGTCTGAGAAGCTCGGAGTCGCCATCAACATGAAGCAGAGCAAGAGCTGCAGCGACAGGCTATGAATGTTGCCAGATCGCGCGGGTTTCCGCTCAGTTGTGCTTCTTTTGAAAACATTGGCCGGCAAAATATAGCATTGAGTGGGTTGATAAAAAATTTGGGCTACTTTGCACAACTTTTTTTCCTGGTTTTTAGAAATTTTTCAGGTAGAAATTATTAATAAAGTATCTGTCATTACATGGCGGACAAAAGTAGAAACTTGTATTATCTTTTCTCCAATGGCTGTTTAGTGCTGTTATGAAGCGTTGTGTGCTTAAGGCGTGCTCTTTATCGCGCATGTTATAGTTTCACAGTTTTAACACAAGTTTTCAGTGAAGCTGTGATTTTGTTTATTATTATTATAAATCCTGGAACTTGACTGGAAACTGTCTCTCACATCTGGCAACCCTGCTGACTGCAGAGGAGAAGAAGAATTTAACGGTTCGGATATTGAACCGCTCCAGTTTCAGCGGTGCCTTTATTATTATTTTTATTTATTTATTTATTTATCGTTATTGACCGGCAAAATTCAATCTTCTCGCTGTTTCTGTAACTTAACCGACAGGACGCGAAGTTCACCGCCTGCCATATTATATTAAGGGTTTTAATTACAACCTAAGGTAACGTTAACATATGTTTGGTGTTCCCCCTCCCCTCAATGAATAGCTCCATTTTAATTTAAAATAGATGTTTGTTAAAACAGCTAAAGAAAACAACAGTAATGTCCGTACTAGCTAACGTTACCAGAGCGAAGATGGAAATCTCTAGAAGTAGGATATAACTGCGTTACACTCCAGAAGAACCAGATTATCAGGTTCTTCTAAATTTTCTCACCCATTTTGCATGAATGAACCCAACAGCCAGTCTATGTCGGTTCATTTTGCAGCAACTTATGTGGTTTATGCAGATTTCTACTGTCATCCCAGTGCTTGATTGGGGGGGGGGGACGTCAAAATCTCTTGTTGTACCGCAACACAATTGATCCATTATCTTGAACCAACAATTTAGAACAGCGATGTCGAACTCTTATTTCATCCCGGGCCATGTCATCACCATGGTTACCGTTAAAGGGACAGTTATTCTTTGCTTTCTCAACCTATGTTGAATGATTTCCCACTAGTTCCTGGACTCGGTCGAAAAAAGAAAAGAAAAACAAGTAATTTTTGTCAGAAAAATCTTTTTTAAAAATTACGACTTTATCATACTATATACTATATCATATACTTGAGATTTTTGTATTAAAATCCCAAATGTTTCTTCTATAATAAAAAAAAAAAATTTCACCTAAAAAGTGAATTTTGAAATATCACATTATTTAATTAAAAAGGGATTTCTTTTGTCATAAAATCTAAAATAAAATAACTGACGATTTTTTTTATCATATAGCTGAGGTCTTGTACTAAAATCACAGCTTTTTCTTGAATAGGTAATAAAAAAAAAAAAAACACAACTTTTTTTATTAAAAAAGTTGACTTTTTTTTTTTTTAATTGCCCCCACCTCACCCCCAACAACAGCAACCAGTACTCTTTATTGTACAATCAAATACGTCACAAAATTGTAACTTTTTAACTTAACATTAAGATCTTTTATTGGAAAATCCAATCCTTTTGCAAGGTATTGACTTAAAATTACAAATTTTGAATAATTTCAACTTTTTCTCCCAAAATCACTAAATCTTTTAAATTAAAAGTTGATTTAAAAATAACATGGGTTTTGCATTGAAATTTTCTCAGAAATATTCTGATTATAATTATTATAATTGTCTTTTCAAATGCCTTTTTGGCCACATACAATTAAGTGGCGGGCGGGGCTTGAGTTTGACACTAGCAATATAGAGTTTTGATGCGTTCCTTGCATACAATGTCACCCATTGATTTGAACTTTTTTTTTTTTAATGTTCAGAACACCTTTTAAGATCGACGCTGCTCACAAGCACCCCTTGTGGTGTGCTTGGGTAACAGCATGCTGTGTAAAAGGAGCCAGGTGGAAAAGGATGTTATTGGATGTGTTTAGTTAAAACCACTGTGGCCAGTCATTTTCCCTTGTGTCCAGCAGAGAGACCTGGCCACCCTCACCCATTTTGTGTGTACCAGCTTATCCTTGTCTGGTATTAAGGTTTGTTTGATGATCTGAAACATGTGACAAAAAGTAAAAAACTGATATATTTGTCATTACATTTGTCTAATTTATAGGGGTAATATTTTCTCCAACAGTGACGCAGAGCGATGGAAGAAGGATCGGAGGTGTTGGAGGACATTGTGTTTCGAGGAGTGGAGTTTTCTCTTAAGATGGCGTTGGACAAGGGTTTGCTGATAGTTGAAATCTCTGACTCAGTGACAGCGGACCAGTGGAGGGGGGAATTCGATCCAGCATGTAAGTGGCATACAGAAATGATAAAATGTCATCACGTCATCACTGACACGTTTAATATTGTTTTGGGTCTTTTTTTTCTCCCAGATATTGAAGATCTCACTCGCAAAACTGGCAGCTTCAAGCAGTTTCCAGTTTTCTGTAGCATGTTGGAATCAGCTGTTAGGAAGGTATGTGTTATAATTCATGCAGTAAAAATTTAGAGGGAGGATACTTGCAAAACCAATAGAAACACTGGAATAGATAAACTTGCTTGAGGCTGTGTGAGCTGAGAAAGAGGCTCAGTCATGCGAGTTCAGTGTTTCCACTTGAGTGAATAATGTACAGTTAACCAGAGCTGTCTTATTCTGCTGCTTTCTGATTCAAGTACCTAGACAGGGATCAAACTGAGGGGGCTCAACATTTTTTTTCCCTTTCTTTTGTGCATATGAAAAGAACAGGAGGCTGTTATTGTGAGAAGCTAAAAAAAACCATAAAGTCTGTTCATCCTGAGGTTCCATAGCTAACTGGCTCTTTCTCTGCAGATGAGTGAGTCCGTTACACTTGACCTCTTGACTTATGCTGACCTGGAGCTTCTGCGCAACAGAAAAGCAGGAGTAGTCAGTCGTCCTCGTGGCCACCAGCAGTCATCTGCTCTCACAACCAAAAGATATCTCATCCTCATATATACTGTGAAGTTTGACAGGTTTGTTCTTCACTGGTAAAACGTTTGTATAACTGTCTTTCTTTTTTTTTTCGTCCCATGTTTACTTCCTGAGTATTATAGCTGTTTTGAATCCTGTTTTGAATGCATAGGATACACTACCCTTTACCACTCCCGTATGTGGGGAAGCCTGATCCTGCTACCCTGCAGAAGGAGATCAGAGCCCTCCGGGCAGTGGTCAGCACGCTCACCTCACAGGGAGTCAATAAATCTGCAGATCTGGAAATACAACGGCTACGAGCAGAGTAGGTTGTATATAATCCCACTCGCTGCTAAGCGTTGTTGGTCTTGTATTTTGTGTCAGACACCGCTTTTCTTTTATTCAAGGCTGGCTGTGGTGAGAGAAGAAAGGGAGGCCATGGCTAAAGCACTGGAGCGACTGCAGATGATTGAAAGAGATTCCACACCCAGTCAGGAGTGGAAGACCAGAGACGTGGGGAGGATGCTTGAGCAGCTGGTCGAGGAGAGGGCCAAAAGTCAAAGGTCAACGAGCAAGTGGTCCCAGGAGCGGAGACTCCTAATGGAGAAGGTGAAAGTGGAAAAAATTTCTGTTATTTCCTTTTTACTCAGGACATTTTAACCTTCGTACCTCACCCTTTTTTTTCTTTTTTTTAGCTGGATGAAATTAGAGAATCAGAATGTGGTCTGCGTATTCGTGTCAAGAGTCTCACCAATGAACTGGCGTTGCTACGGAGAGGGTTAGACAATCTCAGCGTGTACTATACCTTTACTTTTACTTTCTCTCTTTTCCATTCATTCACTTACCTCATTTGTGGATGAAACATTTGACACCTGAGTGTTATTTCCTCATTGGTGTGCATCTGCAGCAGAGTGACTCCTGTGTCCGGCCACACCAGCTCTCGAGGCGATGGGGAAGTTTATCGCTCTCTTTCACGCGAGAGGAGGTCTGGCTACAGGACAGGCAGGGCTCGGTCAGGATCTAGAGAACGGAAAGAGGACAGAGAGCGCTGGTCAGTAGAAAGAGGGAGAAGATCGGACTCTTCGGGACCACAAGCTCACATACCCAGGCCGTCGCCTTCTCCCACAGGTACCAGCACTGCTCATGATGATCGTCCTGTAGGTCAAAACGGTTATTTAGCAGTTAGGTTGAACGTGTCTGTCTTACAGGATCCAGAGTGCCACGCTTTGACCCAACAGCTTACATCCAAGATAAGCAGCGCAGACAGAAAGAGGCAGAACTCAAAAAGTGAGTTTCCATTGTTGTCTCCTGTTTAGCGCTGCGGTTACTTAAATCAACAGCCTTTACACTGGTTTCTGTGTCAGACAGAGGAGGGTGCGAAGAGACATGTTGACATCACCCACCATCCCTGAGAGAGGCCGCTCCCGCTCCAGAGAGGCCTATTGTCAGGTGGCCCGGTCTAGCAGCAGAGGCAGGAGTTTGTCCGTGGAGCGCAGAGGCAGCAAGAATTCCTCTGAGAGCTCATTAGTGGATATGGAGGAAATGGCCAACAATGTTTTCAGGTAATATGATTAAACTGTAAAGGTTTTTATGAGGTATCCGTTGCTTTTGCTGTTATTTTAATGAAAATCTTTTCTATGTGCAGAGGAAGAAAGCAAACTTATAATGGGCCTAATGTGGTGAGTAATTACTCTGATTGTTCTGTTTTGTGACTATTTGAAAAACTTCTGTACAATTTCAATCAACAAATCTCATAAAAATTATAATAAAAACAGATAAATCTCTGTGATATCCATGACTCTGGTGCTTAAATCTCAACATCTTTTGTTCTTTATGAGGATGTAAAGCTTCACAGAAGGATCATAAATATTCAGTTAATTCTAATGTTAAAATTACAGACTAATTTTTCCAAACATCTGAACTCTGTGGCTTTAACTGATCTGTAAATTATGTTTTTGTTGTGGGCTGTTTGGAGCTGAGCTGTAGTACTTATTTGGTACAGGTGAGTAATGCGAAGAAACATGAAGAGTGGTTGAAAACTAGTTTTAAGACATTTTCTGTGTCGGAAGTAGAACAATACATCTTTTAGATGTTAGCCTCAGAAATACAGGCAGCGCTTATTAGCATTAATAGGTTGTGGTGGGTTTTTCATTGTTTGTTGACATTACGAAAATATAGAGTATTGCTGGTTTTGTGCTTTAATGTGTGACTTATCTGTTCTAGCCTAAAAGTGGCCTTTTGACCATAAAGCCATTATGCAGTACACCAACACACAGAATTAAAGAAAAAGGTAACTTATTGATTTTGGTTTGTTTTTTTTACAGCTTTAATTTCTATTAGTGGGGGAAAAAGTATTGACAGCACACCTCTAATCATCATTTCATGTCAAAATCCCCAGAGAGCACTACAGATCGAAGTGATGTGCTGTCGGAGTTTGATGCAAGGATCCAGGCGCTACAGGAACACATGAGGGACTTGGACACAGGATACTGCTGGAGGACTGCAGCTTCCGTACGCGGGTCGCCCGCTTAAAGCCAATGGCTACGCGGCGGCCCCTCGAAAGTGTTCTTCCAGGCGGTTTATTCGTGGATGTTTTACCACAACTGAACAATGAAACACTTGATTCCCAGCAGGTGGACCCTTTGTTGCATGCCATACCTGGACTCTTCCCAAACTATTTTCTGTTGTCTGATACTAGTTTTAGTCGTTAATAAAAAAAGAAATACAAAAAGAATTTATTTTTTTATTCAAAAGTAGAGAAGGCTTATACAGAAGATTTCTAGAGTAATTTCCTGTGTTCATTACAGTGCACATTATAAACAACAAATGAAAATGAAACATACAACAAGCTACTGTTCTGTGAAATGGAGCATTTATGAATCAGAGTCACTTGAATGCGCTGAGTGCAAAAACGTCATCGTCTCGTCCCACTAAGTCGTACATTTCTTGCTCATGTCGGTCCAGGCTGGGTCACAGTGGCCGCGGTTGCATCATTTGATGTCTTCCGACTGATCAGCAAAGCTTGAACTCTGCGCATGAGCTATGGAAGGACAGTTAAAATGTGAGATGCCTTTTTTTTTTTTCACACAAAAAGTCTGCAGACAGGCATGCGCGCCCACACGTTTAGAATTTGCTTACCAATTCGTGCTGTCCAATAACATTTTGATAAAAGGCTTTATTGTCTTCTTTCGTCTTGTCATCGCACAGTTTCCAGTGCTCAGCTTTCATCTTCACCTCAGCTTCAGGCAAAAGGGGATGCTGTTCTTGCTGTGGGGTAAATTATTTGTAAGATAAGATACATTGAATATACAGAATATTCATCACTGCCAAAAATTCTGTTTCTACTGCATTTCTTAAGTTTCGTCATTTACGGGTCGCTCACCACTTGTAACATGTACTCCGTGATGGTGTAAATGTTCATCATCTGCAGTTTCTTGTAGGCCATCGACACATTTGCTCTGCTTTTGTGAAGCAGTTCCTGCAAACAAAGTTGTTCGTAATGTTTTATGAAGGTTAAACATCACCAGGAAAAGAATTTGGAAAATAATACTTATGTATACCAATAGCTGCTCATCGGTCTTCTTTTCCAGTATGTCCTCGCTTAAGTTTAGCGAGTGGTTGGCTGGATTTGACTGGGGGAAAACACAAAGACAGTTAACGTGCAGCACATGATGCTAACTCTTTGTTTTACATTGGGCAGCTCTTCACCTCAGCTTCATACTCAGCCCATGCAGCCTTGCGTTCAGCCTCACTGAGCTCCTCCTCTTGTTTATGGTCCAGCAGGGATTCATGCTCATGGTAGGACACTATGTGGTCTTTACAGGTTATTAACAGCTGTGCCAGGACAGTATCCTGAGAAACAAATATACAAGTGTGTCACATTGAATATCAATTTGTATCTAAGAAAGAAGGGGGGAAAAAAAGATGGAAAAGTTACTTTTGGCAAAGCAGAGGTGTATCTTTTACTCTTCTTTGAGTTGGGGTCATTGAGCAGAGATGGCTCAAATTTGTAGAGTTCATTCAATTCAGAAAGAGTGAAGTGCCTCTCAATCTGTTGTTTATCTAGAACTCGGTAGGACAGAGACTGTTTGGTCACTTGACGATCATAGATCTTCTCCTCCATGGTCCCCTGCGAATGAAAAAGTCATTACTAGTTGGGTTTTTTTCTTTAATTAAAATTTGATTTATCAGTCATGTAATCTAAAAACCAAACTTTGACACACACACACCAACCATTAACACAACCAACAGACCGAACATCGTTATCGTTCTGTTTACCTGAGCCAAGAGACGGTACACAAACACTGACTTCAGCTGGCCGAAGCGGTAAACTCTGTATATGCTCTGGATGTCATAAGTGGGGTTCCATGACGCGTCAAAGACGACAACCCTGTTGGCAGCCACAAGGTTGATGCCAAGTGATCCTGCTTTTGTTGAAAGGAGAAACAATCGCCCCCTAAAAACAAACAACAACAAAAAAAAGACAATACAACATAAAACTGGTGATCCTACCAAATGCTCTGCAAAAGCCTTATTCCAGTCTGGTGAATCTGGTGGATGTAACAGTGCATACCGGACGTTGCCGGGCTGATTAAACCCATCAATGCATTTCTTCCTCGACGGAGCGCTGGTGGAACCATCGAGACGAAAGTAATCAATGTTTTTAATCCAGCTGCCTTCTGTTAAGAGAAAGAAAGCCCAACAATCAAAACACGAGCACCATTCAAGACAGACATTTTCTAAATAAATCAATATTTTCTCTCATTCACAGAATATTACCTTTAGATGAAGAAATGTCTCTACCACAGTGTGAAGCCTCAAGGTACTTCTCAATTAAGTTCAATGTGATCAATGACTGACTGAAAACAAGCCTAGCAATAAAAAAAACAAACAAAATTGGTTGTGAAGTCCAGTTAGAAACCTGACACTTTGCAGATTAAACCCAACTTAAATTTTCTTCGTATTACGAAAGAAGCATACACTTTATCCCCGATGTTTTCGGCCATTCGGAGAATCTCAAACAAGATCACCATCTTCCCTGAATGCTCCATGATTTTGGCATCACTTTCAGACAGCAGATTTTTGAACCAGCGCTTCTGTGGATTCTGAGGCGTCGGGCTGTTTGATGCTTTCTCTCCTGCACATAAGGACAAACCACAGCTGGACGTTACAGAATCTGCACGCTACAGGACAACTAGGGACACATGCAGTTGTAATACCTTCCACCGCTGAGGCATCTTTGGATGCATCACTGGACATAGTGATGTTTCCATCATCGTTTCCTTTATTCTCTCCACTGCACAGATCAGAAATAATATAATGTAAATTGAAAATGCAGATAATTACAATGTTTGCAGATACAGGTGTGTTAGAAATAATAGCAGAGAGTTTAAAGAAAAAGTGAGTCAAGTTCAAAATCCATATAATAGCTCTTATTTACAAACACACAAATGCATTGGGAACACGGAGTTCTTTTCCCAAAAAAGGTATATTAGGCTACTCAAAAAAAAAACATGTTCTGGGTCCCTGAAAAAATGCCTAGAGATAAACTATTTTAAATAGACTCTATATAAATAAAATTGAATTGGTGAGGTTATTCATTCTGTGAAAAAACAGGCGTCCTTATTTAAGCTTGCTGAGAGCAAATGTTTTACATATAGTGCATTTCTCTCTTAAAAAAAAAAAAAAAACTGAATAAAATGAGCCGTTCCAGACATTGTTCAGAAGAACCGCATGCTTTGATAAAGATGCTGAATGGAGTAATACAGTGCAGAAAATGAGGCTGCTTGATTAGAATAATCGCAAATGCTTTAAAATGGCAACCAAAGCCAGAAAGACCTGAAAGAAAAAGGAAAACCAGCATTTGAATGGATGGAAGAAAAGCCAAAATGGCAAAGAGGGAGCCAATAATCAGCTCCAAGGTGATTAAAGGGAAGTTTGAAGTTCCCTGTGACTGCTGTAACAATTAGAGGACGCCTACATGAGGCCAAGATATCAGCAGGAAGCTCCGCAAAGTTTGGAAAGAACAATGCTGACACGACTAGTTTCGTTTAAACAGCCTAATATTCCTTTTTCTTCACTTTTCTGTGAAAATAAAACGATAACAAATTTAAAAAGATCTCTTCATGGTTTGATTTGGGGAAAAATTATAAAGATTTTGAGTTTTATTTCTACTTCTATTATTTTGAACACAACAGTATCCAGCACTGCATGAGGTTTACAGGTGCTGTTTATGTAGAAAATAGAAGTTATAGAGGAGCTTCTTACTTCTTGTATTTTATTATACATTTAGAGCTGAGACACTGTCACTGCTTTAAGTCATTTCACAGTTGCTGGACTGTTTTGCACATCAATCTACAATTACAAATGTATATAAATAGTCTGAGTATGATCTCTAATCGAGCAGAAGTGATACAGCCTTAATAAAGAATTAAAGAAAGGATGCTAATTTACCTCTCGGCCATGATTGTTTCCACTCTTCTTATCTGAACTGCATTCTTCAGTTGATTCTTCTTATCAGAATGACTCTGTGAATAAATAATATGACAGGTTTTGTTCAAAACAGCTCAAACTAAGAATTTAGGAGGCAGTGTGATGTTGGAACCTTGTTTTCTTTGGTGAGGAGCCTGAGCTGGAGGCACCATGGATGAGTCCAGATTTGGCCAAGGACTTGGAAGTCCTTGAACACGTTTGCTCCAATCGTCGGTTTTGCTTTGTTCGGCACTGAGTCCTCTCCTGGGGAAAAAAAGAGGAGAATAATTGCTCTCTTCATTGTTCTTTCATTGCAGAATTAATAACACCAGACTCGAAAAGTGAATTCAGTCTTCCATGTTTAAGTTAATTACTGTAGTTTTAGATATATTTAAAAATAAACAAAATGAAGATTCTTACTCATGACAAGATCAAGGTAGTGGCGATATAACCTATACTGAAGTGGGGAAATCCTCACTGCCAGCACATACTCATGTTTGGGAGGCAGAAACTGGGTCAACTCGGAATAATCTCTTCTCTGGGAAAAAAGATGAGTGTTAAGAAGCTGGAATACGAAACCAAAAATGGTGCTCAAGTGGATTTACGTCTTTTCCTTTCATACCTGCACACATCCAGCCAACACTGAATGGAGCACGTGTGCTCGCTTCTTCATGATCCTGACGTCTCTGGGCGTGGAGTCAGCGCACTGGCCGTTCTGAATGGGGTTGATGAAACGGTTTCGGAATTCACTCAGAGATCCCAGGAGGTTCTTCTTGATGAAACTGACCATGCAGTGATCTGTGGGAATAAAACATGTCCTCTCAATGTGAATGTGACCAAAAAAAATAAAAATAAAAATTTAAACCCATCAAATCATGGGGCCTTCAATAGTCTAATCAGTTCAAAATAGGAACAAAAGCATTTTAATAGTAGTGCAGTTTTATTTTAGCAGTGCGGACAGGGGGATTCTTATTGGTTCCAATATAAAATGTGTATGTATATGCATTAAATAGCGGGTATACATAACTGATGGATGGATGGATGGATGGATGGATATGCGTTGGAGAATACAGTTAAATTTATAAAGTGGGAACCACATGAATCTCTCACCAACAGAAAAAACATGGTAAGTCTTTTGTAAAAGATGAACATATCATCACGACTTTAAAAGAGGATGATCTGACCAGCTGACTCCAATATTATACATTCTTTCATAATAGTAGAGGATTACAGTTCTCATAATTCTGTTCTTGGCCTGCATTCCTTAGAAAGTGTAATGTGACCTCATAGCTACAGCATATATATTTAAACACGGTGGTTTAAGTAGGCGGCCCAAGGAGCGAAGCTGCAGTCCTCCTGCAACGGTCGCAGGTTCAACCGCTGCAGAGACAGAACATTCGCTCTCTGTCCCACTTTCCTGTCTCTCCCCACTGTAAATAAAGGTC
Organism: Arrhamphus sclerolepis; assembly: GCA_037176975.1. NCBI lineage: Eukaryota > Metazoa > Chordata > Actinopteri > Beloniformes > Hemiramphidae > Arrhamphus > Arrhamphus sclerolepis. Next base: position 8,147,425 of record JBAMYA010000006.1, read on the forward strand.
ACTAGAGCCACAAAATCCTTAAAAATAAATAAACTGTGGGGAGGACTCACATTCTTCAAGGTTGTTTTGGAGGGGTGTGCCAGTGAGCACCACTCTTCTCTGGGTCTTAATGGCCTTCAGATTTTTGGAGATCAATGACTCTTGCTTACGAAGTTTGTGCCCTTCGTCACAAACCACAATGTCTGGACCTGAGAAGAAAAAATAAATAAAATTATAGACATATGTGTGTGTGCAAAATGAAATTACACACAACAGGATTAAAATCTTTTTATGTCATGTCTTTAAAATAAATCTGAACCTGGATCCACTAATGCACTCTTCAACTCCTTTCTCCACTGCTCGTTGTGGATGTTATGGCCGAGAGTCAGGTTGCGGTACATCTCGTACCCCATTATCATAACACCTCCGTCTCTCTGCCACTGCTGCAGAGCCCTGAGTCGCTCAAAGGTACCTTTCATTGTAGCCAGCTCAGTAACCTGAAACATATTTTCTTATGTGAGCTTAAAAACTGCCTCAGAACAAGCGTAATTCTAAAGAAGAGCATACATCATGCTTCTGATGTCTTTGCATACCTTGACTTTGTCTTCATCCATGCCCTCTTGCCATTTCTTGAACTCACTGATCCAGTTGAGGATGGTATTAAGAGGACACACAACCAAGGCTGTTTTGAATTTCAAGTTTGTGGAAAGAAGTACCGTGTGAAGGAACGTCACCACCTATAGAGAAAGAAAGAAAAAAAAAAAAGACTATGAATACATGAACCAGCAAATTAATATTTCAAGTGGCTTAAAACAAAAATATGGGAGGTAGATGTGAGTATTTACCTGCAGAGTCTTTCCCAGACCCATGCAGTGAGCCAGAATACAGCCTGATCCAGGAGAGGAGTTAGCCTTCTTTACAGACTCACAGCAACTGTCCCAAATAAACTGAACACCTGTTTGAGCATAAGCACTACATGAGCACATTTCCACAGGGTTATCGTGATTTTTTTTTAAAATAAGCATTAGATAGAAAATGATTCAATATTGTTGCAGTCTTTGAGTCTTCTTAGTGAAATGCAAGCGTTTCACTTAGAAGGAACACTGCATTGCCATCAACATGGCTTGAGAATAACGCGCTCCTGAGTCTGAGTGAAAGGAGACCACAAACTCACCATCCACCTGGTGGTTTTTCAGTTTTGTAACCAGGTTCCTGTGCACCTGAACTAGAGGATTCTTGGTCTCCTCATCCTGATCCAACACCAGCTTGGTTGTGATGGGACACACCACTTGAGACAGCTGGTCCTCTATTTCAGTTACCTGGAAAACAAGGATGGACAGTAATCGTTTGGTCTAGTTTTTGTTCTCCTAAGAAAAGCAGTAATAAATCAGGGATGTACAGTTCTGAGTGAGCCATCAGAACTGTAACTAAGGTGAACGCAGGATTGCTGCAAAGATCAGTTCAATCTCCTCAGAGAAGTTGAATGGCGTGTTTGCTGTACCTCTCTCATGTCCCTCTGGGAATCTCTTTCTGCCAAACGTTTGCATCTCTCTTCCTCTTCTCGGAGGGCTTCCTGGGTCTCAGCACAGAGGTTCACGTCTTCAATGATTTTCCGAATCTTTTTGCGGCCTTTTGGGGTGCCTTTAGTTTCACTGTTCTCCTGATTTGGATCCTCTTGATCACTCTGCTCACATCAACAACAATCAAAACAGATGAGAAAATGACAGACAGACACAGGAACATCTCCGTCTTCCTCTTCCATGAGGTAAAGCTTCAGTTAACATCAGCTGCTACCTTTTCACTGCTGGAGTCTGACAACCAAATGCAGGGCACCTGTTTCTTCAGTTCGACATCACGAGTGGATTCACTTTTCTTTGTGGAAATGCTGGTACAAAAAAGAGGAAAGTTAACATTTTTTTCCCCCTCTTTTTAAATTTTAGTCTATGCAGCATCTGAAATGCAGCTTTAAGTAGACAACTACTGATACTGCAGCCATGCTGTGTATAATTTCAGTACGCCACTTTCAACTTACACCCTAAATGCATTTTTAATCTCTAATCCTTTCAAGTAGCAGAGATTTTTCATTAAACTGTAAAATTTGGTGTTAAGCCTCTGTATTGTGTCTGATAGGTATTGTAATAAATGACATATTGAGTTGTGTTTAATTTGTGAGATGGGCTTTCATAAATGTGTGTAACAGCTAAGGCTTTCACAAGTGACCTGACTGTACCCCATGTACATGTGAAGGATAAACCCACGACTAAACAATGACCGTTTTTTGTTTGTTGTTATGATTTTGTCATTATACACCCCATTATATTTAAAACAAAGCAAGATGCAATTCAAATGTAGATTTCCAGCTTTCACTTAAGAGGTTTAATGAAAATATGGCCTTTTTTTAATAAAAGCAAAGTGCAATTTCCATTGGCTCAAAAGTATTTGGACAAAGTATTGAAATTGGTGGTCAGGTGTTTTCCATTTCCTTGCAACTTTGGGAGAGGTTTGGTGTTAATATCAGGCACTATGTTGGTATTTAGTAGCTGTTTGACTGAAACAACCAAAACGAAGCCCAAAGCAAAGTCCATGCACGTTAAGGAAGTCATCAAAGTCTATGAGACAGATTAGAAAAAACCTGAGGTGTGGTCAAATCAACGGTTTAAGAGAACTAGCGAGCTCAGCTACATCAAAAAAGATTGGAAGACCACAGAAGCAAACTAAAGTGGATGAACTCCTTAACATCATCATGAGAAGTCGAGAACACTCTGGGGAAGGTTGGTGCATCATTGTTAAATCCTGCAATCAAGAGAGGCCTTCATGAATGTAAATACAGAGTTTACAACAAGGTGCAAACCACTGGGAGCATTCAAGACCAGTAAAGCCAGATTAGACATCATAGATTATATTTATGGAAAAAAAAAAAAAAAAAGAAAATCTCTGAAATCAAATTCTGGGCAAGATAAAACCAAGATACACTTGTAACAGAATGATGAGAAAAGTACGGAGGAAAGGAACAGCTCATCATCCAATGCTAAATGTATCTTTTAATTCATGATTTTATCATTTTGTCCAAATGCATTTGAGCCTCTGAAAATGAAAAGCATTTTGCTGCTAAATGTAAATGCCACATTTTTATGAAACCCAGATTAAAACTGAAAGTCTTCACTTTGATTGTTTCACTTCTCCCTCTGCTGTATATTTGGTTGAAAGACAGTTGAAGTGAATGTACCTGAACAGTTCATCTTCACTATCCTCCGACAGGCTGAGCTCCTCACTCATTCCCACATCTTCATGTGAGTCACTACTGTTAGAAGCTCCTTCAGTATCGGCTTCACAGAAAACAAGATCAAACATTAGAGCGACGTTGCACTCCCTGGCCTGTTCACATGGCTTTCTAAGATCACAGGTGCGCGCTTACAGTTTTGACGTCTCCTCCTGGCTTCTATCGCATTCTCCTGCTTCCCTACTTCACTCTCAGGTAATGTTTTGGTACCTGATGTTCCCTCGTCTAAGGCGAGTTTGTGGCGGAGAAGATGGTGCCTGGACTTAGACTGTTCATCAGACATGGCGTCAGATGATTCTGAGGCCAAGTCCATTCCTGCAGCAGAGATATGTATATATATATATATATATATATATACTATCATGATAGCTCACCTTTCACGACTCAAGACTGACAACAGACCCCTAATTTACAAATATTAAATGCATGTTAATCCCAGTTACTGATTAGTATCACTAAAAGTCTACTTGGAAGGAGCTCCACAAAAGCAGAATGACTTACCATTTCCACTTGCCCCATCATCCCTGCCGTCTTGTGTGAACTCATCTCTTTCCGACTCTGATTCATCCTCCAGCGTTTCCTCGACAGAAGAAATATCATCACCGGAGGAGAAGTTGGCTTTAATTTGAGCCAACAGCATTTTCTTAGCGATTCTTTTAAAAGTAGGAAAAGAAAAAGGGAAAGGCACCTGAAGTTCATTTTATGATCAGTAACATCATCTTCAGTTGGATATTGTATGTGTGTATATATATATACTTTTTTCTTTTTTAAATCACAAAAGAATTTGATATATTTGGACATTGTTTGCAATGAAGTGCCGGCCACTTGTCAGCAGTCCTTGTGCTGTTGGCATTAAAAATAAATTTAGATGGCTTAATATATTCTCTCCCTTGTAATCTAAAAGTGGGAATTTATCAAGCAAACTGCCACAGCACAAGAAGCACAAACCTAACTCAAAGATAATGGTGTTCATATTAAAAAGGATTAAAAAATAAATAAATGAAATCAAATAAAAATGAGACAGAGTCGTTTTTAAAAGTAAGAATTTATTATAATAAACATGTATTATTCACAGGGGGGAAAAAGACATCTTCTTCCCTCATCTCATCGCTTGTTCTTCCTCGGGGAAACCAGGTGAACTTTTTTTTTTTTTTTTTAATTATTATGTTTGTTTGTGTCTCTGACACATTTACCCCCCACCCCCCCTATGGAAATGAAAAGTACACTGATGTCGAATGTGCCCAATTTATTTCTTTTAACTGTGGCAGCTCACAGTTAAAGGACCAGAAGACAAAACCCACTAAACGAATACTGTTTCGCACGTAAATATTCACTCAGAATGAAACGTTGTCAATGTAAAAATGAAATGGGAAAAATTTAAGAGGTTACAGTTTCACAAAAAATATATATTACTGGTTTACAAATACAAAAATCGCATGTTTTTAATACCATATGGTGTTTTGAACAATCAAAAAAAGTTGTATACAGTCTCTTAACTCCTCTACATTTATCCATGATCCTGTAATTGGTCATAACAATCGTTAAATATTTTGTCACGGCACGGGTCCGGGCACCTATTAGTCTAACGCATCCTGCATAATCGTCATCTCACACGCAGGTCCGATCCTGATCCTGATCTTAAAGCGGGCTGTCCATGCATGTCAGTGAACATTACTGCAATCTTGGAATATATCACATGAATGACAGCAGCAGAAACAGAAGAGAGCCTGCGCTCTTTCATAGGCTTCAACTTGAAAACAAAACAAAAGAAAAAAGACGCAAAAGGAAGGGAAGTTTAAAACAAACAGCATGAAGAACGTTAACATCCACAAGCTACAATTTGGAAAAGTGATCGTACTTCTCCGGTTTTGGCCCACAACCACATACAACATAAACTTTACATTTCTGCTGACCATTTTTAGCAACATAAACTATCACTACAGCTAAAAGCAGACTATGGGAAGGGGGGGGGGGGGACAAAAAAAAAAATCATGAAAATAAAAAACGAGTAGGTACCAATAGGTGGCTAGAATATCCCAAGATTAAGCGACTGTTGCCTAAAAACACTGCGTTCACTGTTGTGCTGTCAGAAAATCCGACCTGGAAAAAACATGAGAGACAAACATGGATGTCGTTAATGGCATTATGGAAATTTGGTCGCTTGTAATTTTAACAGTTGTTTCACAGCCCACTCTCAGTTGTCAGACATACAATGTTTCAATTAATACTGTTCCGGACGTTTTTTATAAGTATTTTATACAGATGGTTTTGCTGTTTAGCAGGGCTTCAGTCTGAAAGCTTAAATATAGGGGGGAAAAAAACCCAACAAACTTTAACATTACTTTTAATGGTCAGCAGTAATGTATAGTCTATGCATTGTAAGTGGGGCAAAACCACTGGTATAGGTTCAACGGACGTTTTGTTCACAAAATACATTCATGGCTTCAGCCAAGAGTCAACCAAATAAATAAGTGTACATGAAAGGTGTGCAAATTATTTTGTTATGTAAAGACTATGCCCCATGACAAACTTAGATTGAGGATGCTACATGGCCGCTTTATGGCTCTGTTCCTCAGGTGAAAGCTCTTCATCAGGTATAATTGCACAAACAACTGAAGCTTTTCCAGGCTGAGGTGGATCACTGCCCACACGTGCACAAAAGGAAACAACGCAATGATGTTCCTGATTTTTCCTCGCTCTTTTTTTGTGCAAAAAGCCAATTTGAAGTGAAAAAATTCTGAATGCTTAAGACATTAAGATTTACTGTTTTGAATATTTTGAACTTGAAGGAACCCCTAGGTCTGTTATAAGATGGTAAGGAGTGTAAGAGTTCTTCACGAACCAATATGATGAGAAGTAATTTTGAGAATAGAATATGCTTTAGAGAAAAATAGCATTTAATGCTATCACTATCGGAGTGGAAAGTACACATGACAACTGCTTTGCAGGTTCCAAATGAGAAACCATCACAAACCATGT
>JBAMYA010000006.1:8154632-8167639 GCA_037176975.1 Arrhamphus sclerolepis
CCCCCCCCCCCCCCCCCCCCCCCCCCCCCCCCCCCCCCCCCCTCCCCTCCTCCCCTCCCCCCCATAAAAAGGAACATTCATACAGGCATCTCCATCTGGTCGCTGCCACCTTGCTACAAGTTAGTACAATCTGACACTGAACAAAATACCGTCATTAAACATAAAAAGAGAGGAGATATTATATTAGAAATAAGAGATATTAGATATTCACGACAAGTGTCAACATGGAATAATGTAAAGGAGCCCCAGACAACAAATAACAGTCCTGCTGCATTACAGAAGGTTTAAGAAGCTTCTTGCACTGAAATAAAAGCTCTTTATTTTTGATGTAGTTACACCCAATGTTAGCATTAAATCCCATTTTTTTCTCTAAACACATTCCCCATTCTCACTGCAAACTGCTTCAATTCACGCCGTTCTGGTCCCTAATGAAAGTTTACGCCCCTTACCTTCTAATAACAGACGTGGAGGTTGTTTTAACCCCAAAATGTTCCTTTAAGCGTAACTATGGCAGTGCCACTATCTCAGTCTGTTGTTTATAGTTTTAGTAATACATTTAGAGAATACTTAACTGCTTCTTAATCAAGATAAGACTGTTTACAAGTTTGTAGCAGCGTTTTGTTGGCATGAAATTTATTTGTTGTAGTGAGCAGCTTTTAATAGCAGCAACTAGGTGTGGATGGCAAACACCAATTTAGAAATTCAATAAGGAGTGTCGGTTTTTAAGCAACACAAATGAAACCACATGTTCTGGAAATAGCTGTTAATTCTGTGGTTAACCATGGTGTAAAACTCAACATCAGTGAATACAATGACTTGTTTTTAATGTTGTTAGACAAAGACTGTGGGAGACTGGACTGCTTTCAGAAAAGATTTATAGGACTGCAACGCTTTCAGTGTATTTTCTTATAAACTGTGAGATTTATCGTCATTTTAGTCCTTCTCAGGCATTTACCACCAGATTCCGATGTAATCAAATGATACTTTCGTGTCAAATGCATTTATGAATTAAATTAGTCTAAACTGCATTGACATAGCCATGGACATTGTATGTGATATTTTATTGAAGAAATTATATTTGCCATCTTAATCAAAATAAGATTAGATTTAAACTGTCACACCACCAAAGTGACAAAGCTTTAGAGGGAAAAGCATCAAGGTCTTCATCAAATCTACAACTCAGCAAACCTTGCTCTCTAACTGCAAATACTAAACATTATAATCAGTAATATTTAACTGAAACCAAATGACCTCTAAACTGATTAAATCTTTTTTTTTTCTCCTTACTGTAAATATGTGCAGACAATCTTGGAGGCAGATTTCAACCTTTATATTTCACTTGAAAACAACAATATTACATTTACATAAGCTCAATTGCGGAAAACATTTATTTGTGCATTCTGGAAAAACACACACAAAAAAACACACCAAACGATACACTGATCAGCCAGAACATTAAAACTGCTGATAACAGTGAGTAGCGCTGCTCATCTTGTTAGAATGCAGCGTTCTGCTGGGAAAACGAGCATCCAGGCTCTCGCATGAACTTTACTTAACATTTTGAAGGTCAGACGCCACCACTGTGCAACAGCACTCCGCTAAAGTGGCCTTGCAAAAACTTCTTAAGAAGACCTCAGTGAGTTTGAGGTGTTCGCCCTGGCCTCCAAAGCTCCCACACATAAATCTAATGCCATTAGTGGGTTGAAAGCCCAATCCACAGAGACCCCACCTTACAACGTACACGGCTCCAAATACTTTATAAATATCAGGTAGGTGGTTGTGATGTCATGGCTGATTGGTGCATGTTTTCTTCATGTCTTAGAATACTGTTACTGGAAACAAACCTGTGCTGAATTAACAGGTAAAGTTATAAGGCAAAATTTGTTCGACTCAATATTCAAGTTTTGTATCAGCCAAGTATACACAGGAAGAGACAAAGTTAGAAATTATATTCATAAAATGTAATAAAATTTATATCTACTATTTAAGATTATATATTTAAATAGCACACACACAAAGCTTGACATTTTGCTCATAAATCACAAAGCTGCTATAAGCGAGGATCCCTTTGACTGTGGACCCGGTATCTCACAGTGGACGTCTAGGACGTGTATTTGACTACAGGTGCTCGGCAGCTACGTTTGGGTCGCGTCTGAATAGACCGTAACTGAGCTCTAATGACATGGGGGTTGCTAGGTTTTGCACAGAGTTCAGGGTTTGAAGTTGCATCCTTCCTTTTACATCTAGGGTGCTTTACAAATTGTATGTCCGGGCTTTTTGAACCATACCTATTTTCTGGATCATCGTTGTCTTCCATGAGGGCCCATGAGGGCCCAGACTGGTCTTCATCGCCTGCAACAAATAAATAAATAAATAAATAAATAATACAAAGAGTTATTTCGTACCAGAAAACTGGCTTTCCTTCAGCAGGGAAATGAGCCAATGTAAACACAAAGACAGAATGAGTGAAAAGTTCGACAGATTACATGGTAATTACATTTGTAACAGACACACTAATGAATCAAAACTGCCTCTGATCCGAATAAAGTATTGATGTACACCATACTTCCAAAAAACTGACTCTTCAAACTGCATAATCTTAATTAGCAGGATGAATGACAAACTGGTACATATTGAATATCTGGTTTAGAATTGATTTTGGTCTTGAGAAAAGAACTTCTTGGTAACAAATCACAGCCCTTTAAATATTTGTGGAGGAATAAAAGCTGTAAGAGGTTTAATTCTATTTACTACTTATAACATAGTTGGGATGGCACAATCAAGGCCTGGATATGCAGAATGATAACTGTAAGGCTCACCTGATGATTGGTGGAATGTGGCTACCCCAAGTGAAGCCACTTCGTCTGTGATCGGCTTCATCTTCTGATCATCTCCATCACTCCCGGAGTCGTCATCTTGTTCATCATCACTTGATGAGGAAGATGAATCAGTTGCCTCTCGAAGAGATTTTCTCTTAGACTTCCCAGCTCGCATTCTCCTCTGCTTTCTCGCCACATTTTCCTCTTCTCTTTTTACGAGATGAGGTTTTCCTATAGACCTCACCGTATTTAAGTGTTGTATTTCCTTCTGCGAGTCTTGATCATCACTAGAGGAATCCGTCCCACTTTCCTGCCGAGATTTGACTCCTCTGTTGCTGGATTCGGACTCAGATGAGTGGTCCAGCATCTTGCGTTTTCGGCGCATCTTCTCTGGTGACATTGGGCTGTTCTTAGTAAGCCAAAATAAACATTTCTTAGCCACTTTACTTGGTGATGCTTTCCCACCATCCTCATCACTTTGGGGTTCATCTGAGCTTTGTGTCATAGCTGCTCGCTCAAGCAGGGCAGCAGGGACTTCATCAGAGTCAGAGTCATCTCTAGCAATGCTCAAACTTTGATCTTCTGCGTTTGTGGCCGGTACAGCGTTTGGGGTCTCCTCAGGATCAGAGTCACTGTCACTGTCTCCTGCCGACAAGGACGTTTTGGTTTTGACATCACTTGGACGGCGCAGAGGAGTCGTCTTCACACGAGGAAACCGTCTATTGCCTTTATCTTCCTCCAGAAAAAAAGAACTGTCATTACTCATATTTGTTTCTTCATCTTCTGGTTCTGACTTATTCTCCTTCTTCTGGAGTTCCTTTTCTATCGTTGGAGAATCAGGAGACGGTTCCTGCTCCATAGCTACGGGTGTCAGTTGCACTACTAGCTTTTTACTCATTTCAACCTGACTCTCTGAAGGCTTCAGGCCAGCCTTTTGTGCTCTCTGTCTGGCTTTGTGACAATCTGCATCAATCTTTTTCCCAGAGCAGTCATCTGGACCTATCCTAGGCGTGTATTCCTTGGAATCCGAATCATTATCTTCAAATTGCTCAGCTGCCAGTTTCTGCAAATCACGCAATCCTCTTCGTTCAGCGAGTTCAAGCTCGGTCTCTGCTTCTGTTAGAAGAGGATCAAAATCATTGGTAAGGACCTTTTCCCAAATGCTCAACACATCCAAGTCACTGAATTCTTCCTTAAGGCTATCCTCCAGTGCTGTGAGAGATTTTCGCAAGCTTTTCACTACACTCAGAAAGGAGTTCAGATACACAATACGAACACTATGCGATCGCTTGTTCGTTGTTACACTGTGAATAAAATTCACAAATGTTTTGTTTAAGGCAGTTGATGACTCCACTAAATGCTTGACCTTTTTCGTAATTTCCTTGGAAACTTGCAGAGAGTTGTAGTTGAAGATCACATTTCCGTCCATACCACTATGATCCCATTTATCCAAAGGAATGTTCTGCGGAGAGTGTGGCAACATGTGGTACAGTTCAGATTTCTCAGGCTCTGCTCGATTCCTCTTTCGCTGCTGATGCCAAAGACGCTCTATGTTCTCAAGGACACTGTCGCAAGCAACCACCAGGTCAAACAGAGGTTCTGGGCTGCAGACGTAGCAGTACCATTTGCTCTCCAAGATGCCAGATAGTTCCTTCCTTCCCAAATTTCTGAGTATGCATTTCTTGCAGAAAGCATTACTACAGAAGTCACAACAGATTAAGTTTCCTCCTTCAGCACACCACCTACGTGAGGGACAGTAAGAAGTGGTAAAAACACCGCAGAGCACTGCAGGGCTTTTATCTCAGTTCAAGTACTGAAAACAAGTCGTACCTGCACTGCTCATCCATTCCATCTCCATCCTTGCTGATGTCATCACTTGAGTAATATTTGTAGCAAGTCTGACCAAAAACAAAAAAAAACAGCAACCAATTGTTAGTTAGAAGGACAAACTGGACATTAAGAAACCAAAGTTTAATGAGACTAACTGTAAATACTAGCATACTGGCATCTAATATTTCTGTTGAAGCTTTTACTTTAAAAACAAGAGGGCTGCATTTTGGTAGTTGACTAATCCAATTTCTTTTATTAAATCTAGGCATCTGATTTAATTTACAAAAAGCCTTAAGCTTCATTAAGTAAGCTAATTCTCATTATTATACTTTTTGATTTTACTGCACTTCTTTGATGTTTTTTTTTTTCTTGAATGATTAAAGATAAGATAATTTTTTATTGTGGAAGTATTTAAAGTATCATCCCCGACACATCTTTTGCACTTTTAAAATGGAACTGTTTAGATTTGTAAATGGAAAATGGACAGCAGGGAATTTGCTTTCCTTTCCTTTTTAAAGTTTATGAATCCATAGCTCTAAACCTGTGTTCGAACGGTGTGATATGTGACCCACTGCAGCTCAAACAGAAATGGAAGTTGATTTTGTACTGAAGAACATTATCTTTGACATGGCGTTATCACAAACCATGCTCTTCCTGGTTTCATTGTGAGGCTCTTTTTTAGATTTGTATTACTTAATATAGCGGAAATTAAATGTGCTGGCTTCATTTTTGAATGAGCATTGGGAACTTTTCCAAAACTATTTAGTAGGGAAATCTCACTAGTTTGGGCCTAATAAACATGTATGAATCAATTTCATCACAAATCTGAACTGGATGTAGTCAGTCACGCTGTCAGATAAGCACACTGGTGGTTCTCCTTTCACAAGTATGACTTTTCAGATGATGTCATTACAGAAATGACAGCTCAGTTAAAACTGTCTTCCTCTGTGGTTTTACTAACTGTGATGAAGTTGATAACAGCTGTGCTTATTAATCAAAGTCCAATTAAGCCCTAAAAAGAAACCAATACGTTTCACCAGGATCAAGACTGTTTTTTAAATCTGATAAACTTTAAAAGTGCACTATGTAAACATATTTTCTTTCATATCAAGACTACAGTGAATATACAAATGATCTGTATCTCAGTAACTACACCACAAATAATTGGTTTTCTTTTTAATATTGTTTTATGTCTGATGGGAAAAAAAATTGAATCTTTTTTCACCAGGCCTCTTCTGAAGCTGCTAAGAACCCACGTGAGGAAGTCCATCTCTCACTTTAAAACCTTCCGCAATACAGGTCAATAAATCTCTTTTACAGGTCTGCGACTCAAATTCCCTTAAACTGATCTTCTCTGCTCTTCAACAATATGTTCCCAACGGTCCTTGCGACAATGAAATGAAAGATACAAGACACAAATATGTGATGTTCTTAGAGGGACATCTCAAAGTTAAAACGACACCAGGTCTGTTATTAGAAGGTATGGAGTGCAAACCTTTATTTGGGTCTAAAACCAGGTGATGTGAATCAGTTTTTGAGAGGGACCTGAATATGCGTTTACAGCAAAATGGCAATCAATGTTAGCTGAGAGGAGCAAAGGAGCTATGTCTAAATACATTTTTTTTTACCTCTGATAAATCTCAAACATGTCATTCCGCTTCAGTGATATTGTGGATTTGGTCTATGCATACAAAGCAAGGTAGTTATCAATGTCTACGTCTACAGAAAGTGTATAAAAAACTGCTTGTACAGGCATCTCAGTCTGGTCGCCGGTATCGTGCCTTAAGTCCATAAAAGCTGACTGTTAATCAACACTAAGAGTAGGAGAGTTAATAGCTTCTGCTTCTAACATTTACCTTTTTTGTCATGAATATCCAAGTACTGATCCAGTTCTATGGAAGCATGAGTCACAAACCCTCTCCCCTTTGCATATATTAAAAGTAGATTGCACATTAGCAGTCCACTTCTACAGACTTATGAAAGGTCATTATCTGCCATTTCACTGCAAACACATAATTCTGTTCTAATTCAAAACTGTTTATAACATTAGACCTACAGTTGTTTTAACTCAGGAATATTCTTTTAATAATGTGCTGCTTTAATCATGGCATACAGGTAATGTAAACTCCAAACTTTCAAAGTGTAATCATTTATAACATGCATCTAGTTATATTTCCCATTAGATCAAAAAGACTGATCATCATGTCTTAAATGTAACTAACAACGACTGAATCACAAATACCTGTTTGGAAAGTCAAGATTAATTTAATAAGTGCCAAAACTCAAGACTTACCTTGCAAATAAGAACTTTCAGAACCGGATGTCGATATAGGGAATCTTTCCGGAAGTGGTTAACTTGTCGGCCACACGCAGTACAACACACAATTCCCACATGCTGAACTCCTGGGAAATAACAACTCTATCATTATAACACCACCGCAATAAAGCTAGTTGTCTGGATTATTTGCCTAGTTACTTAGATCTTCTGGTTTCTGATCAGATGTAGACGAATGCAACTATTTATTGGGATAAACAACAAATGTATTTATCACTGAGCTTTCTCACAAAACACTTAGATGAATTTAAACAAAAGTGAAGTCTATTTTCAGTTTATTTTACCATTAAACAAACAAACAAAATGTTTTTACTGCAGCATTGACCTACCTCCTCGTCTCTTTGGAAAGTCTTTCCGCAGGACATTGGATTTACGGCTCCGAAACTCTGGACCCCTGAAATCATCTCTTCCATTGTCTACTGGTTCTGGTCTGACCAGCACTGTGCCTGTGTAGACAAATTATATTTAATCCAGAAACCTAAAATAATGTTAAAAAAAAAGGAAGCTACATTCAGAATGAATGAGTTGTGTTTATAATTTATGTTAGTTTCAGAAACATGCACATAATCCTACTGCCTGGGCATGTTTCTTAGAAACACCTTAGAATCCAAGACTGTTAACAATACATCTATATGAGGTTTCCCTAAATAATGTCCACAGTTAAACTAATTCTTATGCAACATGGTACTGAAACAAAGTGATTACCAATCAACTGACATCACTTGCAACAGAATTTAGGGCATTGAGGTCCATACATTTTTGTTTCAAAGCAGAAATATGTCAGCAGTATATAATCCAAGGCCCTACCTTTAGGCAATCTGGTGACATCATAGAGCCCGTTTGCATTGACTGGTAAGTCCACGTCCTCGCTTGCGTTTGAGTCCCCAGATTCGTCCAGTCCAGAGTGCTTTATGACAACTGAGGGTTTTCTGTGCCATCAAATAAAAGAATGTTAGAAACATTTGCAGCATGTTGCATACTAGAACACAGAGACTTACTTGGGCAGGGAAAAAGGAGGTGGTAATGGTACAAACTCTTAATCACCACCATGGCTGAACATATAGAATTTTAACATTTGGCAAGAATTTTCATTGACCCACACCATGCTGCTTCATCTTTGCTTGCTCGGTATAAATTAACAATGAACTCACCTCCTTGAGTATCTTGAGTCCAGGCCAGTCTGCAAGATAAGACAGTACGTTGGTGTATTTCCTAAGGCCAATTAACGTTTTCCATATTCACAAAGTTACAAATAATTTGTGTTAATAAAAAGAAAAACGTCCCAGAGGGGAACAAAAATATATTTTAATGAAGCTTTAAGACCTATAAAAAAAAAGTCAGAGCACAGGTTTTTTTTTTGGTTTTTTTTAAAGAATACTCAATAGAAATTAAGTCAATCACTAGAGATGATGTAAGGGAGAGATCTACCACATGGCAAACACAAAAGATGACAGCTGTAGGACACGTTTGGACGTCCCCTCACCTCAAAAAGCCAACTAAGGAAAAAGATGAAGCCTATATTGTTGTACTAATACAAGCACACATTTGAACTCCCACAGAAAAACTGCAAAGAGGACAGTTTTTTTTCCACATTATTCTCATGTGTCAAATCAGATTTGTCACATGATTATATACTTGGCACTTGTTTTAAACACAAAGACCAATGACAACAGTTACTTTCTCTTCCTATGTATTCATAAAGATTTATGAGTCTTTTTTTATTTAAATTCTGGTGGTTGCTTAAAGGGGATATGGACCAAATAAAATCACACCGTTGACAAACACATATTGACTTTAGATCCACTTATATAGAAAATTAACTGACTGTTATGAATTTCATACATAAACTGCTGCAAGATTAATTAATCTCAACTCTTTTTTTTCACTGTGACTTTCATGCATTACCAGCTTTGCTAACTACCTTTCACTGAGTCGGGGCAAAATATATGTTAAGTGTATGTTAAGTGCAGGAGCTCCCTAACAGTTTTTTTTTGTTTTTTGTTTTTAGTTCACTGTAATTCAAACAAGGGCCACTATGGTAAACAATATGATACCCTGTCAGACCACAGTGGAAAAAGGTACACATAAAACAAACAGTAACAGCAAGCTTGCAGATTTAGACTGTAAAAAAGGTCAAAGATGTTATGTAGACAGTTGGTCATTAATTTAATTGAGCTTGAGAAAAAAAAAACCTTACTAGTTGGTTCATTAACTTGCAAGCACATTCATAAAATTTATTTCAGGATATTAACATCTAATTTTAGGATTCACGTTTTTATGACAGCTACAAATATTAACTTAAATGGGGAAAAAAACTGTTTCACTTCAAAGACATTTAATTCTCATTTATTGACATTTAGTCATGCTCTTTAAATACTCCTTAGTGTTGTGTAGAGCAGTGCAATATTGGAAAAACACTAGATATGATTGCTAAAAATTGCAGTATATAAACCAGTACTTCAGTGTATGGTTTCAGTGTATTTCTGCTTTACACCTGCAATTCTCCCTGGCGGTTATTAGCCTACACAGAAAAAAATTAAATTCATTACTTTTATTGTAGCAACAGGTTTTAATAAATAAGCATCTATACTGGCATGTCAGACTCCATCAGATTGTCTAAATGTATTACGGACATTTGGAGTTTGACTTCTTGATAAAGTAACACTACCATTTAGTGCAATAACTTTTTTTGTTTTTGCGATATTGATAATAAACTTTTCATATACTGTGCAGACCTACTCTTGTAAATCCTTTAATGTGACCAAAATCTGACTGCTCTACAGTAGAAGAATGGCATACGTGGGCCTCTGCGTAGGTGAGTGGTTAAGCGGGCGGACCATATACGAGGCACAGCTTCACGCAGTGGATCGCGAGTTCTACTCCCGGCTCGTCGACAATTTCCTGCGTGTCTCACCCTTCTCTCTGTCCCATTAACTCCCTCTCCCCACTCAATAAAGGTGTCTAGAGCCAACAAAATATTTAAAGAAAAAAAACAAGGCATTCATGGTCAAAGTGTTCTGTGAAATAAGTTACAGAAACACATAGACCTTTCAAACCTTGCTTTAAAATGTGTCCTAGGGAATGCAAACACGTGTCCAATGCTAATGCCAGGTCTACAGACATTTCAAGATGGATTCAGAACCGGCTGTTGTGGATACATCTGAAGGTAGCCTGGGACACTTATGTCCACAGTCTCTGAACATGAAAATGTCCTGGGATGAATTCAGGTACCACCTATGAAAGCAACATAAGTAGTTTAAGAAATATCAAATTTGATTTTGTCCTTGAATGACCTTAACAGAGCTGATATCTTTGCATTTGTTGTGGATCTTTTGTTGCACTGAACGTGTTTTACTAAATAGAGTTTGGGGAGAAAGAAGTTTGTGTCGGTTATATTCTGGCCTTTTTTTTTTTCTAATGTGTGTGGTACCTAGTTATTTTCAACTGCTGTCTTTGGCTATTAAAAATACCAAACCATTTGGTGTTTTTTCAAGAGAACATGATATGCATGTTTATTTGCATATGAGTGCAAATGTGATATCCAATTAGTCAAGATGCATTTGGGTACACATTTTAATCCGAGGTCTGAGCACACATCAGCTTCTGGCCACTTGTAATCAGACATCTAAGGACACATTTCAATGTAAGGTCTGAATGGGGTACTAGACCGGACCACACATGTTAAGATACCTCTGTCACAGCATGACCTGTCGAGTTTCCCACAGCACAGCTCTTGTCGATGTGACCTGTTAAATGTTTGTCAAGTTAGTATAATACTGTATATTATTCTCAAGGGATTAATAAAGTACTTTACTAAAACATTTCCAATGATCTCAATGACATTTTTTTAAGTACCATCAATATCTTCAGGTGTTCGTGTGCCGTTGCTGTCCTCAATGTTGGAATGAGCCAAGTATTCATGAAGCTTGTTGACCAATACATTCAGCTTGCTGGTAGAGGAACTATAGTCAAGAGAAGAGAGCACAGTTGGTGTAAACATTTTAAAGTTTAAAACTGCAATTTTTATACTTTTACATAAATCAATTAATGATTTATAATGTTAATTTGGGAGATTTCATTTTCTAATCTAAGACACTGCCAGACATAGAATCAAATTCTTTTGAACAACACTGACTCAGCTCAGAATATGGACATCTGGACTCACAAAGTGTTGTTTCAGCTTCCCGGTGCAAAACTGAAAGAAACCAAACAAGCCTATCCCATTTCAAAGGCTCCTTGAAGCACAGTGAGGCTTTCTTTTCTTTTTAGTGCACAAACTCAAATCTTCAGCATCCAACCGCTTCTTTGTGCATTGTTGAATCCCTGGATTATCTATCAACCTAGTATGTATAAAAGATGCAGATGCATACTTGCCACATATTTTTTGTGTCCAAATCACCACATAACGTATAACTAGACCAATAAAAGTGGAGAAGGACATTGCAGTACTTAATGCTCAATTCTGAGTACTGGCCAATATCTTTTGTGTGTGTGTGTGGTTGTTCACAATAATATTTCAAATGCAACTTACAACAGGCTCCAGGGTGCACTGCTCTGAAGTGACCCACACTCACAGAAATAAATCAAACATCAAACACATGTTAGGAAGTGGAAGCTGACAAACTCATAAATATAGTGAAAAAGAATGAGGAAAAGAGCAACATTTTTATCGATGGTCATGTGTGGAGCGATGGCTGCAACATCTCTACAGAAATGCATGTAAATGAGGAATCCCACCAATGCTGAACTGCGACATCAGTCAAATAAAAGGGACATCAAAGACGGATGAAATTTGACCTGACAGTTAACGCTGAAGACACCTTGGAAAATATCACACACGCATCCATTTTAGTACCACACATAAAAGTGACCAAGATCTGATGTGAAAGAAAATCTGATTTTATGTCACTTTGAGGTTATCAAACAGCCACAAATAAATCAGATAAGGGCCAAATAAATAAGTATATGATTCAGGTCACTTTTTTCCTGCAGGAGTGAATGTAGCTTTGTAGTGATTTCTAGTGATGCTCCAAGCAAGTATGGTATGTATCATGTTTCTGATGTTTGAGGAGTTGCATCTCATTTAGACATCTGTCAGGTCTCCACATCAGAACATTCATCTCTTTACTGTGAAAAATCAGCTACTTACTAAAGTAAAGGGAAATCATAAATATGCATTTTCCACACGTGCACAAATCTGATCCCATTTCAACAGATAGTGAACAGATTTAATTGTAAAGTGTAAAAAGTGCAAATCAATTTCTCAGCCCATTTTAGATGCTGTTCGAAGCAACACTTTCATTTCTCTTCATGTAGTTTGTAATTAGTGAGCCATTTGAGCAATAGAATATAACTCAGGTGGACAGTTATCAGAGCAACTAAATTTATATTCATATCACCCAAAATAACGACCCAATTGTGCTTAAAAATAAAAAATCAGTTAACTATATGTACATAATAGCAGGCCTTCTTCGGGTTTTAAATAACCATCCTTGTCTTTTTTTAGTACTTGACTAAACCTGAATCATTGGTGTGTGTGTTTGTTTTTTTTGTTTTTTTAACGTTATATTCTCCTAGTTAGCTTAGCCGTTAGTTGCTTCGGCTACCATCGCGCTAATCAGTTAGCACTGTTATATTTACCGCTGAGGTTTTAAAAAAAACGCATATCAAGAAGCTTTTTATTTTTACCTTAGCGCGGACATGTCGTAAAGCCGGCACGAACAACCGAAACTATTTACGTTTTTATGTCTTCATAATACCAAAATAGCAATAGAAAAAAAAATATGGCGCTCAACAGCATAGAGCAGAGAGGTGGTATGACAACAAGTGAAAGGCGTTTTTCGCCCTTTTTTTTAAAAGAAAAAACGTTGAGAATTTACTCATTACCGCCACCTGCTGCTTCGGAGCGTATATTTATATATGTGTTTATGTGTCTGTGTGTGTGTCTGTGTGTGTGTGTGTGCTTGCAGAATAACTCTGGTCCTGGCCTGTCCTATGGATCTGAAGAACTTCCCAATGGATGT
>JBAMYA010000006.1:8167739-8190065 GCA_037176975.1 Arrhamphus sclerolepis
CCCCCCCCCCCCCCCCCCCCCCCCCCCCCCCCCCCCCCCCCCCCCCCCTCCCCCCCCCCCCCCCCCCACATTCGGTTGCTCTGGTTAATAATACATCAGAAACAGTGATAAAGGTCCTCTCTTAGCTATTTATTTTGCAAAGTAAGTCATCGATACTAAAAGTTAGGGCTATGACTGTTACACTGGCTACAGTGCTGAAATTAAACCAGAAGTTTTTCTTGTTCTCCTCAAATAATGACAAATAAGAAGCAGTTCTGGCTTTTGGTAAGCCTGTCTTTGATTGTAAGTGTGAGTCAACTAAGTTTGTAGAACACCAGTTCCATTCTAGTTTGGTCAAACTTGTTGCAAAGGTGTGACTTATACCAGGAACCAGCCTCTTCTGACTGACTGCCCATATGTTTAGTCATAATACATCTTGTTCCTCTTTAACTTTCAGCTGTTCCCTTCAGGGGTCACCACAATGAAACCCTATCCTCTGCATTCTCTTCTCTCACTCTAACTTCATGTTCTTCATGACACTTATTTTTAGGGTCCTGTATTTGGAGGGAAAAAAAGTCAAACTAATGAATATTATGTTGTACAAGTATCTTTCCCCTGATAAGAAAAGCAATATGTTAATTAAAAAAAAAAAACTTTTTCTAATCTCTTAAATCTCTCAATAAACTGAACAAACATTTTAAAACTGGTCCATCCCTGTGTGACAGGTTAAAAATTTTATGGGATATATGGATGGTTCTTTTTCTTGAAATTATCACTATGAAATGATCTAGGCCATTAGTTGAGACAACATTGATTAAAATATTTGACTGTAATTTATTATTATTATTATTATTATTATTATTATTATTTTCTCATCTTAGCATACCTAACCAATCCTTCTGAAGATTGCGAAGACTACAGAGAGTATATTTTCTACCAGTAGGCTACTCTCAAAAGAAACCTCACTGATAACTATACACCACAAATTAAGATTTTCTTCTTTTCTTTTCTTTTCTTTTCTTCTTTCTTTCTTTCTTTTTTTTTTTTTTTTAGAAATCACTCTCATTTGCTTACTTCTTCAATATCTCTCTGTGATTTTTCAAAATTTTCTCATTTTGTGTTTTATGTGACTCTGCGTTTATGGTTATCATAGATTATACATGCAAGCAAAGCTTCCTATCTGCAGATATGGCGGCTATACTTCCTGGAATCTATTTAGCCATCAGATTGTTTCTATCACACAAACAAATAAAAACAGGTAAAAGAGCTCACAGGTAAACCTCATATCATGAATGTAAAATATATATAAATGAACATTTCTGAATACCTCTGTCATGGCTAACTATAGACCACTTTTTATTTTAACAATATATACAAAGAGCATATAACATAGAACCATTTGCTTCTACAGTATACATTTTAGCTGCGTGTGAGTCAGTCAGAACGGGCAGGGCCAGGCTTTATGTGATGACGCACACAGGAGCACAGGAGCTCACCTCTACTTTGAATGACAAAAAGACAGGAAAAAAATGAAATCCTTCCTCCTGGACTGCATGGCATTTTGGATGTCTGGTCTGTTTTTGCTCTGATTTGCATGTTAATGATAATAATAATAATGATTTTTTTTTTCTTTGTCTACTCATCCATAACTTTCATTTACCGAGTCTCACTTCCCCTTGAAATATTTCAAATTTACCCATTTATTCAAAACAAATTTATAGCATTCATTGAGGCCATCATGAACAGTTTTTGTTTAGAAGTGATGAAAACTGGATGTTAATAGTCAAAAAAATTCAATATTCCTCAGTTGATAGTCATCAAAATTAAACCAAGCAAGGATAAATATTAACATTAAATTATTAGGCAGGGGTTTTATGTTTATTAATTTTTGAAGGCACGTGATTAACTGGAGAAAAGAAATTTACTCAGTGGGCTGAAAATGACATTAATGCACATAAATTATAGAGAAACAAGACAACAAGAAAAATAGTTTTTGGTTTTAAGAGTTGAATATATTCTTTACATATTTATGTTAACTCTTCAGCCATAACAAGCCCATAATTACAATGGGCTTATTTTAGGCTTGCTTATGATGCTGCACTTGTTTACATGTGTTGAGAGTTTGCAACACCGATGCTCATCCATTGGTCTCTGTTGTTCTTGCGACATCTAGAGTAGATATCTATGGCTTCCCCACACTTCTCGTGGTGATGATAGTGAAGCTCTTATTCAAGCACCACCATCCCCATTTGCAGGTTGGAACAAATCAGGAAGCGGGTCTTGATGCAGTTCATAGACTGACCATCAAGTATTGACTACACAATGGAGCAAGTCCCCAATGATCTTTATCTTGAAATACCCAAACTTTACAGAAGAAACACACTTACAGCCTAGTATATATATAAAAAAAAAATTTGGTCTCAATAGTCACATCCATGGCAACTGTATAAGGGATACTTCTTTTCTTTCTTTCTTTTTACCACAACAGGTAAAATTAGCCTATATGAAGCAGAAAGCTCACAAGTCAAATGGATGGACATGCATAGCAGTATTGACTGCTGGTTCTGTCTCTTTGAAACACAGTGCCACAGAGTATGAAGAAAAAGACTTCAAATCTTTCTGTAAATACCTATGATGGCATTGGTTTATCTCCTCTACATAAGGTCTATGCAGGAAACCAGTGGTTGACGTCACGAGGGTTGGTCAAGTAATTATACAGATGCAGTTATCGGGTAGGTCATTATGTATCATAAAGGGTACAAAAAACATTTAATTAAACGTGTAAAAAGTGAAATAAGGATTTTAGACTTGTTTTAAAGTTTAGTTGTGTTGTTTTTTTCAGTACGTATCCAGGTTTATATTTCGATCATTATTAACACTCGGTGCCCTTAACGTCTGGGGGTGACGTCATCAGCAGGGCGGGTGGAAGAACATTCCTGCTGTCTACTTTTGTCTCGACGTGGAGGAGGCAGCACAGCAAACTGGACGCTGTCTGGAATTTCAGGAGCACCGACAGTGAGTACCAATTTTCTGGCATTTTTTCCCATACTTTTTCCTTCCAGCTACAGTGAGACCCAGTGGTTCGTGTTTAGACAGGAGTCTAGCTCTTTATCTGTCCTCTCCGACACATAACCGTCATCTTCTTTTGGGATGGTTGGCTCTGCGGCGGCAGACAGGGATAGTTTCCTGCCTGTAAAACTTGATGTCTGTCGTTGGCCGGCTAGCTTTAGCCTCCTCCATCACTAAAGCGTATCATGGCACCGGATAAATTATGACACAATTCATGTATTTGTACACTCTGCATCTTTTAGCTGGGACCCGAACCACATAACACTTCGAAGGCTACCAAACGTAACCAAGGGAACGACTAGTGACAGAGCACGAGGGTAATTTCTTTGTGCAAGCATATGTTTTTGTTTGTTTCTTTGTTTTGTTTGTTGTTAATTTAACACAGGATATCATTGTGACTGATTAAACGTGTTGTTCAAATTGGTTAAAATGCCAAAGTTAGTTGGGCAGAGTAAGAAGGCTCGCCCATAGGCTCACCGGAGGAAGCTTTATAGGTGGAGTCTTTTTTTTTCTTTCTTCTTCTTCTTTTTTTAATGTTCTAGAGACACAAGTTCATGTAATAGACCTTTTGCGATGCCAGGTTGGTTTAAACTCTTGATTCCTAATGTCTGAGCATTTTTTCTTTTTGTTGAAGCCATATCTGTTGCTTTTAAATTAGCTATTTTAAGTAGTATGAACGACTTTCCCCTCATACACCAGCACCTCCCTCTGTTCCACATTTCTTTGCAGTGTAGGACTTCAAGAATACATTTTTTTCCACCTAAATACTCCATCTTGTAGTGTGCCAGTGAAGTTGGTAGAGATTTAAACAAACAAAAAAAGAAAACAACATAGTTGTGCAAACACTGTTTTCTGTGCTTAACAGTGGTCTGTGTGAACTTGTTTATGTCTCTGAGTGATTTACCAGATTTTTCCTGGAGTCCATCTGGGGCTGCAAGATACTTACATCTGGGATCCCAATTTTGGATCACTGCAAGAACAAAGTTGAACAACGAGGTTGCTCAAGCCCATGACAAAAAAGAACCCACATCATAACTTAAAAATATTATTACTTGTGGGAATGAGCGTTGTTGTGAATACAATCACACAGGGGTGTAGATTCTCAGCTGCTCTTGGTTAATAATGTATTGATCAGCAGGACACTTGAATCGGATGATATAGATGCTTATTTTTGTTTAACAAAAGAGTAGTTTAATGGGCACTTATTTTGTGGGGATGAAAAGGCTGTAACTCATTTTCACCATGCTTGACGTTAACTCAACTGGTATGGTCAAATTGTCCATGAATGAGCGTGTGTGGTATGTGTGCTATGCCTCTCGATAGCCAGAGTGAGCGGTAAGTTTCCCTTACTCATGCGTTGAAACGACACAAGTACTTGCTGTAGGAGTTTTAAACACAGAGGTTACATGTCTGATGTTATCAATGAAGGCAAACCAGACAGTCAGGAAGGAGGAGGATGGGGTGTAGTAGGTACAGGTTGTTGTTCACACCTGATCTAATTAACAGGTTTTGGGTACTTTTTTTTTTGTTGTTCAAAAAAAGAAAGGAAAACCTTTTTTTTTATTTTCTTAAAAAAAAAAATTTGAAGTGACCTACAACACATAGCCTAAATTGAACAAAACAGGTACATGTAAATGTTGTTTTTTGTTTTTTTGAGGAACAAAGAATGTTGCAACTTGCTTAGAGACACTTAATCAGAATGAAATGCTTGCCTAGGTCTCAAGAATACCTGCTGCATGTTGTCTTGAGCTTTACGGTGCATGTCAGGTGATTCTGTAATTAAAGGATAATGTTTTACAATGCTTATGTGTAGTAATGGAACATATTTAGGTGTGGCTCCTTACCTGAAGCAGAAACAGGCTTACCCAACTGACTCAGCAACACCTCTGTAACCTGTCTAATGACATTCTTAAGAGGCTGTTTGTATCATCCCTGGGCTGACAGCTTTGCCAACACAGGCCCTTTTGGCTAGCCTGGCCACACATACCCATTTGCTTCATGAAAATTCTCTCTTGTGAAATGGTCTAATTGTGAATATGGAAGAGAATAAGAAAAACTGGGTGGGCAATCATTGAGCTTTATCATTGACCATAGCTACATGCTTTAATTTGGTGAGGATTTGTGTATTGTGTAACCTGTAGCAGTCAGCTGCTTGCAGTTAATAAACATGTCAAGGGACTATTTCATTTGAATATTTCCATGGTTTTATAGTACCCTCAACTGAGCCGAGGGTGTTGTGCTTGCACCTGTACACGGTGTCACAATTGTGTCAACTCCACACACAGTATTTGTTGTCATCACCTCCTCCTTACCTGTCAATATGCCAGCGCTTATCTTGTCTGCACCACACAGCCTGAAAAAGAAATGAAAGGCTGGAGTTGTGGAGCGTTTGGTACTCGTGACTGCTTCACATCTGCAGCCGATAGCAACACAGTAAAAATGTCTGTGCTCTTTCTTTCAGACTGTGTTGGGTGTGTGCATATGAACTTGACCACACTTGGGAAGGTTGCCCACTCTATTTGTGTGCCTCACATTTCCCATGTTAACTGTGGATGACAAACTGGCAAGGCGGGGCGTGTCGGCCCTTCACTTTTAACCCAGCCATCTGGGAGCAGCTCAATGCTTTTAATTGGCCCCAACAAATCCATCAAAGGCAATTGTAAATGGCCTCAGCGTGCCATTTTTGACTTGACAATTAAAAGTGATGCTCGGAGTGAAATGTGTTGGGTATGGGTAATACAAAATTGCAAAAGTAAAGGAAGTCCAGTTGTTAGGCAGCTGCTGGATATCATGTGACTTGAATGACTGAAAAAGAGTGGATTCAGTGTCCTGAAATCCAAATTTTTAACTCTGGGACATCTATTGATAAGCTTTTAGGCAAACATGAGGCCCTCCATTTGAGAGGTTAATGTTGCATTTGGTTAAAGTGGAATTGTTTCTTCTCTCCACACACACAATACAGCTGTCAAAGAGAGCAACTGTCCTCGGAGCCTGACATTCCCAACTCATATTTCAACGTAACGCAGGATTTATTGCCGTGGTTTGTGACGCTGATTACAAATCCTCTATTCTTCTGTGCCACCAGCGATGTGGTTCACATTTGTCTGCCACCATCTGTGCCCTCGCCCCGTGTACTTAACCCCTCTTCTGTTTCCACTCTGCCTCTGTCGAGGGTGTGACGAGGGCTGGCAAGTGAGGTAATGTTTGTCAGCCGTTATTGTAACTGGACCAACTTCAGAAGCCACATTTCACATCCTTTGGGATAAAAGTTTAAAATAGCAACACTGGCATCGTCATTTTCCTAATCGTTTAGTCAGGAGTTTGTCCTGATTTAGTGTTACTGTGTTTTAGAAAAACACTGTGTTCCCTCTGAGTAATGGTAAGGAATTTTGTTATCTCTGTTTATGTTTTGGGTGATTAAATTGGAAATATCATGTTATTTTCAGTTGGAATCAGTTTGGGCATCGTTACAAGACTATTATTCAGGGCAGTGAGTGTTTTACTTGCTTAGTTCATCGTCATCATTGTCTGAAGTGGTCGTTTTATAGGAAATGAGTCACTTCAAAGACCACATGACTTTTTTTTTTCTTTTTCTTTTCCTTTTTTTTTTTTTTAGCCCTTCTTAAAAAAAAAATTACTATGATTAACGGTTTTCATTCATCACAGAGGATGCGCAGCTGAGACTTTTATTTATTGTTTGTGATTCCATTCTGGTCAGAAAATCACGTTGGCTGTGATCCTTTTGGCTGATTTTTATAAATGCTGTGACGTTTTTATTTGTTTTTGGGTTTGTTTGTGTGGTGGTGGTGTTTTTTTTTCTTTCTCTAATTTAATATATGAAAAAAAGCAGCCATAGGCATGACTTTGTCCAACATTTGGAATGCCACCATTCCAGTTCAGCCTCAGAGCAAGCCAGCACCTCCTGCTCACCTCTCTGTAAGCGAAGCCTGATCTGCCAAGGGCTCTTTGATTCTTCAACCAGTGCAGAACAGGAAGGGGGCACTGAAAATTCCTTATTTTCAGTGATTTCCAGACGGAGACTTTGCCTCAGAGGAGGTTGGGAACACAGAAGTTTTTGTCCAGCAAAATAACTAGTTCTGTGGCTTCGGTCTTTGCATGCTTAAGCAAATCTTTTTCCCATTCAAAGATACTTTACAATGTGAAAACTAAAAGAATAAAATAAAATAAATCCCCCACAGAAGGTTCAGAAATGATGTCATACTGTCATATAAAACTATTTGCAGCCTTGATTGCTTTTCAGTTCTGCTTCAGGGTAAAAATTTGTCTTTATTTTTATTTTTTAAAAGCTTAGGTAAAAATGAAAATAAATCACTTTTTCATCACTTGCTGTCGCTGGTAAATGTGGTTAGTTTTAGAATATGTGCTCGACAGGTTTATGGGAAATTACAAAATCCTTCACAGGTTGGTGTGGGCTTAACACAGCTGGCAGTTTTATTATAGAATAGACTTGTTACTTCACAATGGCGCTAACAGGAAATTGCTTTGATTAGAGGAAAGAATTGTGCTTGGTAAAGGAAAGGGGCTAAAGCAAGCAGTTGATGTGGTCAGTCAGGTTTGGGAATCAAGGAAGTGAAAATAAAGTAGTTAATTAAAGTAGTTTTTCAAACTTATCTGACAGTGATGAAGTAATGTTATTCTAATTTTTGATTCTAGTCAGAGGCATTAACATGTCTGTTTAAAACATGGGAACTTGCAGGAGTATAGCTGCAGGGACTGAAAAGGCATTTTTAGTAGCTGAATGAAGATTGAGTTTGTCTTGGCTTGTTTTTACATGAAAATCCTGCTGATGACTCTTCTGTCCCTCTGCAGTCACACGTTTCTCTGACTGACCACATCAGGTCAATCACAGAAAATGTCTGGAAAAATAACAAAAGAGGAAGAGGAGGAGATGAGGGAGATCTTTGGGAAAATTGGTGAGTAAAAGCCATAATAGTATGCTGTCAGTGTGACAAATTAGTAAGCCATTTTAGTGTACTTTATACACACATGGTTGTATATGTATATATAATATGTATGTATATAGATGTGTCATTGGAGTATATTCACAGTTAATCACAGTTGCTCTAGAAATAGTTCTATAATGTGTCTTGATTCTCCCTCTGTTTTTGCAGATCTGGATGGCAATGGATATATCTGTGATTATGAACTAAGTGAGCTCCTTAAAGAGGCTGGCCATGCTCTGCCTGGATACATGGTTCGGGAAATCCTCCAGAAACTTGATCGCAACCAGGACAATAGGATCAGCTTTGATGAGTTTTTGTCGGTAAGTTAAGCAAAGCTCAGACTAGTTTCATACTGGTGTTGGGTTTCTGACAGGTTTTCACCCTTTGTTCACAGTTTCTTCTTTTCTTTTTTTTTCTTCCCTAACTGAGCTTGTTTTTCTCATCTGCTTCCCGTGGAAGTACTTTTGCCATCTAAGTAGGACCTCTATGCAGATTAGATTTTTAGCCGCTACATGCATTATGACTTTAAAAGGCCTCGGCAAACCACAAATACAAAGGAATTTGGAAGTGAGGTCATCAAAGTGTAAGAAGGTCCGGTATTTATTTATTTATTTTGCCTTAAGTGATGAAGGACCTGTCATTAACAATGGTGACTTCTGTTACAGACATGCATTGTGTTGAAAACTAACGACAAGGAGGGCTTGAAAACAAACCTCAGTTTTTGATTATTTGTCAGAAGTAGCAAACATTTTTTCATGCAATTTACCGGTGAAAACATTGGCTGATTTTTACATTTTGTAGCCATGGTTTAAATTCCAGTCATGTCCATGTGCTGATTGAAGGAACTGCATCCCTGTACATGTGACACTGTGTGAGAGAGTGAGCAGTTTCCTCTACCAGACTTGGACAAAACATTGCTTTACGCAACATCTTCTCATCCACAAAACCCAAAATGAATGCATGCTAAATGATTTTGGATGTCCTCCTTTCAGTCCATTCATACACTTGAAATGGAAAACCAGCTTTTTGCTAAATTTGCTGAACTGAATGGAAATCTTTATCATCAGCACAAGGTCATGATTGTCTTGTTGTGATTACCTCTGCCACTTTGTGGAAAGGAAATGCAAGCTAGCATCTCGCACTCCCGCGTGAGAGTGCGTGTGCGTTTGTGGTAAAAACTGCTGCTGCTTTCTTAAACAAGCTGTGCAGTTCCAGGCTGAATGGCTCATTGTGGTCACACCAACGCCTGTGGGACTGAGGCCACTGATGAAGCATTGATAACCTCAGCTGCAGGAAGTATCAGACACATTAACATACAATTCATATTATCAAAGCCACTCACATGTGGCACATTACTGATAAGATAGATGCAGCGCATTATCATACAGGGTTCTTTATGGTCCAATTATGTGGTGTTCAGACTGATTTAATCTTGGGAATGTAGTGTTAGTCCAGAGGAAAACAGGTGAAGCGCTGCGGTTTTTATTCTTACTGTTAATCGGACTGGCTGTCGCACCTTGTAGTGAATGCACACTTGCTACAGAAAAATGTTATCATGAACCCACCAATCTGCTGTCCTTGCTTAGTTAATCACCAAATCTTCTCAGGATTTTAGCTGGCAGGTTGGCTTTATCTTCTCATGCCAGTGAGGGGAAATTCCAGCAGTACAGCGATGCTGCTGTAGTCTGCCGACTGACCTCGGCTGCTAATGTAGCTACCACGAGTTTGATAAGAAAACAAGGAGACAACAATAAATCCAAAATGACTGAGTTTTTGTTTTCTCATTAAAGTTCCTCTGTTCAGTTTTGTTTCTTTTTAAAAGTTGACATTAACAGCGTACAGCCAACAGAAGTAATTTCTGTTTGCACAAATTGCTGTTGAAGAATGTGTTTGTGAGTTACCCATGTAATCAAGTCTAGCCAAACAAATCTTCAATAGTCAACTTTAAAAACCCCTATAATGTTCAGTATTTTTATTTTTGGGAGAGGGGGCATTGGTGTAGACATTTTCATATTTCCAGTTGAGTCATGTAATTAAATTTTCTCTGGCAGAATAGATCAGCACCAGTTCCATTCAAATCAATATCTTGAGTTTTACTCCCAATCACTGGTCTGGTTTAATACAGTAAGACTGGACACTACAGCTCTGTTGCTTTCTGTGTTTCAGATCTGCATAACAGTTTTGTTGATTGTTGCCCAGTTCTGTCAGAAGGATAGACCGTGTGGATAACAAGGATGTAGCCATTGTTATGTAGCCATTTGGTTTTTAGATCTTGAGTTCAGCTAGTAGCTGTTGTCATCTTGCTTTAATTTTGTGTCTACAGAGCGAATGCTGGTAGAACTGCTCCCACAATCTCAAATGTTTTTGACCAATACCAGTGTGACCTCAATATTACTTGAGAATCACTCGCTTATGACTAAATGGAGTCTGCCTGAAGTGTGGGAGATAGATAGATAGAGAACTGTTTATCAGCTCTTAAAGCAAATTATTTGTAAGAAAGAAAAAAAAAATCAGAAACAAAACAATAAGTTTAGATACTTAGCACTTACATATGCACATATAAACACATGTCTACATGTATACACAGAATTTACAATATAGTCATGAACAATTTTACACTTCAATTCTTTTTTTTTCTTTTCTTTTTTTTAAAGCTTTTCAATTAAATACACAGTTTAAACTGATCACTTAGTTCATTCCATAATTTAACACCTAGAACTGAAATACTTCTTGATTTCACCTTAGTTCTTGTTTTAATATTTTCAATAAATAAATAAACCTCTCAAATTATAGTGACCCCACTATTAATTTGAAAGATTCCTGAATGCAGACTGGAAGGCTCTTATTTAATGCTCTGAACATGATTTCCAATATTTTTGTATATACCATGTCTCTCACTTAAAGATGTTATTTTGAATAAATAATTTATTATATAGAATAAGACTATTCTTTTGTTATCCACATTAAAATATTTATTTCTGCTGTATAATTTTACATGAAGAAAGAACTCATTGCATGTAGAATAGGTCTGTCTTTAAAGTTTGTACAGCGTATACCCACCTAATCGTATACTTTAGTAGTGAGTGTGATTGGAATTTACGCTGTGGAATCTGGTTGTTTAAATATATTTTGGTTAAAACAGATTAGTTTTCTTCTCGCTATTGGTGCAGTTCTCCCATAATCATTAAACACTGATGTTTGTTTCATTTTTCATTTGCAGCACCAGACAGACACATAATGTTGTACTGGTAATATCCAGTAGGCTACAGATAGCAGACCTTTATTGTGGTAAATTATTTACCTCTGTGCGTGTGTAAAACACATTTAGTAGTGATGTTTAGAACTAGAAGCACCAGAAACCAGCTTTACTTCTCTCACTGAGTGTGTGGCGTTCAGAGACAGATTTCCAGGGAACAGTAACAACAGACATGGAAGAAACTAAGTCAAATCCTGAATAACCAGTTGAATTATTTGTATCAAAGAGTTTTTTGCTGCAAATATAATAAACTTTCAAAACTGGGATATTTGTCTAATAAAAGGGTACATATCTTTGATTTTGAAATAAGTGAAAGGAAGCATAAACACTTTAACTATATATAGTTATTTAATGAACATTTCAAGGAAGAAAAATAATTGGCAAGATTATATTCATTATTGGTTCTGAATTCAATTCATTCATATTCAAAATACGTTTATGAATCCCTGAAGAGAAATTGAGTATGAATGTCGGTTTTACTTAATTTTTAGAAAGTAATTTTTAGAGTAGAACAAGTTGCACATCTTTTGTATTGAACTACCTGAATTAAGGCATCCTTAGGCTTAAAGTGGTTGCTAGCTTTCAGTAAGTAGGTCCCGCCTTAGGAGACGGGTCCTGCTCAAGGTTTCTTCCCTCTTTGAAAGGGAGTTTTTCTTTTCTACTGTTTACCCTTCTTGCTCTGAGGTCATGCTCTCAACTGGTATTGTAATAGACACTATACAAATTGAATTGAATGAACACTGAGTGTGTCTTAGAAACGTTATGACAGAGCTGCAATGTAAGCCTTAATCATTATTGCAATGTCAGTAATTTAGGCATTGTTGTAAACAGATCACAGTTTCAGTAACTAAATCTATCGATTAAAAACCATGCATTGTAGACTTTTTGGATTAGGACCCATTGTGCTGAATTAACAATACTATTAAAATATCTATATATAAAATTTAGCATTTGTTTGTTTTGTTTTTTTGGGGACACGCTTGTAAATGGTCTCTGCATATTTCTTTTTTCATGTTTTTAGATCATCAAAGAGCTGAAGGGCAGTCAAATAGCAAAAACCTTCCGCAAGGCCATCAACAGAAAAGAGGGTATCCTGGCTATCGGAGGGACATCTGAGCTGTCAAGCGAAGGCACACAACACTCGTACTCTGGTATGTGACACTTGTAATGTTTGTTGTGAGCTGTTGACTTTGTGTCCCTGCAGTTCAGTTACAAATGAAGAAATGCCGGTGTGACCTCTGAAACGAGCCATTGTGAATGATGATATTACATGAAGTGGTTGTTGTTGTGCCTGTAACTGATACCTATAAATACTCATC
Source organism: Arrhamphus sclerolepis (assembly GCA_037176975.1). Lineage (NCBI taxonomy): Eukaryota > Metazoa > Chordata > Actinopteri > Beloniformes > Hemiramphidae > Arrhamphus > Arrhamphus sclerolepis. The sequence continues at coordinate 8,180,327 of JBAMYA010000006.1, forward strand.
CTTGCAGAGGAGGAGCGATACGCTTTTGTGAACTGGATCAACAGCGCTCTGGAAAAAGATCCCGACTGTCAGCATGTCCTGCCTATGGATCCCAACACAGACTCTCTCTTCACTTCTGTGGGAGACGGCATAGTGCTCTGGTGAGTTTTCCTGCTCTCCTCCCATACATAACTGCTGAATTAAAGTGATACCAGAATCCCACTGCACTTTGTTTTGGGGTAACTTTTCAGCTAAATGTGAGCACATGGGGAAGAAGAGGGTGGAATTACAACAACAGTAAATATGTATGAAATAATTACTCGTAGTCAAAATATATTTAGATTTAGATAATCAAACCTGTCAGCATTAGTCCATAGTCTATTATGAGTGAATGTGTGTTTGTGTGGGGGGGTGTTTGTATGGCTGTGTGTGGGGATGGGGTGGGGGGGATTGCAGACAGATAAATGTAGCCTGTATGTGTGTTTCCATGTGTTGGGGTGGGGGGTTGTAAACAGGTTATATTGCCTTGTACCTTCCGGCAGGGGGACTACCAATGGAAATTAGCCTTTTGGCTCAAGCTGAGTGCATTTACATTTTTCTCTGTAAAATGTCCATTAATGTAGCAGGCAGTGTCTTAAAGGTGGTTCACAACTGTCATTGACACCAAAGAAAAAGAAAACTTTGCATCATATCAGTTTTTAGTATATATGTCGTTATGAAGAGGCTTAATTGACTGTACTGCAACTGCAGTGGTCAAATGTCAAAATTATTTAGTCAAATGAAACTGCAAAACAAGCCCAAATCATCACTCCTCCACCACTGTGCTTGACAGTGGGTATGATGTGCTTATAATACTTTGTTTGATGACAATGTGCTTTTGGATAAACATCTCCCCTTTAATCTCATCAGTACAGAAGTCTTTTGGTTTGTTATGATACAACGTTTCTAACCCAAATCAAGCTGCCATGTTATTTTTAAAGAGATGAGGCATTCTTCTGGAAACCCATCCAAACAAGGCAAAACCTGTTCTGTGTTTTTTCACATATTGCTGCAAGATCTATACAGGTTTTCTTTGCATTTCTCTCTGCAATCAGACTGTGTCATCTCTTCTCAGGAAGAGTTTGAATGTTATTACCTTGGGGTGAACCAGCTGAGATAACTCCTGGGAGGATTTGCAACTGTCTTAAATGGTTTTGTGTGAATAATTTTCACTGCAGAATGACAGACTCCAAATTTGTTAGAAGTTACCCTTCTTTGATTTATCACAATGACAATTGATTCTCTAAGATCATTGCACATATCTTTCCTCTTTGGCATTAACACACACCTGAAGGCTTCAGACCAACAAACTTCCAAACACTTAGATATCAAGACTTATCTGCTGCTTACTCTTTTAATTCTTATGAAAACATCCATCTCCTCCCCCTCATTCTTTTCCTTTCTCTAATCAAACACTATATTCAGTTTTTCCACACACTTCATCTGCTTTTTGACCCAGTTATTATTGAAAATACAATGACATGGTGTATGTTGTTTAGTTGCTCATTTGAGGTTGTATTGACTGAATTAAGACTTGACAAAGTCCAGGTTTCTCTTGATTTCTTATATAACTGTACATAAAATGTGTTTATTTTAATTTTTCCTTTTCTCTACAGCAAAATGATCAATCTATCAGTCCCAGACACTATTGATGAGAGGACCATTAACAAGAAAAAGCTGACACCATTTACAATACAGGTCAGTCTGTTTGTAGAAACATTTATATATAATATTTCCTTATTATTTATTTATTCATTGTAGAAATTCTAACATATTTTGAATTGTACTTTGCAGGAGAACCTGAACCTGGCTCTGAACTCCGCGTCTGCCATTGGTTGCCATGTGGTGAACATCGGTGCATTAGATCTGAAAGAAGGGAAGCCTCATCTGGTGCTGGGCCTGCTATGGCAAATCATCAAGATCGGCCTGTTTGCTGACATCGAGCTCAGCAGAAATGAAGGTACTGGGTGTAGTTGCTATTACATAACATATATTTGAGTTCTATCACTTGGGCTCACTGTTCACTTGACAAGTAGCTTAACTGATCATTAACATCCCCGAACAGCTTTGGCAGCATTGCTGAGAGATGGGGAGACTCTGGAGGACTTGATGAAGCTGTCTCCAGAAGAACTGCTGTTGCGCTGGGCAAACTACCACCTGGAAAATGCTGGCTGGCAGAAGATAAACAACTTCAGCTCAGACATCAAGGTGGGTCTGCTGCCTGGCACTGAATGCAGTTGTTATCATCAAACACCGCAATAAAGCTCATAAACCTAGTTTGAAATAATTTAGAAAGAAAGTGCTTTAAGATTCTTGCAGGGAGGATATGTGGGTGTATTAACCCATATTTCACTTGTTTAACTCCCTGTTCTTAAGTCTGCCAACACAGCGTCTGTCAGCACACTAGGCCAGGTAGTCCATGTTTATGTTTGCACAACGTCAGCCAAATATCCACCTTGACTGCTCCAAAAATAGGAATGAGAAGGTAATGTTACCTAGACTATAGACTGTGTATGTGCCAATTAAAATAAAAAGTGCCTCTTCTTTGGCAACTTGCTTTTTACCAAGGAAATTTTGTCTAGATGTGTATTATTTAAGTCTTATAAATCAAGCAGGCAGATATACTACAACTATTTTTTTATGTCTCCAAAGAAATCAAATGTTTTTAACATATTTTGCTTTAATTTTTATCTATTTAGTACTTAATATTGCTGCATTTTTTTTCAGTTTCTGTAAATTATGCAAAATTTCAAGATTTGTGTTTAATTGCATATCTTATACCAGTTATATATCATATCCATGTGTGTGCTTTGTAATGTACAATAATGAAAGCTCATTCTAAGCAGTATTGTGTTTATCAGCAGCTTTTTCTCCAATGCTTTAATGTAACCAAAAATATACATATATAATTAACTGGATGTTTGGTGCTAAGTTTCTTTTCTTCATTTCCCAGGATTCAAGGGCCTATTTCCACCTTCTAAATCAAATCTCTCCCAAAGGCACAGAGGAGGATCAGCCACGCATCGACATCAACATGGCAGGCTTCAATGTAAGCACTTTCAGCTCTCACAGCTGAGCATCTTCACTGCATGGCAACAGCTGCACAGTGCCTCTGACCTGTGTGTGTGTTTAGGAGAAAGACGACTTGAAGAGGGCAGAAGCCATGCTGCAGCAGGCCGACAGGCTCAGCTGTCGACAGTTTGTCACCCCAGCTGACGTTGTCAGTGGGAACCCCAAACTCAACCTTGCTTTTGTGGCCAATCTGTTTAACAAATATCCAGCGCTGACCAAACCTGAAAATGAAGACATTGACTGGGGTCTGTTGGAGGGTGAGTATGAGAGGAAAAAAAAAACTCAACTTGTTGGTGTTTTGCATTAAAATGGCTGTAATTCACTGCATCAGTTATTTTGCAAGATGTCATAAATGTACTGTACTAGATGTCATAAATAAGTGTATTGCTGACTACTGACCTTCATCGTGAAGTCCTTTAAATCCTTCAATCTTCTTGTGATTAGGTGAGACGAGAGAAGAGAGAACATTTAGAAACTGGATGAACTCCCTGGGAGTGAACCCTACTGTGAATCATCTGTATGCGTATGTACCACCTGCAAAACCGGAACACATTTATCTTGTACCACACTGTGATGTTTCTATAACTGCTGGGATTTTACATTCCTCTTTGTCGTTTTATTTAATGCTGAAAATCAATAAGCACAATTTTCATTGTCCATCCAGAGACTTACAGGATGCCCTGGTCATCCTGCAACTGTATGAGAAGATTAAAGTGCCTGTTGACTGGAACAACAAGGTCAATAAGCCCCCTTATCCCAAACTGGGAACCAACATGAAAAAGGTAGCTAATACTCATTGTCATTGTTTTTAGCAAAGAATATTTTGGGATTTCTTATGTTGGCAATTTTATTTTGTTCCACCAGTTGGAGAATTGTAACTATGCAGTGGAACTGGGCAAATCAGCCAAGTTTTCCCTCGTTGGCATCGGTGGGCAGGACCTGAACGATGGCAACGCTACCCTGACTTTGGCACTGGTGTGGCAGCTGATGAGAAGGTAAAGTGCAGTAACCAGGATATCGTTTAAAGATTTATTCAAATAGAAATGCACTTTTGTATTATTAATATGGTCTAAGCATCTTTACTGAGGTTTCAAACGTCTAAAAGGATTTCATGGCAATTTTTGTTTCTTCTGTTTGTTTGTTTTGATACACCTAACTTGTCCTTCAATAAGGCAAAACAAGTCAGACTGATGTTATTTTTTGTATTACAAAAGATGTTTTGTTGTTTTGTCCCCCCCCCCACACACACACACACAGTCAAATGTACATGGTGAGGTGGAGGATGTTCATTTGGTTGTTGTCTGTGGTTAATTCCCTTTTAATGTCACCACATCACACAATGTTTACAGTAAACATGCTATCTGTCCACTCTTTCAGATACACGTTGAATGTACTGGAGGATCTGGGCGATGGAGAGAAAGTAAATGATGACATCATTGTAAAGTGGGTGAACAAAACTTTGGCGGAAGCTGGAAAATCGACCAAGATCTCAAGTTTTAAGGTAAAATCCGGCTTCTCTTCTCTTCCTTTGAGCTGCTCCCTTCAGGGTCCATCTAACCCTGTCCTCTGCATCCCCTTCTGTCACACCAACTAACTTCCATAAATCTCCTCTTTAGTCTTCCTCCAGGCCTCCTGTTTGGCTGTTCCAACCTCATCTCCCTGTACTCCTGCCTACTCTCTTCAGTCCTCTGCGCCCCACTTATTCTTTGCTAACCTCTTTCTCTGTACATGCTCCTGCACTTCCTCATTCCATCACCAGGTCTCCTTGTCTTCTTTCCTACTAGATGGACACCAAGTACTCTCTTACCTGTCTCCCTGATCACATTAGCCGTAGTTGACCACCCAGAGCCTGTCTCAACATCTTCCTTTTTCAGCGTCCACCATTGTCCTCTGTTCCCCCTTTGTCCTCTTCATCTTCCTCATCATCAGCGTCATCCTACACACTGCCATCTTGTGCTGTCTGGTTACACTCTTACCTTTAAAAACTTTACAGTCACTGATCTGGTATTGGTTTCATGGCTCTTGTCATTCGCATGATTACTTTGGCATATTGTTTACGCCCGATGCCCTTCCTGACACAACCCTCTGCATTTATTTGGGCTTTGGACCAGCTCAAAAATACTTGGTTTGATATTCTGCTCCATGAAGTAATGAGAAATTCAAAGACTATATAGAAAAAGCTGGAAAACAAAAAAGCCCTTCTAAGGTCACCCATAGATTTGAAACTTTTTGTCACTCTTGATGATGTCATATATGCGGGAGCTGACTCTGTCCAACTTTACTAAATCCAAAAATGGGCAAAACAAACAAGTCTGTGACTAGCGGCCATTGAGCTAGAGGCTCTGGTTTGTCCCAGTACCAGCTCTGGGATGTGGTCTTCGGTAGCTGCTACCCTCTACTTAGCTCAGCTTCATTCCCGGACTCTTCCAGACCAACCAAAGCCAGTTGCTTTTGTCTACATATCACATTTAACAGTAGAACAGTAGATCTTTATTCACATCTCATATTTAAGTTTACAGAAAAGTACACAAAAGAAAAAGACTATCTAGAGTATCTCTATGATGCCAGGTGACCCTTAACATAATCCCCATCTGTCATACAGAAAACCACGCTAATAATCATGGATATTTTTGTGGTTTTATATCATTTTACCTGGTGGGGAACATAAAAAATGTAGTCTGTTCAGATGATGTGGATGTCAAATGTAGATATCAAAACCAAAACTGTTTTTGGAACCAGGCTGCAAATGCGTTTATTTCCTCTGTAAAGCTGCATGTTTTAATGTGGAGGGTCGGTGGAGATTTATTTGCTCTGAAAGACAAATCATGTGGCTGTAGCTGTGTGTGTGTTCATCCTGTGTGTGTGCTTGTGTTGATCAGGACAAGGAGATCAGCAGCAGCTTGGCCGTACTGGAACTCATAGATGCCATCCAGCCCGGCAGCATTAACTACGAGCTGATAAAAACCGGCAGCCTCTCGGACGATGACAAGCTGGAGAATGCAAAGTAAGAATTAGATGACCAACAGAGAGAGACAGTTGACTGCCATTATGTTTTTAACTGTATGTGAATTGCTGTAACAATCCGTCCCTCCTAGATATGCTGTCTCTATGGCAAGGAAGATCGGTGCCCGCGTCTACGCTCTCCCAGAGGATCTCGTAGAGGTCAAGCCCAAAATGGTGATGACGGTCTTTGCCTGCTTGATGGGCCGGGGGATGAAGCATGCCTAAACAACCGGCTGAGGTCTTATTGTGACACTCACCCCTACCAACCAGCCGTTAGCATTTTGAAAGGGCTGCCCCAACTGAAGGAATTAAGTTTTGTTTTGTTTCTTTTTTTTGGTCTTGAATGAATCAGAAGTGTCCTCTTCTTGAAGGTGAGGCTTCAGTACTAAAATCTCTAAAGAGATGGTCTCGTCAACCTGTTACTCTCAGTATGCAGAACTCTTTATATGTATAAGAATGCTGTTTTTTAAAGCGAGTATGCATATTTCCAGCTGCAAGGTTGTTTACATATTTTTACTCTGACTGATAAGTAAATTATCACCTTGACTAAGCAACACACATTCCTGAATACCATACTTATGAATATATGCTTGAGAAAGGCCAAAAATGAGAGAAGCTGGATGTTTGGGGGAGCACGCGTCAAAAAAAAAACAAACAACACCCAAACATGGCCTCTCACTTAAAGAAGTACAAGCATGTCTTAATAACTGGCATCACGAACAGCTACATATCTGTATACAGAAGCCATAAGGTCAATTTATAATGATGACCAGTGTGATAGTCTTGTACTTGTCTTATGTGTTTCTTGGGATTATGATGCTATGTGCTGTAAATGCTGTTTTGTTTTGTTTTTTTGATGAGGGGGTGTCTGGTCTGTGTTGTATTGGGTGTCATCTTTTTAGGGTCTCTCAAATTGAATAAAGAGCAGGCTGACTAGGCTGTCCTGGCTTCTGCTGTGCCTTCTACTCTCAGACGACTTATACTTGTGCTTTGGTTATTCCTCTTTCTCATATTTATCAATACCAAATAAACAATAAATGCATTCCAGGTAGCTCCATGATATTCTATGACAGTGGCCAAATTGTATTTGGTCGCTTGTTGGTATCTACTTCTAAGTGCTTCTCATGTAATAATAAACATGACTTTGAAAACTGCAAGTTTTGTCTTAAAGTTTCTGGGGGGAGGATCCTCACAACTAGACTCTGATTAATCTGTTTAAATGAGTTTTGTTTATTTTTTACAGTGTTCTTAAAAAAGAAAGCAAGTATATTCTTGGTACAGTAGTACTTTTTTTTTTTTCTTTCAATTTAACACCAGTCAATTTAAAGTGTTTGATGTTTCCAATATTGGCCACACAACTGAAATGCACTCAAACATACAAAAAAAGTTTAAATCAATTAACATTTCAACAAATGGAAATAACAAAATGCCAGGGAAGTTTCATAAAATGTAAGTTTTGTTTTGTTTTCTCAACATGCAAAACAAGATATTTGTGTTTATGGAAGTACGGTTGCATAAAAGCATGTGAACATAGACAATAGATATCAGTGTGGCCACATTGTAAAAGCATGACAATAGAGAATCTAAAGCAGGAACAGAGAGGAGTTTCCACAAACCCAAACTTGAAATTAGTCAAAACTGATGCTGAATAATGCATTATTCTTTCCAAATGCCTGTCAGTTACATCACCACATCAAATTATTTACAGGGTGCAACACAAAAAAAACAAAAACAAAAGTCATCAAACATCTGAGATGTCTTTTCAATTTAAATTCACTTTACATAGGCTCAGTTCAAAAGGTGCAGCCTTGTGTCACCTGTCGTCTTTTCAGGCTACTGTTTAGGCTTAAGAATTTACAGCTGTCCTATCTATAATATCAAATGGTCTTGAGGTGCCTGAATCCAAAACTTAAATCTTTTATGAATTGAGTAACTAGTGTGGCTCTGATGTGAGAAGTAATGAAAGAAGTTGTCTGAAGCCACGGGGAGATGGTTGGTAGCTTTCACCAGGGATTTTTCTGTATGTGGTCTAACTGAGTAGTTTCTGAAGCTGTTCTGGTTAATAATACATCTAAAATAGTGATAAAAGATTAATGAATTTTCTTTCCAAACTACTTAATTAGTAAAGTAGCTCATAAAGTCATTGATGCTAAAAATTGGAGCTATGAAATTTAACCAGTTTAAGTTTTTCTTGTTCTCCTCAAATAATGATGAGTAAGAAGAAGTTCAGGTTTTTGGAAAGCCTTTCTTGGATGTAAGTGTGATTCATCTGAGTTTGTAGAACACCATTTCCATTCCAGTTTTGTCAAACCTTTTGCAAAGGTGTGACTTATACCAGGAGCCCGCCTCTCCTCACTGACTGCCCACATGTTTAGTCATAATTCCTTTCCTAGGAACCATCCACCTCCATCTAACCATATACTCTGCATCCTCCTCTCTCACACTACTTTCATGTCCTCTGTTTTTTTCTTTAAAACAAAACTCATCAGGATGAAAAAGCAACACAGGAGCCATTCATTTTAAAATGATACGCTGGAGGAAGACAGGGGACGTACAACTTTATGATCCACATGTTTACCTCGTTTTCATTTAACCACTTCTGCTTCCTCTTATCTCAGTTTCTGTTCCCGTTGTTCTTCCCTCTTTTTCATCATAAAACCATGTACCTGTTTTACTTCTTGGCAGGTTGTCGGTCGTGTCAGTACGACGGGGAGACAGCTGTGGCAGATTATAGTTTACTGTTCACTGGTCTGAATCTCAGTAAAGACATTTGAGCTCTCTGGGCTTCACTCCCAGAGAGCATCGTCTGTGAAGGCTCTGATCTGAGCTGACTGAGTGAACAAGGAGCAGCTTCGGTCCTGTAGTCTTCATCATCTGCACTTTCAAGCACCATTTTCTTTAGATGCTGTACATAAGGTGAAAATGATTTTTTTTTTTTTTTTAAATAGCAAAGCAAAGATACAGTACAAAACACATTTTTCAAACAGCGTGATTAGGTTCAAACATTTCTTTCCAGCTGTGACATAAGCTGCTGTGGCAGCAGGTTTAAGGGTGTGGAGTCAGCCATTTCAGTTCTCATAGACTGTACAAAGAGAACTGGACAAACTGTGGATGTGATGTCATCCACAGTCTTAAAGCCAGGGGGTTAGACATCATGTTTACAGAAGCTGACTCAAACCTGACTAAATCTAAAATTAGGCAACTGAGCAGGAATAACTGGAACACACCCACTTTAACTCAGCCACCTAAAGCTTAGCTCATGCTAACCAATGATGCTAACTAATATTACCTTATATTCATTCTTACTGAATCAATTTTTGTCTCAGATGTTGCTACTGAAATAACATCTGAAACTAGGGCTGCCAGAAAATGAGCTGCAGATCGGGCAAAGGTGGCAGCTCAGCTGCCCACTGGGCCCCGTCTGCTGGCTCGGCTCTCAGCCAAACGCTGCAAGCTTTTTGGTGGCTTTCGACCCTGCACCACTACCTGGATTGATGGATAGCACCAGCTAATAAAGCAGAAAATACAGTGTAATGTGAAGCTGAATGAAACCAAAGACTGGGAGACTGGATAATTGTACTCTGTACATGTATATACATATATGTATATATATATATATATATATATATACACACACACACACGTA
>JBAMYA010000006.1:8190165-8202901 GCA_037176975.1 Arrhamphus sclerolepis
TATATATATGGGAAAAGAACAGCTTTGAAGTGATCCTAGAAGACTCCACCCTCTAGAGCTGCCAGCCTATCTGCCTCTTGCATACACATCTGAGGAGGACCACGTGCTCACACTCTCGAGGGGAGCGCACTTCAAGTAGGGCCAACAGAAAATGTTGCAAGACACTTGTGTTTGTGTCTTAGAAGCTGGTTTTATTTCACAAAGGATGGATTGGATGGGAATGACCTGCTCAGGGTGTACCTGTGTGACATCACTGTGAGGATATTTTGCAGTAGCTGAAGGGAGCTAAAGGTATGAATAAAGATCTGTGTAAAATTATAATTTTATTATAATGATTGTCATTAAAATTGTGTTGCTTTCCACAACAACAAATAGTCAAACATTTGCGGCCCTATGTGTTGACAGCTGTTACATGATGCTTTTATTGAGCTGAATTAATGCTTATTACAAAATGTGACAAAAAAATATTTTATCCATATTACACGTGTGTAATAAGCAACTGTGGACAGCTGTCTGTTTGCAGTTGAGTCAGTTCGGGGATGAATTAATGTGTTTTGTTCCTTTAACTCAGCAGCTATTGTGATGTAATGACACATACATGGCAGGCTTTGCTCTCACTCAGCATGCTTGTTTCCTAAGTGATGCAGCTCCTGAGGGAGAGCAGCTGATTGGTTCACTGAACTTGAGAGCCTCAGGCTGACTGTGCATGTGTGTGTTTTGGTTAATGATCCACCAATTAGTCACACGGAGGTAACAGTTGTCTAAACACTTTGTCATCTGTCTCCACCGCAGGGTGGAATTGTGTTACTGCCCCCATGCTATTTTTTTATTTTATTTTATTTATTTATTTTTTTGCTATTGTAGACAGTTTCACAGAGGGAATGTTAGATTTACAATATAAAGTTTAGATGTTCAAAAGAGGTACAAACATGAACTTGGCTTACAAAAGCAAAATAGGACAAAATACACTGTAAAAAGTTTCAAGTTGTTTTAAAAAAAAAATCCATTGCTTCAAATGCTGGCCAAAGTAAAGTGCTTTTACTTTACCTTTCTTCTGTCAGAAACTGGTTTTGGCTTGTAATAGTAGCTGCAGTGTGTTATATTTCTTCATATTTTCGAAGCTTAAAGTGGACATTCTAGCTGTTCAACAGTCCTGGGTCTTATTGCTGGATTTTTTTTTTTTTTTTTGATGCGCCAAATATTTTGTAGTGGAGAGAGGTCTGGGCTGCAGTTCAGCACAGGGACTCTCCTCCCGCAAAGCCATGCGTTTGTGATGGATGCAGTACGTGGTTTAGTAAAGTCTTGCTGAAAAATGCAAGGCCTTCCCTGAAAGAGACGTGTTGATGGCCAATAAAAGGAATCACAAGTGAGGTTTAATACTCTCTCTACTTCAATATGATCCATTTCCTCAGTTCTTTAAGTACTAGCTGATGGAATTTTTTTTTTAGGTAGGAGGAATTGTGAGCAGGTGGCTGTTTTACGATGTACAGCATCAGCATCATTCTTTACCCTCCCATGATGATTTTGAAGGAAATCTGGACCTGTGTGGTGAGGTGAGGCATGGTGGAGACCCAAATATGGGAATAGCAGGAGGCAGGAGCAATCCAACTGAAGTTCTTTAATGTTCAAAGAGAAAAAACCAAAACAGAAGCAGAATTATCATCTCAGGGAACGAAGAGAACGGACCTGCAAGCCCACAGGCGAAGAGAAGACTGCATGTACAGACAGAAACAGATGAGACCAGACCAGACCCAACTAGACAAGGACAGACCTTCAAAGTAAAACAGGAAGTAAAGTAAACAGAAACCCACAGGGACAGAGGTGTAGGAAGAACACCCAGAACCTGACAACCTGTTGCCCATTAACCTAATTAATTGTCTATTTCATTTTCATTTGCACCAATAACTTTTCTAGTATTTTGCTCATTTTTCTGTCACTGCCATCAAAGTTCAAATGAGCTAATATTTTCCATGTCTCAGTTTCAACATCAGATATGTTCTTAAATTACATATTCTATTTTGGGGTTTGCACAGATTCTCATTTTATGTAAATAAAATAAAATAAAATAATAAACTGAGGTGGGAAAATTTTAAAATATTTATTGAACTAACTTGGAATATCCCTGTGAATTGCTCAGTGTTTTGTATTTGCTTTTGTTTCCAAGGCAACCAAGCAGCACACGCTGTGCAATGGTTGGGGACTGTGGGAGGTGCTCCCAAGTCCCAAGTCCCAAGCTCCCAAGTCCCCTGACTATAATCTGACATACGCACCATAAACACTTTTCTCTCCTGCACCAGTACTGCAGGAAAACATACCCATCACTCCCAGCCATAACATGGGTTAAATGGCTGCAAGTGGGACTTTAATATTAGTGTTTGTCCAAATTCCCAGACGTGAGGATGACGGGACAGGTGGCAGAGAGGGACCGGTCACCCCACAACCTGTCAGTGAAGACCTCCTTGGAGGAGGAGATTGAGAGATCTGAGAGTATTCTTAGCAGGTAACAAGAATTTCTTGTGGATGTTGTTTTCTCAGTCTTCTGTCAGATCACAAGGCAAATTATCAAAAGGAAAAAAAAAAAGCGAATGGCCACATGTGTGACGCTTCGGTGGGTTTTTACTCCTTCATCCTAGGGTGCCATCTGTCTGGGATGACACATCTTCGGAGCTACAAAGAGTCGCTGCTCTTGAGCCTCATGGAGGCAGTTCAAGGAATTCTTTTCAGAGGAGCGGAGCCATCTCGAGGTAAAATTCTGACTTTGCTGGGCTGGGATTTGAAAAGCTGAAGCACTGTGCTTTTCCATCTTTTACATAAATATCACTGCCAAGTTATTTTTGGACGAGAAATTTAACTTCCCTTCAGGTTGATGGATAAAATAATTTTAATTGAATTTGAAAGTTCTCTGTTTCTGAAAGACTAATCAAGCAGCATAATGCTGAATCTCTCCTGGTGCTTTTTCTGTGTGGGCTCATTTTGTGAGTTTGTGTTCTTCTGTTTGAAGGTGTCATACATTAATTACGTCATGTGACTTTCATACTAATTTGACGGAGGTTTTATGTTCTCTGTGTGGCTCAGATTGGTGAACCTGGTGGTGAGACTGAGGGAATGGGCACACAGAAGCCTGTTGGAGGAGGAGGAGCGACCAGACTCCTTCCTGGAACGCTTCCGTGGCCCTGAGCTGAGAACGGCCCCCAGTCGCAACAGCAACACGCAACAAGATGCCAATGGCAACAATGCCAAAGGGATCTTTAGGTATTCAGCTGACTTCAACCGTCGACTGTTATCATGTTCCTTTGACGTAGACCAGTGCAAGAGTTTAGTAACAAGGCTACCTTTGTGACAAAGTGTTGAACCAAACTCAAAGGACACTAGAAGTTAGAAGGGTTGTAATGGTTTTGAAAAACTTTTGTTGTATGCCTCCATTACTTTCAATTGTTTTGTTGTTCTGTTATAATGCAATTAACATTTCTCACTGTTATTTTCAATCTCTTCTTACTTTCAGCAAAAGGTGGGATTTGTTTGTGGTCTCTCCATCTGATAATGCATACTACCGCTGGTTATTTGTTATCACCACAGCCGTGCTCTACAACTGGTTCCTTGTAGTTGCAAGGTAATGACCGTCTATTTTTTGGGGGTCGGATATACTTCTTTAGCTTTCGGCACCAAATAATCGTCAATCTCTTATTTTCAGGGCATGCTTCGACAAGTTGCAGGTGAACAATTACATCTGCTGGCTGGTGCTGGACTACCTCTCTGACACTGTCTACATACTGGATTCTTGTGTTCGACTTCGCACAGGTAAATTGAATCAAATGCAACTTATCACTTCACCTAAAATTTGTTCAAATTATTTTTGGTAGCACAAGTTTTGTAGGTGTGACCCCAATTCCCAAATAAATAATGTGCAAGCTGAACATTCCATAGGTACTAATGCACCCCCATACCACCAGGGTACAACCATGACAGGCTGCCAGTCCATTGCAAGGCCACATATAGACAAATAATCACGCATACGCACTCATACGGACAATTTAGAATCACCAATTAACCAGAAATACATGTTTTTGGACTGTGGGAGATAAAACCCACACATACATGTGTAGAACATGGAAACCCAAAACTACTGTTCTGCCCATCACATAAACTGTAAAAAACAAACAACAAAAAAAAAGTGACATAAAAAAATAGAATTATTTTTACTCACAGTTTGCCTGGATTTGGATTTCTTTATTTCTATGTTTTCAGGTTTCCTAGAACAAGGACTGCTGGTGAAGGACCACGCCAAGCTAAGAGACAGCTATGTCCGAACATTACAATTCAAGCTGGACGTGATATCCATCCTGCCCTCTGACCTGGCGTATATTGCAACTGGCATCCATACGCCACAGCTCAGGTTTAACCGTCTGCTGCGCTTCCCACGTATGTTTGAATTCTTCGACCGCACAGAAACGCGCACCAACTACCCCAATATCTTCCGTATCTGCAACTTGGTGCTTTACATCCTGCTCATCATTCACTGGAACGCCTGCATCTACTATGCTATATCGAAGTCTTTGGGATTCGGCTCAGACACTTGGGTGTTCCCAAACATCTCCAGACCTGAGTACTCCACCTTGAGTCAGAGTTATGTCTACTGTCTGTACTGGTCGACTCTTACTCTTACCACCATTGGAGAGATGCCTCCGCCTGTGCGAGATGAAGAGTACTTGTTTGTGGTTTTCGACTTTCTTGTTGGGGTGCTGATCTTTGCAACAATTGTGGGAAATGTAGGCTCCATGATTGCCAACATGAATGCCACCCGTGCTGAGTTTCAAGCTCGCATTGACGCCATAAAGCACTACATGCACTTCCGCAAAGTCAGCAGAGGACTGGAGACACGTGTCATCAAGTGGTTTGACTACCTCTGGACCAACAAGAAAGCGGTAGATGAACAGGAGGTGCTGAAGAACCTCCCAAACAAACTGCGGGCTGAGATTGCTATTAATGTGCATCTGGACACCCTGAAGAAAGTACGAATTTTTAAAGACTGTGAGGCAGGACTGCTGGTGGAGCTGGTGCTCAAACTTCGCCCGCAGGTGTTCAGTCCAGGTGACTACATCTGCAGGAAGGGAGACATCGGTAAGGAGATGTATATTATTAAAGAGGGAAAGCTAGCTGTAGTGGCGGACGATGGGGTCACAGAGTATGCTCTCCTCACCGCTGGCAGCTGCTTTGGGGAAATCAGCATCCTGAATATCAAAGGCAGTAAAATGGGAAATCGTCGGACAGCCAACATTCGCAGTTTGGGTTACTCCGACCTCTTCTGCCTGTCTAAGGATGACTTGATGGAGGCAGTGACAGAGTATCCAGATGCTAAGAAGGTGCTAGAGGAGAGGGGCAGGGAGATCCTGAAGAAGGAGGGTCTTTTGGATGAGAATGCAGAGAGCGGTGGGCTGCAGAAAGAGGACACAGATGAGAAGGTGGAGAGGCTGGAGTCCTCTCTGGACACCCTTCAGACTCGTTTTGCCCGTCTGCTCAGCGACTACACTCAAACTCAGCAGCTGCTGAAGCAACGTATCACTTTGCTGGAGCAGCAGATAAATGAAACGGACTGTGCTGCAGAGGCAAACAATGACGCAACAATGCCCAGTGAAAGTGACCCTGGGCCAGTTGCCCGTCCAAATGGGTTACTATGTTAGACTGATATGTTTACAAAACTAAAACTCTATAGCAAAGCACTATCTTACCCAAAATCTTTACAACCAAATCCTCAGAAACAAAACTAATTTCAGCTGTTTTAACTTTAAAAGCCCAACCAGCATTTTCCATGTGCTTCCCTTATGGGTTAAAAGGGAGTGGCAATCATGGTTCACATGTCAGTTTGTCTGCAGGTTCCATGGTGGTCCTGCTTCTGTTTGCTCATACGACCTCTGAGTGGGACCTGATTTTTAGGTGGGGCACAATCTGTTAATTCTCCAATCTGGAGTCTGTGTTAATAAAACTACACTCACCAGCCACTTCATTAGGTACTCTTTGCTAGTACTGAGTTGGACCTCCTTTTACCTTCAGAACTGCCTTAACTCTTGGTTTCAATGAAGAAGATATCCCCCACACCATTATACCACCACCACCTCTGAACCGTTGATACATGCCAGGATGGATCAATTCATTCATGTTTTTTTACGCTAAATTCTGATCCTGACATCTGAATGTCGCAGCTGAAATCCAGACTTATCCGATCAGGAAATTGTTTTCCAATCTTCTTTTGTCTGAATTTTGGTGAGTGTGTGAATTGTCAGTTTTCTGTTCTTAGCTGACAGGAACAACACCCAATATGGTCTTCTGCTAGTCCTCAGGTTGTGCGTTCAGAGATGGTATTCTGCACACCTTGAAACAAGTTTCTTGAGTTACAGTTGCATTTCTATCATCTTGAACCAGTCTGACCATTAACCTCTGACACCAACAAGGCATTTTTGTCCACACAACTGCTGCTCGCTGGACATTTTCCTTTTCTTTTTAGACCATAGCTCGTCTGGCACCAACAACCACGGCACAAAGTGACTTTAATCCCCATTCTGGTTCTTGCTTTGAACTTCAGCAACTCATCTTCACTGCATCTACATGCCTAAATGTGTTGAGTTTCTGCCATGTTATTGGCTGAGTAGGTGTTGTGCTAACAAACAATTGAACAGGTGTATCTGATAAAGTGGCTGCTGAGTGTATATGTGACCTACACAATTTCACCTCCTCTTTGCTCACACCCATGTAGCCCACACATAGGACGCCCATGCATTTGGCCCACACAGGCTTCCCATTTGAAGCCCATATCACTGAAATTGTATGAAACCCAACTTTCTTTTTTTTTTTTGCACTGAAATAGTCCACTTTTAACAGAGGCTTGGACCACATAGACATACTGGCTGAGCCACAAAAGTTTTATCCTTTTAGAAGAGTGTAAGAAAAAGATACCTGCGTTACTACAAACATGATAAAGGGAGAACAGCACTGCTGTGACCACGCAGTCTTTGAGTTCTTGTAAATGCCAAAAGCATTGTGCTGAATGTGTTGAAAGGTGGCTTTAAAACTTCCAGGTAAGGCCAAGTCAAGTTATTTAGAACACAAACTCTCAAATTCAGATGTTACTTTTGTCAAATAAAGTGCACCGAAGATGATGGATGTCAGTTTTTGGGTCAAATGTAAACAACGTGTTTGCTTGCATCAGCAGGAGGATTCGATTCCTTCTGTGCGCCACATTTTATAATGCATCCTGGATGTATTCAAAGCGCTTCACTTTGTCCACATTTTGTTATTTTACAGCCTTATTCCAAAATGGATTAAATTTACTACACTCAGTACGCCATAAATCATATGAAATTACATGTAGGCTACATAAGTATTTACAGCCTTTGCTCAAAACTTTGTTGATGCATCTTTGGCAGCAATTACAGCCTGAAGTCTTTCTTGAATATGATCCACCAGCTGCGCTCGCTTATCTTTGGGCAATTTTGTAGCTCCATCAGGTTGGATGGAAAGTGTTGGTGCACAGCCATTTTCAGATATCTCCAGAGATGTTCAGTTGGATTCAAATCTGGGCTCTGGCTGGGCCAATCAAGGACATTCACAGAATTGTCCTGAAGCCACTCCTTTGACATCTTGGTTGAATGCTTGGGGTCTTTGCCCTGCTGAAAGATGAACTGTTGTCCCGGTCTGAGGTCAAGATAATTGCTACATTGCTGCAATCATCTTCTGCTCTATCCTGACTAATCTCCCAGTTCCTGTCCCTGAAAACCACCCCCACAGTATGATGGTGTCACCACCATGCTTCACTACAAGGATGGTATTGGCTTTGTGATAAGCAGTGCATGGTTTCCTCCAAACATGGCATCTGTCATTCAAGCCAAAAAGTTCAGTCTTTGTCTCATCAGACTAGAGAATTTTATTTCTCATGGTCTGAGAGTCCTTCTGGTGCCTTTTGGCAAACTCCAGGTGGGCTACTATGTTTATTTTACGAAGTAGTGACTTCCATCTGGCCACTCTACCATTCAAGCCTGACTACTGGATTGCTGTAGAGATAGTTGTCCTTCAGGAAGGTTCTTCTCTCTCCACAGAGGAACGCTGGAGCTCTGACAGTGACCATCGGATTCTTGATCATCTCCCTAAGGACCTTCTCCCCTGGATCTCTCAGTTTAGACGGCCAGCCAGCTCTAAGTGGTCTAAACTTTTTCCATCCACAGATGATGGAGACAACTCTGCTCATTGGGACCTTCAAATCAGTAAAACTTTTTTTTTTCTGTACCCTTTCCCAGGTTTGTGCCTTGAGACAATCCTGTCTCGGACATCTACAATTTCTTTGACTTCATTCATGGTTTGTGCTCTGACATCACCGTCAACTGTGGGACCTTATATAGACAGTTGTGTGCTTTCCAAATCATGTTTAATCAGCTGAATTTACCACAAATGGACTCCAATGAAGCTGTAGACACATTTCAAGGATGATCAGTGGAAACAGGATGCACCTTCCACGGCAAAGGCTCTGAATACTTATGTATATGTGATTTATTAGTTTTTTATTTTTAATAATTTGCAAAAATCAAAAAAAAAAAAATCACATTGTCATTATGGGGTATTGTGTGTTGAGTTTCAAGGGGGTAAAAAATTAAGTTAAATGAATCCATTTAGGAAATAAGGATGTAACAAAATGTGGACAAAGTGAAGAGCTGAGAATACTCTCCGCATACATGCGCTCAGGTCCTGCACACATTGTGCTGAGGTGCTCTAAGGAGAGATGGCAGGAGGTGATTTGTTGAGTTGCACATGATTTTCCAGTGTTCCAGTGCTCATTTAAAAGCTCACCCTGCATCAAATATATGACAATGATCAAAATAATTATTGACTTCCTCCCTTTTTGTACTTTTCGGGTACATTTACAGAATTCTTACAGTGAAAAATACTTGTAAAATTTGCAAATGTCTATCTACTGCCCATCTTAAATTAAGTATGATTTGTAAAGCACTGCATACCAATTTCATTTGTATGTTGTTGTTTTTTTAAAGAAATTACGTCATAGACCAATAACCTCCAGCACTGAGTTACTTAACCCCGTTTATTTTGTGCAAACTCATTGTCTGAGGAGAAACGGGGATTTTTCCATTCATTCAGTCTTTGCATTCCAGGATACAACTCAACCAGATGAACAGTGTTGATAAGGGCAGCTGGAACACTGCTGCTGCAGCAGAGCTGGCTTCAATAGAGATGCAGGAGACAATGAATGCATTTCCCTCTCAGCCTCTTAAGGAGTGGGTGGTATCAAGTACCATGAGCAAATCCTCATTTACCTATGGAATGAATAAAGGCTGTGTGGGCCCTTATCTTGTCTGCAGTACATGAAGATACCAATCTTCAAACAGATACAACCCTAACAGAAGGGTAAATGCTACCTGTTTTTTTTTCTTTTCAAAAACAAAAAACAAAAACATGCACTGGCATGTACAAAGCTTGGGCCTGTTGGTTGATCATTTTTTCATACTTGGGAAGTAGAAGCATGACAGATCCACCCAGAAGCTCAACAGATGTGAAAATTCTTAAAATTCTTTATAAAAAAAAAAATTCACCATCATCATTTCAGTTGACCGCTTTCCCAGATGGTCACAATAGATAGCTGTTTCACTAAATAGCAAGACTGAGCATGCTCAGTTTTGTCTTCAGTCCGCGGAGTCAAACGAGCAGTCTGTCTGCATTTTTTCTGGAAATCCTACAAGCGGTTCTGTGAAAATGTTATCAATCCTACAGACATCAACTTGCCGTCTTAACTTATTACTTCTGTTTACTTCCATTTCTTGGATCACATTATATACTGAGGAAAAGGCTGCCTGAAACCACGCTGCCGTCTTTTTACAAGACGCTTTCACTTGTCTCTCATTTCACTTTTATGGGTGCCAGGTAGCCATTGAGAGCTGAATGAAGTCAGAATATCTATAAAACCTGGACATTTTCATCACCTGGCCTTCCATAAAAATTAAGGTTGAACTTCTGCATTGCATGAGGATTTTTCTTTTTAATTGATTTCAATGCTTATATATTATGAAACCGTTTTGCACTTTGGGAGGAGAAGCTACTGTGAGGTCAAGGTATAAAAGTGATACTACTATGTCCTTCTCCAACCGGTGCTGGAGAAATGCAAAACTAATAATCTAATCTAAAAGCAACTGCATCCCATATTTATGCCAGAACACAAACAGCTTAAGTGTTTCATGAATAATTCAGAGTGCTTTGTGTTAGAATCATGTGCCATCAGTTCACTGAGACGTGATAAGTTGTGCTGAATCCATTATTTCTGTCAGCATTCCCATTAAAGGTCGATGTATTGAAGGAGCAACGAACTGGCTTTTAAACTGTCTTTGAGTAAATCCTACAATCTTCAGCAGATGCTGCGTCCATAGTTGTAACAGAAATTGCCTTAACTTGTTAATGCAGGTCCCCCCCCCCCATCTAAAGCTTCTTTCAGAAATTGTCATCTACATTTCCAGTCACTGGATAAACTGGTCAGCTGTTGTTTGAGCTTATAAATGGACACTTCATGCTCTGTGCATTTTCTGCCACTAAAATTAGGATTATTTTAGTTTTGCCGTCCTTGTTCTCACCATCTTTAAAGGCAGAGCGATAATTCTCTCAAAGAGTCACAGCTGAGTCACCTGAAGACACCGAAAAGACAGTAAAGAAGAAGCACAATACTCTTGAAAGCAGATTTTAAGGAGCACCGTGAGTGATATTTCAGATGATAACATTGTTATTCAAAGCTTATGTTACATTAAATGCAGCTGTCGCTCAGTTTTAAAAATCCCAGACATGAACTGATTGTGCTGTGCTGGTAACATGCTGCCCCATCTGCCCTTATACTGCTGTCAACTAGCTCAACAGGTGTCACATGGAAAGGACAACTGGTGCGAGTGAGAGTGAGCCCCCCCGTGCACGGACATTCCTGACGAAAATGACTAAAAATAAGGACAAAAATGCAGTGCTGTGAATATCTGTTCACACTATGCAGTTTTTGTAGCTGTTAACTGGTAGATGAGGTTAAAGGAATTAAAACATGTTTCTGATAAAAAGTGTATTGTTCTGTAACAGCTTACAAGCCACATTTTAAAGTCAAACTGAATCTGTCACATTATCTTTTGAAGCCAACATCCCCAATGAGCTGGATTCACTGCACGGAGAGAGTGACTCCAACCGATACAACAAGTGTGACAGCAAAGGCAGTCCCCTCTGTAGTAAACACAGCTTTCTTTTTCCTTTAATGTGTCAAATTAGGACAAATATTTCAACAGAATTCATCACTCTCCAAGATACCTCTGATCACTGTATAAATTAGACCAAAAGGAAATATGATTTTTCCCGTAATGGCTGTGATTGAATGTGAAGATATAATAGAGAAGGTGCCAGGGTTGCACGTTGTCATCGGAGCTGCGAGACTACAACATGCTGCCTGCGCTCTGTGGATTGATTGGCTAAGAGTATCCACTGGGAGTAAAGCGTGGGCTAGCGCATACGCATGTGCAGGCTGTGCTTGGGTCCATCCACCCGCTCCAACTTCTCAAAGTGTTTCCTAGCATTGCGGATATTGATGAGAGTGGCTGCAGATGCTGAAAAACAGATGCAAAGTATTAGATCACCACGTTGACTTGATTTCTGAAGTGCAAATTTCTGTGGAGGAATGTTTTCTTCACTACTCACGGATGGAGGGGTCCGACATGATGACCATGACATACGTGTTGGAGGTGAAGACGTCGATGAAGGCTGCAAAGTTGGAGTTTCTCACCTCCATGCTCTGGAAAGAGGCTGCAAGTTTACTGGAAAAACACATTAAACAACAAATCAATGAGCAGATACGCATAGATGTTGTGTGGAGTGAAGGTATTTTCTAAGGTGTTAACTTACCTACAACTGAGTTTAAATTGTTTGATGATGTTACTGATCTTCTCAAACCTGTGAGCATCACGCTGCTCTTTGCACTGATAGTGTGAAATCACCTGCATTTACAAAACACCGCACAAAAATCAATAAGAAAACAGTGACTTGTACTCCTAGATCCAGATTTTAGCTGGTGTTGCAGAATGAGAGGAGGTTGCTCCTACCAGGAAAGTGGCTCTCTCGAACAGAAGGACTTCATCTGCTTCAATGATCTGTGCAAAGTTTCTCAGGTTTGTCTCCAGCTGCTGGACGTTTGGGATGAGTTGGTAAACTATGCTGGACCAGGCCTGCAAAGATGTTTCAACATGCTTCTTAAACCGTCACATTGATCAGCTAACTAAAAAAAAAAAAAAAAAAAATGGCCAGACAGATTCTCAACCTTATACAGGGTTTCATCCCAGATTGAGGTCCTGAAACACGTGCAAGCCAAAGGTCTAGACAGTCTCTTCAGATCCTCTTCACGCTCCTTAAATATCTGTTTAAAAAAAAAACCCAACAAAAACAGAAACGATGCATGAAAAAGCTTAAATAAGCCTTTTTTTTTCCCCTTTTCTTCTTAAAGGAAGAAGCTACATTAGATTTTATGTTAAAAGTTCCCCTTCTGTGTGGGAACTATAACCTACACAAAAGAGTGCTGTTGAAAGATTGCAAACAAAAAAACTTTCAGGAGCACAGCTAATATATATATATATACATACATATACATATGTGTGTGTGTGTATATATATATATATATATATATATATATATACACACACACACACACACACATACACATATGTATATGTAT
>JBAMYA010000006.1:8208286-8235218 GCA_037176975.1 Arrhamphus sclerolepis
CATACATGTACACACACATATATATATATATATTTATATATATGTGTACATACATGTACACACACACCCACAATGTTCTGTGTGATTTTACTTTTTAGAATTGGACAAAAAAAGTGAAAGGTTACCCTGCTTCATCTGCCATTTCATGTAGAAGTGACTCCACTTGATTCTAAAACACACAATACATGTCAGAGTAATACTATAACAAAAAAAAACAAAACAACATCTGACAATGAGAGAGAGCAACGCAGAGAAACAGACCTGCGGTGTGGTGAGAGTTGTTGTGCTGCTCATTGTGTCCTCCATCTGTGCTGTTTGAACATCCAGAGTCTCAAACTGATGTTCAAATTTGTCCATCAGACCTGAAATCTGGAAGAAAAACAACAACCCAGAGTCAAACGATTTATCGACCAGGTTAAGGAGACAGTTACTTCACCACTGAAGGGACTTTACCTTTTCCAGGTTCATACTCTTCAGAGTTGCATCCATGCCTTTCACCACTCCAGCCATAGATTTTGTAACCTGTGAGAAAAAAAACAACAAAAAAACATTATCAGTGAAAAGTGTTAAAATACAGTGTGAAATCATTTTGCAAGCCTACAGCAGTAAGCTGCACACCTGGTTCATTGTGACTGCTGTCTGAACCCTCGCTGCCACTGCATCCACTCGCGCGCTCATCCTTAGGAAGTTCACAGACTGGTTCTTCTGTCTGATGGCATTCTCCGCATGGATCCTTGCAACTTCCATATTGCCCTTCTGGATGGCCTAGCAAAGATAATTAATGGATTCAAGAAACACTTCAGCAGTCAAAATTAAGGGCCTGATAAGAGACTTCGGAGGAGCAGCTTACCTTCTTGACTTTGGCTTTCTCTACTTTTTCCTCTTTGTCACATTTCTTGGAATTTCTTTGAAGTTCTTTGGCAGCAAACTTTAAGTTGAAAAGATGTTCTGAGATACAAAAGTAAAGGAGAACAACTAGTAACAAGGAGTAAAGTTCTCACTTGTTGATAAATGATTTGTTGTTTTTGGGGACAAAAGGCTCCTTAAGTTGTTTTCCTTAATCTGAATAATACTGAGTACTGATTTGATACCTGCGCTATTTTAAATTGTAACTTCTTTATAAACTAACAATGTAAACTTCCATCTTTTTTTTAAATTAAAAGGCATTTATATTTTACATTTCAACACAATAGGGATCCTAACGTCAATCTTAAAGCTGATTACCTGCATTTCTTTTAAATCACATAAAATTTGATCAATCACCTCATATTGTTTGTAAAGAGCAGTTTCAGAGCTGTTTGTCCCATCTTAAGACACTTCAAAGCTGCAGATGTTCAAATGTTTCAGTTTCTGTCTTTCTTTGAGTGATTTATGTAATTTCCACGGTTTTCCATCTTTCTTATTCACCTTTAAAAAAGGACACCTTTTCGCATGATGGCACCTTAAATATTTAGTTTAGTTTTCATTTAGCCACATTTGTGCCACCTCCGGAAACTGCAGCTTTGCATTGTGAGCTTGTCACAGTTTACTAGCCTGTAATGACACCATGCTGCCAACTTAATGTTAATGTTAGACAACTATTACAATTGAACAACTCACAAGTCACTGCTTCTCCAGCTGGCCACTCAAAATTGAAAGTTGCAAGGCAGTACAGCACAATTTGGACAACCTTTTACAGCAACAAGGGGGTGGGGTTGCGGGGTGGGGGATCAACGGTTTTGGATGACACAAAAGTAAATAGAATGAGAATATTTCCGACACAGGTTTTACAAAATTCTGCCTAGGCTGCATGAACATTAATTATAATATAATTTACTTTATTTGAGCAATTAAAGGAAGAATTTGGTCTAATAAATAAAGTGATGTAATAAATGTGTGTGCGCACGTGTGTGTTTGTGTATGAAAGCTGCTTTGTATTGAGTACTTCAAGGACTAGAAAGACGCTAGACAAATAGGTTGTTATAATGGTATCAGTACAACTCTAGTTTAAATCACCTTTGTGCATCAGTTAATATTTTGCCTGGTGATTGACAGAAGAAGGAAAATGGATTTCAAGTTATTTATAAACTTCCATCATTACAAAGTATGTCCACAAGGGAGCACTGACAAGCAACTGAAAATTATTGTTGTCATTATGTTGACTTTAATTCCACATTAACTTAACAGCGATTAGTATTAAATCTATATCTTTTTTTTTGGTCTAAATTTCAAATTTCAGCATTCTCTAAACTGATTTTGTAGGCATCAGCGCAGTTATGGTCAGAGTGAAATAACTCAATAAAATAACTCTGGCTGTATTAAGATCTGAAAGATTGAAATACATTATACATACAAAATAAATACATACAATACAAATGTGATTACATAACTAGTGGTTGAGGATTTTTTTCCTACTAATTCGCTAATGATTATGCTGTTCCTGAAAAACATTAAAGTCAAGAAGCAAACTGCAGACTGCTAACCTGAACCTGAACCTCAGTTTGGGAATATAAGCCAACACCTCGACTCCACAACCGCTTTTATTTTCAGCTAATAGCTTTGGAAGCTTTCTAGGCCCTTGACGCAGTTCTCTGGCGTTTAACGACAGCTGTACTGTCATTAAAACGTCCAGGTTACTCTTCCAGAAATCATATAAGATTTTGGTCTGTAATGAACACGTTTAGCGTGGTTTCAGCTTTCTGTCACGCACAAATCTGTCCAGTTTCGCCGTAAACAACTCGCCGAGCTGTAGCTCTTGCTGCCTCACCTCTCTTTTCTGGCCACTTTCAAAAGGATACTTTCCATACTCGGCATCTTGGGGCGGCTCTTCGGAAGCAAAACAGATACAAAATCAAAATTCTGACAACTAGTGCTAAGAAAACTCGCTGAATAAAAGTAAAAGTACCCACTTAAAGTTCAGAAAAACCTTGGGGTTTCTGTCTTCGCCTTCTTCCGCACTTCCTGGTGTCTTACCAAAATATCGCCTGCGTCATTGTCACGTGATCTCGGTGTTCCATTCAAACGTCACAAGCGCTTGGTTCCGCCTCCTCCTAAAATGGTAATTAAATTAAAACATTTCTTTAAAAAATAAATATATGTAATGTCTTAACGTGAATGTTGACACTGAGAGAAATGAGGTGATAAAAGTGGACACAGCGCTGAATGGTGAGAGAGGTGGGCGGTGAAACGGGTTGATTGATGATTAGATTTACGTTGTGGATCACGGCGGGGAGAGAGGATGACTCACTCCGTCTGATGTGCTGTTCACCCCGCAACAGCTCGGCAGTGCGGTGGCACGCCGGTGGTTGAGCCTGACATGTAGGTGTACTCCACCAACAAGAAGGCAAACTTTATCAAACTGTTCCGCCGCTTTTCGGTGGATGGTCCCGCGACTCGGGGTTCGTTGCAAACTTGAGCGTCCGTCACTTTGATATCAGGGAGAGAAGCCCGGGCGTCGTGATTTACCGTAAAATTTCGTGACAGTCGATTGTCATGGAAACAGTGCTCCTGCGCTGAGAGGAAACTGTCCGCCAGTTTAACTTCAACCTTTTCAACAGGGTCGCATAAACCTGTTGGGTATATTCGACCTTCTTCTTTTTTTCTTTCTTCCAACTAATTTTTCGGCTCTCTTTTGGTCTTACTTTTCTCTGTAATTCCACCACTGTTAAGGTGAGTTTTTAAAATTATGCAGCTGTTAGTACGTGGCATGTTTTGAAGACCAGCTTCTGTTTGTTGTTCTCTGAAGCTTATTATTAAGTTTCAAACAAACATAGACTATTTATCAACTTGAATGTGGCTTAAAAGAAAATACAGATTCACAGAATGGCATGCAACTGATGCTTTGAGGGGAAAAAAGTGGCCTTGCAAAATGTTGTTGACCAAAACAGCAGTATGCATGTCTCCATATCACGACCACAGACTGCATGCTGAATAATGTAGTCTGTAATGCCACAATGCACTAACCAGATTCACAGGGTGAACATTTTTGTTGCTCCCAGGGCCCTAATGCCACATCAACTGGTGCATTTTGTGTTGTTTTTGCGCACATGGAAAGAATCCAGAAAAGCCAGCGAGTGATGCTTTTGTTCCGCGGCTGTATGACTCATATAGTCTTATCTATGGAGGAGCCAAGTGGCAGAGGAGCAGTCCTGCTGCAGGACCAAGCTGATGTAACCCCTGAGATTCACTAGAGGCTGCTGTGGGCCAGTCTTCCCTGTGCTCCCAGTTGCTGCCACTGACTGCATTTCGGTCCGATGGCCACCACACGCTGACCCTCAACATACCAAACTCATGATGCATGCAGGGCAGCTCAAACGCTCAGCATTCAAATAAATGAATAATAAAATTAAAATGTTTACAGCACTTCATGTGACCTTGCAAAATTGAAAGACTCGCACGCAAAATCCTCAGTTTGCATGAGTTTATTTAGGCTATACAAACTGTTCGTGCCACTCATCTTTTCTCATCTTTATGCAATTCTAAAGGCCATATCAAAAATGCTTAAATGACAGAAGGAAATCGAGAAACAAAAAGCAACAAACAAACTCTTAAGATTGTGTTAATTCTTAATTCCAAGCGCAATTAAAGCCAATGAGGTGGCTGATTTCTGCAAACTGAGGATTTAAGAAAACATGTTAAATATCAGAAACATCTGCATGATTCTAAGCATATTAATTCATTCATTTATTTATTTTCCCCTGTCTCATTGGGCAATAGGAATCAAAATACTGGTCATAAAATCAATATTGTATCATATTTACTTTATAGTGCATTATAATAAGTGTCAGTTCTGCATGTCTGGGTACAGTTACATTCCAAAGCTGTTCTCCATAGTGCTTTTGTGACAGGACAGAAAACACACATTGTCTCTTTACTTAGTGAGTCAGTGTACACAAACGATGACGTACATTTTATTAATCTCATTCACAGCCCTTTTTTGCTCTTTGTTGTCAGATTTCTTTTTAGTTTATTTTAAAAATATTCTTTCTTAACTCATAGCTGTGAAATGAGAGGACCAGTAACAGCAAATTAAAAGTTTATAACACATATTCTACTGGGTGATCACATAATTCAGCTAATTTACATGTAAAATATGAAAAGACTAATTCAAGTTGTCGCTCAGAGATCTGTCTTCCAGGTTGTAATGTCTAGTTTTCACCAGGTGAACGATAGATTGGTGAGTCACATGGAACTGGCACATGGACACGTGTCAGTGGAAAAAATTCAATTTGGCTGTTAGTACTTTTCTAAACTATTGTAGTGAATTCAAATAAAAATGATTTATGTTTCTGACTTGAAAATATATTTGTTTTTTTATTTTTTTAGAGAAGCAAAAAACAAACAACAAAAAAAGCCATCTCAAATTTAGTGATACATTCTCTGAAAGTTAAATGAATATAGACCTTTGAGTTGTAAAATAGGCACCGTCATCTTTTTCTGCAGTTCAACCAGTCACTTGTAGCTTGTTTCAGTTGTGGAAGTAAAATTCATCAACACCTATGTTGCAGCTGCTCTGTCAATTTTCAATCACATTATGGTAAATAACAAAGAAAACATTTTATGCAAAGATAAAGTTGTTAAATGACATAGTGCAAGTAAACCTGAGTTCACAATGTGGATATTACATTTACTATTTTTCTCAGCTCTTATATGCCACTCCTTTGTTTTTATGTGTTACATGTCTTTTGCCATCTAGTGTCTCCTCACTAGAAAATGGTAATCACAGATGCATCTACTGCCCTCAGAGATACCGATTAATACGTTATCTTCAGTTGCTGAGTTTCATAATTAGCTTGTGAATAATAAACAAATAAAATTATGATCCAAACATCTCTGGCAAACGCCTCTACATTTAATTCTATTTGCTTTATCAAATTAATTTGCTACTTTTCAAAGGAGCTGAAAAGAGACTGTCAAGCCTACAAGGCTGAAGGCTTTCATGTAAATAAATTAAACTTTATGATTGGAATATCAGCAGAGAATGGCATTAAAATGATTCACAGATGGAAAGAAGAAAAAAAGAAAAGCTTTTCCTGTGTACACTGGAAAGGGGTGACATCAAGACCAATGCTAGGAGTTAATAGATAATTTGCAGTATGTTCTTTAATCTGTTTTTGTGTGTCATTCTTTCATTGGCACTTATGAGACATCAGCCACCATGTGATGCAAATGTCAGACCTCTGTTTCACAGGTTTGGGACTATGGAGCTTCAAACAGAGAAGAGGTTCCACAACCTGACACTCGAGCAAATCCAGGCTCTAGACAAAGTCTTGACTGAGGTAATCCCAATCCATGGGCGAGGAAACTTTCCTACCCTACAGGTGAGAGCAAAAGACATAATTCGTGTGGTGAAGGATCGACTGGTTGAAAGAGACATCCAGGTGAAAGATATACGCCTTAATGGAGCAACTGCTAGTCACGTCCTGGTGAGGGATAATGGACTGGGATACAGAGACTTAGACATCATATTTGGAGTGGAGCTGCCCAGGCAAGAGGACTTCCAGGTGATAAAGGAGGTGGTACTCAGCAGCCTACGAGACCTCCTCCCTTATGGGGTTAACAGACGGAAGATCACCTGCCTCACGATGAAAGAAGCATACGTGCAAAAGATGGTGAAAGTTTTCACTGAGCACGACAGATGGAGCCTCATTTCGCTTTCTAACAACAAAGCTAAAACAGTGGGGCTCAGATTTGTTAGTTGCCTTCGAAGACAGTTTGAGTTCAGTGTGGACTCTTTTCAGATAATATTGGATCGCATGCTGGAGTCCTACTGGTTGACTGAAAGGAAACAAGAAGGAAAGCTGGCGCTGAATGCTGGGAATTTGTCTAAAAGAGACAACAACAAGGATGTCAACAGACAGCAAGAGCAATCAAGCAACCCCCATGATGCTGAAGAGGATATTGAAAAAGATTCAGCAGTGGCAACCAGAGCAGGCGCTTCATTACTGGAGGAAGCTGGCTCTGTGCTTGGGAAAGAGCTGCCACAAGAAGAGGTTGAGCACAGAGATGAAATGCACGAGGCACAGCAGATCTTGGAACCTCACATCATTACCTTACACCAAGAGAAGGGGGAAGTGGACGGCAATGAGGATGCTCATTCAGTTGGAGACATCTCAGAGGGGTTTGAGCTTTGTGGAGAAAGTGCAGAAGAGAAAGAACAGTTCCAAAGTGATTGTCCCTTGGTATCATCCTCAAAAACTTTATTTACACATGCCATGGATCCACAAGTGGTACGTGCATGTTTAAAACTGCAGAGTAAGGAAGAAGTATGTGAGCCACTGGTTCCCAAGCCTGTGTCCCTGACAGATACTGAAAAGCCAGCTTCACAAGGAGTAGCCATTTGTGAAGAGAAGAGACAGTTTGAAGTAGACATAGTCATCTGCAGGACTGAAAATTCTCCAAGCTTACAAGACTCACATCTTGAGTTCTCATTTCCTCCACCAGCAAAAAAAACTTGCAGCACATCACAAGACATTGTACCGAACATCTGCCCGTCACCAAAATTACAAAGAAAAATGTCTCGGAAGATGATCAACAAGCCTGAAAAATGGTCTCTGCTGAATGATTTGTCAGATCTCACGGCCCAGATATTTCCACCCATAGAGATACCAAAACCGCTCCATTCAAAACCTTCTTTGCCAAACAGTTCTCTAATTCATGGCTCTAATGAGCCATGCTCCAAATCAGAATCAGAGAGCTTTGATGGTGCAGACGTCCCTTCTGCTTCCACTCACAGTCCAGCTACCGCATCTCAGGAACTGACAGGTTCTCGTGAGACTGTAGAACAAACCATTAAGCAAAAACACTCAAAGAAGCCTCTTGATTCAGAGGCACAAAGCCACACAAGGACAGCAAACGTAGCCTCACAACCTCAGGCAGATGATCATAGACCTGGGTGTGCAGATGCCACCTCAGACAGCGACAGGTCAAGCTCATGGGTTGGGGCAGCTGGGGAGCCCGTCATCACTGTTGAAGCTGAGTGCATGTATGGAGATTTTGAGCAGGCCATGGACCACCTCCGCCACCGTCTCATTGCCACCCACAACCCAGAGGAGATCCGAGGAGGGGGCCTGCTAAAGTACAGCAATCTGCTTGTGAGGAATTTCAGGCCAGCCAGCGAGACGGAGATCAAGTCCTTGGAGCGTTACATGTGCTCCCGCTTCTTCATTGACTTCCCTGACGTGAGCGAGCAGCAACGGAAGATTGAGGCGTACTTGCAGTGTCATTTTGTCGGCAACGAGGAGACGAGCAAGTACGACTACTTGATGACCCTGCGACGTGTGATAGATGAAAGCACGGTGTGTTTGATGGGACATGAGAGGAGACAGACGCTCAATATGATCACGGTCCTGGCTTTAAGGGTGTTGGGTGAACAGAATGCCATCCCCAACACGGCCAACGTTACCTGCTTTTACCAGCCAGCCCCGTACATGACAGAGCCAATTTACAACAGCTACTACATCACTCAGGCCCAGCCCCCGCTCGTATACCACCCCTACCCTCTACACGTCCACATGCAGACTGGCCTGGTGTAGCTACGGAGATGTGCACACATGTCAGGCTGCATTTAGCATGGCGCTCTGCAAGCAGAGGCACAAATGGAAGTTTTAGCAACAACAGGCAACCACTGGCGCAGTGTTGTTTAATGTTTTAAAATCCCTCCAGCTTATTATGTGAAAGGCGTGGCCAGAACTGAATGGGGTCTGGAGGCGTCAAAACATCCACCCTTTCAAAAGGAAAGAAAAATGAGGAACCCTCTTCTCAGAGAACCTGAGAGGATTTTATCAAAGTTGAGAGACTTTGTGAATGGCTGATCCAGCTCTGGTTTGGAGAGATCTGTGCTGCTCGCTCTCCTGCTATGAGAAGAACTCTGTAATGTGATAAGTGTCTGTGGCTAGACAATTAATTTCTCAAACATTTAAAATGTAATGTGTCAAATACCTGTTGGCTATATATATAAAAAAAATCTATTTGGGTTAAGTTTGAGTCACGATTAATCCTAAGGGGTTAAAACTCCTTGGCTGTTCTGTGAATCATTTCTTGCTGTGATGTAAAATGCGACATGTGGTAGTAAATATATATGCACTGTGTGAATAGATTCTCCTGTGATACTTCAATGATGTGGTAAGTTGTGTATTTGTCAATGTAAAAGCCGTATTTCAGAGAATTCCGAGATTTAGTGGCACTGGTCTGAAGAGAAGAGCATTTACAAAAATGTGTGTTGTTTGTTGGTTCTAAGGTAGTGAAAAACACCACGTCTTCTTTGCATGCAGTTCTCCACTAACAAAAACACAGTAATGAGTATTATATAGCTGTTCTACTAAAAAAATGTCTAAATGTGAAGCACTCATTAGAATAAAATCAACAGTTAAGGTTTTTTTTTTTTCTTTGTTTGTTTTAACTAGGAAATAAATGAGGCTGGGTTCAGATATCACAGTACCAGCAGGAACAGCTTTTTTCCTTCGGGTCACTGTTCGTATTGGCACGTCCTTCCCAATCACATCACTGAAAGTCACGATCATATATGTTGTCATATGTCCTCACAGAGGTCACAGCGCAAATTTGATTGACTAATATAACAAAGTAATTGTTAAGTAATACAAAAATATTCCACTGTCTGAACTCATTTTCTGCTTTATGGGTAGGTTTCAAACAGATTTTGTTACAGCTGACAAGCAACTTAAACAGCTCAAGAAAGACTTTATTTCTAAGCTGCTATTACATGAAAACATGATTATTTATTTATTTATTTATTCATTTATTTTCAAATTTGCAGTGACCTGTTACTAAATGTTGTTTCCAAGAAACAACCAAAACTGTTGAAGATCCATAGAGGACGTAATCATTCAGACTCAAAGAGCTGATAGAGAAAACATGTATTCGAGAGCTTTAATATTTTTATTTGAATGTGAAGAACGTTTACTAATTATTCTTTAAAACTATCTTCATGACGCATTAGTTAATAATAAAATTTTCTGACCTTGCTCCTAACCTAATTTCTGTACAGTCTCATCACAACTTTGGGTTTAACACCTCGTTTCCACTTGTTACTTGCCCAGAAGTCCATAAATTCCTCTGGAAAACCTGTAATCCCTGGTGTAGTTGCGGAACTCCTCCTCCAGGAGTCATCCTGCATATTTCATAGATTCTGACAGAGTGCAAGTGGAAATGAGGCGTTTTTGTTGAGCTGTATTATGTATTAAACCTCCGACATTAATGACTGGGAATATGATCCCATGTCACCGAGTTTACCTGCACTTTGCTGCTAACCCTAACCCTAACTTTGCTGTTCGGCATGGAATTATGAATAAAGCTCTGGTTGTCTTGTTTGTACAAACTCCATTTCCTGAAAAGTTTTTAATTTTGTGGCCAGGAGCAGTTGTTAAACAAACAGATCAGTTTTTCTTTCCTAAAAGGATGGTTCATTGTTTCGTAAAATGAGAGGAAATAATGCGTGCTTCCCTTCTGGACCACTCGTCCAGCTCCTGCTTCCAGGTCGTAGGCAGAAGTGAACCTTTAACTCGAACCGTGGACTTTGGTTGGACGATCCTTTTTATATCTAATCCTCACACCCCCACATATTAATCTGCTAAATTTAGCAGAGGTGGGATCAAGTCATTGCTTTGCGAGTCTCAAGTCAGTCTCAAGTTTTTCTCCACAAGTTGTGAATCAGATTTCGGGTCAACACAGCCAAGTGTTGAGTCAAGTCACAAGTCCTTCCAAGTCAATTAAATACTAAATGTAAATAATACTCAGCATAGCACGAGAGCACCACCTATCATCCTTTATGCAACTTTTAATTCTTTAACAAAAATAGAGGTTGTGCCATCTCCGTCTGTGATCTTTGACCTGCATGTATTGAAGATTTCATTTTTTTTGTTCACTACTTTGTAGATTTTGTACCCAAATGAAATTGATCTTGGGAACAGATTTGTGAAATTCTGGTTTTGTTTGAAAGGACAAAATCTCATTCTGGTACATTTTAAATTGGCTGTGCATCTGACACACGCATACGTACACGGAGGAGAAAGCGAGGCAGTCTGGGCTCGTTTAAGTCGTGTGGATTGAAAGGAACGGATTCGTAAGTGCTTTAAATAACACACTTTAATATTTGGGTTTTTGGTAAAATATCAAGCGTGTTCAAGTCCACACCTCTGGATTTCAGAACCTTCCACAACAGTAACTCTCAAAGGCTTAAATCAAGCCAACTAGAGTTTTAAGCTTTATTTATATATTTCTCAAACCTTTCTGTCTCTAGTCACTTCAGTTTTGATGTATTTCAGAAAGATTTCCTACTTTATTTTTTTTTTTTTTCAGAAAATGGAGTTTGAAGTTTGAGAGAAAATGAATAAAAGAAAAAAAAAGATTCAGAAGATTTTTAATCCGAATCTTTAGTGGAACAGCAGAGGTGTGTTGTGAATCCTTCTTATCCGTCTCAGCAGGCTGAACTGACTTGTGTGTTTGTGTGTGACGTGGCACCAGTTGTCGTGGACGTTGTTGTCGTGGACGAAGTGAAAGCACATTTCACGGGGTTTCTGCCTGCCATTGAATGCAACGATGTGCTGCTCATCTTTGATTATCCAAGCTGTCCGTAATACTGTCAGCAGTTATTGCACTCTGTTCTTGTGTGTTTGTTCATTGCTCGTGCACTGTACACAAATTTAGTTAAAAAAAAACAAAAAGAAAATTCAGCACAGATTAGATTATTTAAGCTGTTCACACTGAGACTTAAAGCACAATGTAAATGGACGTAGATGTTGCCGAGTACTGAAGGTGTTTCATATGTTTGTGATTGTTTGAGATAATACTGTGCGCACTAGTCACCAGTGTCGCTTCAAAGTTATCCTATTTATCTTTAGGGTTTGTTCTGTATTGTCAAGGATGTGTTATGCTAGTAGAGAAATGAAGTAGCTCTGTTCTGATATCAAAATGCTCATAATGTTATTATTGTGAAAATAAATGTGACACAAATGTGACTCTTTGTTTGGAGGCTGGTCCTTTCATCCATCACTTCACCGAGCAAGTCTTACCGTCTGTTCTCCGAAATCTGACATAATGGATCTCTTCTTCCTGTCTTCATTAATAAAATGATCTCAATTATATAAAAAGTGATAAATGTTTGGTCAGACATCAGTATATCTTCACTTCTTTAAAGATGGGTATGCTAAAAGTGGAATATTTAATTATGTGGGCTGTAGACACTTCCAGTAAAATTCCTTTTTTTTTTTTTCTTTTGCCAAAACATCATCATTTATGATTAGACACAATACCCTGACCCTATTTCCTGCACCAGCCCAGATGCTGAACATCTGCTGCTGTGAAGACTCATCTCTTTAATAACCACATTTTGAAGAGTAGATGTTATCAATATTAGAGGATGCAAACAGAATGGCATTTATTTAGTACATTTGTACAATA
This sequence comes from Arrhamphus sclerolepis, assembly GCA_037176975.1. Classification (NCBI taxonomy): domain Eukaryota; kingdom Metazoa; phylum Chordata; class Actinopteri; order Beloniformes; family Hemiramphidae; genus Arrhamphus; species Arrhamphus sclerolepis. The sequence continues at coordinate 8,220,683 of JBAMYA010000006.1, forward strand.
AAGGGTGTTTGCCCCCTTACCCTTGAAGCACCCCCTTCTTTTAAATGCATGGATGCATATCAATTCCTATGATCCTACAGCATCTCTGCAGTTTCTAGGTGTGGCGGAGCAAAGTGCGTCATCACTAAAGCTTGCTTGGCTCCTCGTCTGACTCACCCTAGCTTTCAATGCATTATAGCAGCTGGAAATAATATATTCAGCTTTAAGAGTTGCTAACGCACTGAATAGATGTTTACAGTGTTCCGAATGGCGAATTGTTAAAATTTCTGCCTTCAGTGGATGTTCTTGACCCACTGCAGACTAACAGATGACTCAATCCCACTGCTGGTCAACAGTCTCTTGCAAATCTATATTCCAAGTTAGTAAACAGGAAACAACTTGTAAGAAATTTCACTTTTTTTTTTTTATTAATAAAAAATAAGACAATCAAAACATCTTGTGTAAAGGACAATCACATATGCTTTTTCCACCTTAAGTAGACTGTTGTACTGTCTAATCTGATGCTTTCAGGCAAGCCTAAGCGTCATCTACTGTATGAAAATATGATTCAAAAACAAAAATCACTCTTCTCACATGCGACCAGTTTAGAAACCAGTTAATGCTGCTGCTAGCAACACCCCAGATTTTAATGCTGATTTGTGTGTTTTATTTATGAAAAACCTCATACTCACTTGTGCAAATGAATGCACACACATACATACACACACACACAAACAAGAAAACGCGCACACACGCACACACACACACACACACAGGGACTTTGTGATGTGTCTGGATCTAAGCACCCAGTGCTGAGATGAGATTGTGAGTCATCTTTTCCGCTTATCCGCTGACTGGACTCTGCCTCAGATGATTTAGCACAACGTTAAAACAGCACAAGATTTTACGTAAACATTACCGCTGCAAATAAAAAGAAAAAAGAAGAATAAGATGCATCTATCCAAAGGAAAACATCCTATATAAATTGGCCAAGCAAAAAAAAATATTTTAAACACAGTGATTTGGGAAAAGTTCAGTCCAGTGATGAGCATAAACAAAGGGAGAAGAAAAGAGCACATTTTCTTCTATTAGATAAGCAGAAAGCAAAAATCAAGAACAAAAATCAGGAGACCTTGATCTTAATCATGCACAGGATGAAAGAAACTTCTGGTAGTACACCATGAGACAGTTCATACTTAAAAACAAACAAAAAAAAAGTGTGCAGGCACAGTTTAAAGTCTTACAAAAAACTATGAGGTTTCATCTTCCATCTCTATTATTATTATTAATGAGCTGCCACATGGAGTAGATAAATGTGCAAATATCTCCTTTTCCTCACAAAGAATCAACATAAGTAAAGTAAGCTAAGAAAAATACAATGGAAAAATAAATATTTCTATGGAAGAGTTGTGCAAGGACCCTTTTGCTTTTGCACATGCTTAGTGGAGGAGTCGAAGAAGCAACTGTGAATGGATTCAGGTCTGATGGGGGGGGGGCAACAAAACTGACAAGAGATACAGTGGTTTTTCACCTAAAAAACAAAGCTTTGAACCACCTTCATTTAAAAAAAAAAAAAAAAAAGGAAAGACTATCAGGAAAGTGATCAGAACAAGAGAACTGTAAAAAACATTAACATTCAGAGAGCGGTGGCGCCTACAGGGACATGAGCTCTGGTACTGGATTCTACCCCCTTCCTCACAGTATTGCTAATCCAAAGACTACACTGCAAAGTTTTTAATGAAGTGAGCTCTGAAAACTAAGGCCTGCTGCTGTGAGGCAAGAGCAAGTACCCATAAAGCTGACACTGGATACTATAAATGGTAAAACCCTAGCCCCACATGGTCGTGACTGAACGAGCGGCCACTGAAGAGTCTTGCTGAAACACGCATCAACAAAGATTTAAAAAAAAAAAAAAAAAAAAAAGACAGAAACATGAGCACCATTTTTTTTTTTTTTTTTTGGCATTGTCGCATCCTTCTTTGGTGACCTGTAAGTGAAGTGGCGGGAGGGAAGAAGAGTACGTCTAGTGTTTTAACTCTGGAAATGAAACGCTCAGGATGAGGAGAAGAGCTGTGCCGGGTCAAAAATGCTCCTCCTGCGAGCAGTAAGGCCAGGGTGAGTTAGTCCAGTTGGACAGGGTTGGCTGTCAACCAGGGAGGAAAAAATCCATGGCTACAGTTTCTGAGCACCAGCTATTAGTTTGAGATACAGAGGCTATCTCAACTAAAGAAAAACCACTTATATTTATATATTATTTACAAACACTTGTACAAAAAGAAAGAAAGAAAAAAATCCCTGATGTATTACTCATGTTTAGAGTTTGTTTTGTTTTGTTTTACTGAGGTGTGTAAAAGAGCGAGGTGTCAGTGACTCCAGCCCATGAGGTGACTGACACGGGCTTTCTCAGTCATACGGCGTACCCGTCCTGAGCGGGACATGCCCAGGTTCAGAGGGTCCTTGGATCCATCATCCTCTGAGTCGTCCCTGTACACAACTGTTCTGCGGCCCTGGTTGCGTGTGTTGACCCGTCTGGATTTACATCGATTTCCTCTTGGATTGCTAGTTGCCCCTCTCTGCACCTTAGAGTTTTCACCCACATCCTCCTCCTCCTCCTCTTCATCAGGCTCCTCCTCCTCCTCAGGCTCTTCTTCATCTTCTCCATCTTCCTCTACAGGCCTTACATCCACCTGCTGCTGCTGAAGTTCCTCCTCTTCGTCTTCCTCCTCCTCCTCCTCCTCTTCTTCAGCATCTTCTTCTTCCGCATCTTCATCTTCCTCCTCTTCCTCCTCTCCCTCCTCCACTGGCAGCTGTATGCGTGCTCGTTTAGGTGCCTGTGCCGTGTCCTCTCCTTTGTGTCTCCTTTTCCCTGAGGCCGCCGCCAGCTTTCCCTTCAATGAGATTCGCAACGACAGGCAGGGGGCTTTGCTGTAGTCGTGGTCTCCTCCCTCCACGTACTTCTCCACCTCAGAGTCAGAGCTGTTCTCACTGTCAGACGAGGAGGAGGAAGAGGAGGAGGACGAGGATGACGACGAAGTTGAGGACGACTCAGACGAGGAGCTGCTGGATTCGGATGTTCCCTCGTCGTCATCGGGCTGAAGAGTTTCCTGCTCATGTCTCTGCCTGGAGTCTTTACTTAGATGCAAGTTACGCTGGTTCCCTGATGGAACACAAGAGGATGATCGATGAACGCGTCAATAATGCTACACCAAAAGTAAAGAACCAGATACCTCAGGATGTATCTGATACCTGACTTCTTCACTGGAGTTGCTTGGCTTCGGGTCATCCGTTGTGGCCCTCGACTTCTGCTCTCCAAGCTTGTCCCTGAACTCGGGGAAGAAGGCTGGCTGTCCTCTTCCTCTGCTACACTGCTGCTTTGTTGAGCTGAAGCAACGACACAATGATCACCAACCTAAGGCTGGACCATACGGCCCAAATTCCTTTTCTTTTCAATTTTGGTCGACACAACATAATTTCATTATCGATATTAATATAAAAACCACAGAGAAACCGCCAAGAATGACTGGATAACTATATCCATGAACGCAGTAAGACAGCGGTGCAGTCATACCCTGACATGGTCTCTGAGAGCGCCTCTTCGTTGAGGTCTGCAGTTTTTTCGGCTCAGGCACCTTCCCTGACTTCTGCCTTCTTTTAAGGCTGGAAATATTCAAAACAGAAGAGAAGAAACGTTTCACAAAAAATTGAAAAATATAACAATGGGGTGACTGTGAAGCATTTAAATGTAGCATTAAAATAAATAAATATATATAAGTCCAGGAAGTTAAAAGAGAGATCTGTATTTCCAGCATTTAAAAAGGTTGTAGTTTAGCAGAGGATGTAGACATCTTGAAAACTCTGGAATGAATAAAATGATATTTGATAAGTGATAGTGGAGGTTTGTGTACGAGGCTCGGTACCCAGGGGGTGGACTCTTAGGCGGGGAGCTGCCTCCGTTGTGCAATCTGTTCCTGTAAGAGAGTCTCTGACGAGTTCGCCGTTCGTTTTGAATGGCAGACTTGTAGTCGGAGATGATGGAGATTATTTGTTTTTCAAAGAAGGCTGATAAGCTGAGGGTCATGGTATAGATCTACATATGAAGAAAAGAGAAGAAAAAAAAAAGAAATCATTTTATTTCATTGCAAGTATGTCTTGTTGTTTTTTTCTTTACTCAGAGCTCCAACTTCACCTGTGATTTCTTGTTAGGTGTGTAAGCTCTGGAGTTGCTGAAAATGAGACGGACATCTTTGGCAAACTCCACAGGATTTTCGTAGTTTCCTGCCACCAGAGTCTCTGACACCGTGCCCAGATCCATAGGAGTGTCAATGATGTCTCGATAGTCCTGAGCAAAGACAAAAAGAAAAAATACATCAACAAAAACTCTTCTGAATTCTGCCTAACATTCTAAGTTATATTCTCAAGCGTGACGAGCTTTATCATTTCGGAGGATGGACATCTTACCGGATACTCAAAGAGATCCACGGGCTGTCTGAATGGTTCTGAATCTGAGGAGGTCACCATCCGACGCAGCAGCTCTTTACATTGGACTCGCCATGCTGTCACATCCAAAGCCACACCTCGCATCTTGGAGTTTGGGTCAGCTCCCTAAAAGATTAAAATGTATTTCACTGGAACTGCTAGTGATTCTAAAAGTCACGTCATGGTCCAAGATGACCTGGTACGGACTGATCCTTCTTACCCGATGCCCTGTAGATGTCCCTGGAGTGTCAGAGTCCACATCTAAGTCAACCTGCAGAGGCACATATGCAAACTTTAAGTAAACAAATTGTAAAATAAAAGTATTCCTGGATAAATAAATAACATCAATACACTTTCTGCAGAGCTGTATTCTCACCTCAGCATCTTCTCCGCTGCTGACCTCAGACTTCAGTTTGTGATACAAGTCTAAGATGTCTGTGCAGCTCTGATCTCTGATGGGCACAATGACTCAAAGAAATTAAGATACGCGTCTGGTACTCCAGTATTAAATCATCACCGAGGTGGTCATAATACAGAGGTGCACAAAAAGAACATTGTCTTACCCGATATAGTGGAGAAGAACATCAGTAACCACCTTAGCAGCTGCTACAATTGGGCTTTGGGGTTCATTGAAAGTGCGGGCATTGTGTTCAATGTAACGCACCTCCCACATTAATGCAGAGATCCGCCTGCAACAGGAAAACCACATCAGCTTGCGGCTCAGGACGTAAACCATCAGGACTTGGTATACATTTCAGAGGAACAATGCAACACCATGTGAACTTCTATGAACTCCTTCACCTGTAAAAGCGATTCTCCAGCCGTTTGCGGATAGTGCTGAGGTCAGTGGGGTAAGCCACCGCAGTGCAGTACAGCGGGTAGTCCTGCAAGTTTACCGGTAACGCAAACGCCTTGGCTACATCTGTGGAAAAGCACAAGCAAGATCAGACATAGAGAAAAACGAACAAAGTCAAGGTTTCCCGTGACGTTTTCAGCAGTCTGGTGGCCTACCGAGTGTAATAAGATGATCGATGCCATGGATGACTCTCTCACAGTCTTCGTCTCGTGTGTGAGCCCCCCATTCTCCTTCCTGAGGCTTGTAGAGCAGAGCTTTAAGCTCCTCCTCTGCCACCTCCACACCATCACCAACCTGTTCTGGCAAGGCAGCTGATAGAAGAAAGAAAGCAATAATAAAAATAAATTTCTCATTGCCCTTGACTGCTATACATGAAGCCTCTGTGTCATTTACCATCACCGACTCAGTGACGGATACCCAGAAGTGGATTTTGTTTACATTCAAGCTCAAGTGTCAAGATGATCCAAGCATGGAACAGATCACAGATCAAGACGTCATTGTCACAAAAGTAACCAATTTTATGGGAATATTTCTGCTAGATAACGCATGTTATGTCAAATTTTGTCTGAGCTTAATTAGCATCACAAAGCTCTGTAATGTCAGATCATTAGATCTGAGTTCTCCTACAAAATCATCCCATCACACTAGAAAGACTAACCTGTTTCAAACAGATACTTAAGTAAATCCTGACTCCTCCCAATGAGACTATGGTGGTGAAAAGGGAAAAAAATCTATTTTAGTTGATAAGTTTCTGCGAATCCCACCTGAATTCAGAACATTGGTAAAATGAAGCCGAAGGTTATGTCTTACTGTCTGTAGTCACACTTTATTTTTGAGTGTAACTGTTTCAGAGAAATATTTTGTCGGTTTGCTGGTTTTAATAAACAATGACATGAGAAAGAATGAAAGGAAAGGTGTAGAAGACTGTGGTGAGACCCGCGATGTTGTATGGTTTGGAGACTGGTACTGAAGGAAAGACTGGAGGCAGAGTTGGAGGTAGCAGAAGTTAAAATGTTGAGGGTCTCTTTGGGAGTGATGAGGATGGAAAGCATCAGGAACTAGTACATCAGAGAGACTGTAACATGGTAGATGTTTTGGAGAGAAAGTCAGAGAGGCCAAACTGAGCTGGTTTGGACATGAACAGAGGAGGGATAGGGAATATATCAGTAGAAGGATGATGAGGGTGGAACTGCCAGGCAGGAGGTCTAGAGGAAAAGGAGATTAATGGATGTAGAGAAAGACGTCATGAAATTAATTGGTGTGAGAGAAAAGGATGCAGAGGACAGGGTTAGATGGGGACAAATGACTCGCGGCGGCAACCCCTGAAACGAACAGCTGAAAGGAAAAGAAGATCATTTAAAACTAGAGCTTCCTCTTATTTTGTTGTGGAGGTGGGCTGATATGAAGCACATACCGATGAAAACTAACTGTTGCACTGCAATAAATTACTTTTACAGAGTTAATATGTACACAGTCAACAAATATTACCGTGTTCGAATGTTCTGCTAAGGCTAGATTTTTTTCCTATAACACTACTGACCTTCTTCTGGAATAGGCTCCATATCCCAAGGGCTCATTTTTTCCCGCTCACCGTTATCCCACCTGATGGAAAATACATATCATTAACTTCAGCGGGTATAAATCACAGGGTTAGCGAAGATGAATATGTTTGTGGAAATAAGAGCGTTTCCCCCAGCAGCTGCAGACAGAAACATACTTCACTGCATAGCACTGAAAGAGGCTGTCTGGATACTCTGGCTGCAGGGGCTCCTGGTCTTCCACAGATCCGAACCACCAGGCATCGTCGATGATGCTGCGGAACCTCATACCTGCACAGAAGATCCAGCATTAGTCGATGAACATCCTCGTGAATGGTAAACGCGTGTTCGCAAAAGAATGCTGCACACAAGCTAACCTGGTTGCCAGTTGTGCTCTTTTGCTTCATTGTAAAACTGCTGCAGCACAAGGAAATCTATGACATCAGGCATATCGTGATACCTTGAGAGTATGAGAGAAAAAGAAAAGTGTTGAAATACATGTACAGAGTATTTTAGATCATGTGCTGGATATAAACACTTACTTTAAGGAGAAAGACTCATTGGTCATCTTCCCTGAGACTGGGTCTAAGAAAGCCAGCTTTAGGCAGCACAGGGTGGGAGGTCCCACTTCGTATTTCATTCCAACCACTTTCACAGATTCCTGGTCCTTAAACGGCATAAGAGGAGGATAAGTGTACGTACAGAAGATTGAATTCTAGAAGCTCTTACATCAAGGAGCGTGTAAAGGCCTGTACACAGATCTGGCGCTCCTCACCCTGAGATTGAGTCTGTTCCACGGCTGCTTCTGAGGGTTGATGCTGTAGGCCTTGGCTCTGCGAACGGCCCGCATGTAGGCCTGATGGCCCTGCTTGAAGTAGATGAGCTGGAGGAGGATGATTGGGAAGATGGTTATTAAAAATAAATAAATCATTATGCAAAGAAATAATGTTTCATTTCAAGAGCAACAGTTCTTACTTCATCTCCCATTTGTGGAACAAAAGGAGAGCGTCGTGGGATGGTCTCCATGATCCATGATGGTGGCAGCCACTCCTCAGCGTTAAGTCCAGCCAGAGAGGATGTGGGTTTCTGAGTGTGAACAGTTTGTCACACAGTTAGGTTTCTTTAATCGTCAAGCCACAGCAAGACAGCAATTAAAACACATTACATATTTAAACAGAAATGCTTTGACTTCAAACACGACGGTTACAGGTGATGTTAGCTCAGACCTGCTTGGTCTCTTTGGGCTTTTTCTTCTTCACATTTTCCTTCTTCTTTGCCTCCTTGGTCTCATCGCCGCCTTCTTCCTCCTCAGAACTGCTGTAACCTGGTGGCTGAACGGGTCTCCTGGTTGTTCGCTTTGGTGGTTGCAGGTTGATCCCAGCGTCAGCCGTCCAATCAGAATACTCACTTGAAGAGTCACTGCAAATTAAAGACAAATGTTATCGGGAGGGTTAAACAGTCGTGCATTTTGGAAAAAACAAAAACCACTCAGTCATACAAATTCACCTGGAGCTGCTTTCACTCTGCCACTGAGTTTCACCATCAGATGAGGCATCAGAATGTTCCACCTGTTCTGCTGCCTGCCAATTCAGAGACAGAAATTGATTTTATTACTGTACATGACAGTGGTCATATCAATATCATGTCCAACGGTGCTACTCGTGCACAACAAACACTGCAAGTCATAGAGCAGAGAGATGGAGCTTACGTCTGCACTGTCTGAGTCCATCTGGCTGTCAGAGTTACGTCGGGTGCTCGGATTTCGACTCCTCGTTCCAGGGCGACGGACTTGAGCTGAGCGGGTCTGGTAGGAGTGGTGCTGCTGCTTCTTCTTCTTCGTTGGTCGCAGGGAGCGCAGGCGTGAAACCAGAGGGTCGTTCTGCAGAGTTTACAAGATGGACGGAAAATGAGAATTCTGGAATTAATGGCTCACAGTCACTCTGGCTTGTGAAACACAGAAAGGCAAAAAAAGAAGCAGACCTTGGGTGTGCACATCGCTGGTTTCTTCCTCCTCTCTGAATTGTAAAGTGAACATTCCATGTCGCTTTTGGCTTGTCTGCATCCTTCTAAAACTCTAAAGAAAAATAAAATCCACCAAGATAAACATTGTTAAAAAATGTGTAGGGAAATAGTCTAACTGCTTTATATAAGGTATATAAAACTACTCAAATTCCTTTAATCCATCTCACTTGAATGTCCCACGCGGGACCTCATTAACAACGACTCTGCGACTCCAAGCCAGCAGGTCCCTCTCGGTGGCCAGCTGACTACGAAGGGAATTATGCTGCATCTGCCACACTCCATCTACCTGCCCACTTCGGCGAGGTGGAGAGGAGGGCACCAGATCTGCTTCAATAGCAGCTAAAAAAACAAAAATAATAATAAGGCTGTAGTTACAATTCAGTATATCATTTTGGGAAAAAACAAAAAAAATATATGAACATACATATATATGTTAATAAACAGTAAAGCTTGTATTTCTGTGATAAATCTAAGCTAAGTGTAAGAGACAGAAAAAAGTACCGGCTTCCAGTTCGGCCTGCTGTTCTGCATTTTGACGGTCATCTTGCTCATTCTGCAACTGTCTGATGAGATTATCCAATATGCTTTCACCATTTTCCACAGTTTGCTGGCCAAGCACCTGCTCAACCAACTCTCCATCACCTGAGCAAGAAAGATAACCAAGACAGATAAAACTCCGTTGGTCCTTTTTATTAAAGCAGAACCATGAACTTTAAAAGTGAGTGGCATAGTTACTGTTGGCCATGTATCCTAGTTGTGGTATTAGCTGGTCCTCCTTGCAGTTCTCCCTTCCTGGCACCAGACGCTGGTAGTGAGAAGGATGAGGATTCCCATCGACATCCACAAGAAACGGTGGAGGCATGAGGTGGGGGGCCTGCTGCGTCTGCTCATCCAGGACATAGTTATTAGAGTCGCGTATAAGAGGCCGGTAGTCCGTGTGGAAAAACATCTGGTCGGGAATCTGGACGGGGATCAAGAAAAGACATAATGATTGTTGAGGTTAAAGAAATGAAGAACACAGCCAGAGGAAAAAAAAAAGGTTTTGAGGGCTGACACTGGGGAATGGACATAAACTTTTTAATAGATAATTTTTTTGTTGTTTTTTTTTAAAGGGGGGAAGTTATAAATAATCATGGACACATTCAACATATTTCAGCTACCGTTTACCTTCTCATATGGTCTGCTGCAGCCAAAGCCAAAGATGAGCAGATGGCCATGTGAATCAGTGCAGGCAAAATGCTGCCCATCAACTGAAAACTTGCAGTCATAAATAGCACCATGGCCCTGGCCCTCAATCTGAAACAAACAAGAAAAAAATTACTGAATGCTCCTCAAACCCAAGGTAGACAACACTCCTGATGTCTGATGCTCACTAATCAATAATTACCATGTTGAAGAAATTGCGGATCTTGGCTCCTTTGGTTAGGTCCCAGATGTAAATGTTGCCGTCGTGGCCGGCCGATAACATAATGCGGGGGTCAAAGGGGTGGGCTTCCAACACAAACACCTCGTCATCATGTCCCTTCAACAGTTAAGACATAAACCTTAAGAGTGGGCTGCGTGCCAAGAGAAAGCAGTTTCACTAATATTCGGCTACTCTGAAGAGCTGATACTGAAGAGAAAAAAAAAGAAGCTACTCACAGACAGAACATGCAGCAGCTGTCCAGATGTTGTGCTCCACACTTTGAGTAAGTAGTTTGACACTGCTGTGATGACGGTTCTATCTGTGCGATCCCAGGCTACCATGGTCACCACCAACTTAGTCTTATCATCTCCATTGGCAACAGTACTCCTAAAGGGAAGTATCCCAATAGGCATTAAACATTAAACGGAAGGGGGTAAAAAATAGCATTGTGAAACCCTGTTGTCTAATAACATTTAGTTTCTTACCCAGGAAGTTTTGCTGCCATGTCTAAAGTAATGCTCTTCCACTCTTGTTGCTGGTAATGCCAGATCCTGGCTGTCCCGTCACGACTGCCACTCACAAACCTCAGGCTGGAAACACATGTACGTTTAACTGTCAAGAGGCTCATACAACACATAAAACCTCTTAGAAGGCCATTTATATCTCACCTGTCACTTTTGTTGCTAAACTGGACCACCACAACTTTATCCTAAAACAACAGGCGTTGAACAAAATTATTTTTACTGTCTTTTTGGAATGAATTTGTCGGAGTTCAAGTGAAGCGTTTGTTTCTTACCGTGTGAGAATCCATCTCAGCAACCTTCATTGGAGTTTCAGCACCAAGGTAGTAGACCCTAATCATGTGATCTGTGCCACCAGTGACCATAAACATGCCACCTAATAACAGTAAACACAATGAAATGACACAAAAATATCCATATATCCATAAAACCCTTAATTTTTACTAAAATATTTTTTTAAAAGGTATGTTTCTTTTATTCTCCAAAGGTTGACACAGATTTTTCTGAGGTATTGCTGAAATAGCACAGGAAATGTAGCAAAAACCATGGAATGAAAACAAGAGTTACTGTACATTTGAATTTTGATTTCTGTTTTTACAATTGAAATGATATTTCAAACAAGGAAGCGACTGGAGTTTTACCTAATGTGCTATTTAAGAAAGAAAACAAAAACAAGGAGAGTGCACACTCCATACAGATGATGCAGATGTGAAATCTAGCTATAGAGACCAAAACAGTTTTTGAACCAAGCTGTAAATATGTTTATTTCTGCTGCAAAATTTGACATTTTAACATGGAGGTCAATGGAGATTGACTCCCCTCTGAAGCCAAAACCCTACTGGTCACTCAAGGAACTGTAATTTTTCCACACAGAACTGACACCAAAAACCAGATGTTATCCCTTGATACAGAAGCTTGACAGCTCTACTGTGATCTTATTTTGTGATTTAAAAGTACCCTGCAAATCTGAACTGTTCAATCAATTACATTTTTTTTAATTTTTAGGTGGCTCCAAACAAAGTGACATGGTTATGCTATCCCAGTGTTTTTCAGTGGGCAGCTACTTCAGACAAATAAACATGTGAACTCAAGCACACTAAACAAAAGTTTTAATGCCAGGTTTCTTTTAAGATACCTTTTAAAGCAAACAAACAAAACTAACTCTGCAAATATTATACATCTGCCGTTTTGGCCTTATAATCTGTGTAATGCACCAAAGGTTTATCAAAAATAGCAAATTAAATCGACTTTTCTTCACTTCTAGCAAGAGGAGCAGAACAAAATATGCAAAATGAAAATGTATGATTATATATTTGTTATGAAGTTAGACATCTCTAACAAGTTATGAGTACATATTATCTATAGGAAAAGGCCAAGATTTGTGTTAACCAGTTATAAGCTGATTGATCAGTTAACCAATTAATTATCATTCATTATGAGATAATCAACATTTGAAGATTATAACATGACAGTGATCTGATAATTTCTTGAAGCCCGTAAACAACAATATACATTAAAGCTGCATTGCCAAAACTCTGAATAATAAATGTACCAAGAACAATGCAAACATAAATGTTTAAGTTCAGCAACTTTGTTATTCAACTGTTGGCTACATGTTTGTGATCTTTGTGTGTCCGGGAGAATTTTTGTGAGAATAACGGCTGAAATGGAATCTCGAAACCATGTACCATCTTCTGAAGAAATTTAACTTCCTGGAAGGCCATCTGCTTTAAAAAAAATGACTGATATTCGGAAAAGGAAGTCTTGATGTCTGTTTTTTGTTATCTGCTTATACTGTGGCTAGAAAGAAGTACACTCGGCATGTAGCTGATAGGTTCCTGGAGGACTATGCGGTTACTGATCTGTGTTGGTTTTAGCTCATAACTTTTGAAAAATATATCTAAACACTGAAATGTGACTAGGCATGTAAACATACTCACCACTACTGAAGGAGGATGTGGAGACTTGGACCCCTGGCCGTGACCGCTCAACAAACTTGACTGGCTGATCACTAAGATAAAAAGAAGAGCTGCTGTCATTTTTGTGACAAAACTAAATAAGGAAGAGCTTAAAAAAAACAAGAGGGAAAAAAAAGAAAGCAAGCTGTATTAGACTTACTTAAATTTCATACTGAGTGAGTGCCATTTCCAGAAACACACCATGCCATCTGCACCTGTGGAGGCAAGGTATCGCGCTGTCCCTTTGGCTGCAGGACAAAACTAGACGGAGACACAAACACTGGAAGTGAGATGATTTTGTTTTTAGAAGTTGAAATGTGCTGTACAATCAGAATGTGCCCCCCCTCCGATATTTTATGAAAGCATGAGAAAAGAAAATCCTTCTCCATCTCTGAAGATTAACACCTGTAGGTGCTCTTATAAACCTTTGTGGAAGTGATGTCTGCTTGTTCACCTGTATGGATGTGATGGAGGCAGCGTGAGCCTGCAGCACAGCAATGGGTGCACAGGTGCGAAGGCACCACACTCTGATGACTTTGTCACAGCTGGCCGAGGCAATGAGACTGTTTTCATAGTTCACAGCCATGTCACAGATTTCTGCTGAATGGCCACGTAGTGTTGCCAGGAGCCGGCCATCGTCTGTGGCCCAGATTTTCACTAGGCAATCATCAGAACCCTAAAACAAGGCAAAAATGAATTGAGAAAAAAAATCTATCAGGTTATACTTTTGATAACACTGCACTGCATCGTTAACCCTCGTATCATCACTCACTGTAAATATCCGTCGACCAGTGCGGTCAAAGGCTATGCAGTAGACTGAGGAAAGGTGGCCAAGGATACGTTTGTGTATCTTCATGTGTTGGTAGGAGGAAGACGGCAGGGTCTGGCCAAAACGAGCTGTACCTGTGGTCTGGCGAGCACCCATGATGGACACTTGATAGGAAAAGATAATAGGAAAATACTTAGTAGCTCACTGCAGAATGGTATATGAAAGTTATTTTAGTTAAGAAAAAAAGAAAAAGGAAAAAAAAAAAGGTTTCACTCACCAACATTGATAGCATTTCCATTTGTGGCTGGAGGTTCTGGTGGACGTCCTCTGTGGAGTGCAGCAACAGCTGAGCCACAACACACTTTGCGGCTACAACCTAGTTTAGACAGACAAGTTTAAAATTACTTGAAATCACATCTATTGCAATAAATTCTTAGAATAGTACTGGTGCTGAACTAATTAAAGACAAAACAAGGACAGTAGATGGGAAGGAAACACGCACTTTTGGTGGTGCGAAGCAAGGACTGTCTTCCCAGTCCAAGGAGCGTCTGGACTCCAGGAACACTGGGTGGGATCTCCTTCTCTATCAATGGACCTATCCGCCGACAAACCTGGAGCAGATAGTCTGCAGGAATGTGCTGGTTCAAAATCACCTGCAGAAGTCAATGAAAATCATTAATCATTATACTGTGTTATAAACGCTAGTTATAACAACAAAGCATTTAATAAAATGCTTCCTTATCCTATTCTGTGTTGAGAATGTTTTTGGACAAAACATTTAGGACAGAAGGGTTCAGGAGGAAGAAGCCACAAAACAGAACAAGGACTTTCACAGAAAAGAAGAAAAAAAAATCTCACAATTTAATACTTTTTTGCATCAACTCCAAACAATATATATATATATATATATATATATATATATATATGGTGTATGTTCTTTACTTTACTGCTTTCTTTTGCACCTACTACAGCTTATCTTTTACTTTCACTTTCTCCAACTTGTCTTCAACAC
>JBAMYA010000006.1:8235318-8263388 GCA_037176975.1 Arrhamphus sclerolepis
TGCATAAACTTATTAGATAGCCATAGATATTAATGATATTAATATGTTATAATTATTATGTACTTTTACGTCTTAACATGTATATATTTAATATATTTTATATCATACATTCTTTTATAACATGTTGTATATATATTTGAATCCATATGTTGTACATCTCCTCTGTTCTTCCTTCCCACTGTCCTAATTCTCCTCATCTCCTTACCCAGCTGGCCTTTGGCAGGAGGGTCCCCCTAAGGTCCAGGTTCTGCTCAAGGTTGCCATGTGCTCGGGGGTCAAGCTCTGGGTTTCTTAAGTGCCTAGAGATGACTTGTCGTAAATAGGCGCTCAATAAATAAATAAATTGAATTGAATTTAATTGAATAGAGCAGAGTAGTTTCGTGCAGTTAAGGCTCAAGGGGTCACCACGCCCCACCTTCACACTGGACATAACAACTTAGTGTAGAGAGTTTATGATCTTTTACTGAGTGCTGATCCTTTCTCCAGAGCATGGGTTGCTCCCCATGGAAAGATTGGATGATTGAAGTCATATTGGCAGTTTAACCCTCAGAACTAATTTGGAATTCAGGATGCTTAAAAATAAAGAAATAAATAAAATTACTATGTTAAAACATATGTAGATTTTTTTCTTCTGTTTTCACCAGCTATATAAACACACCTGAGCAAAATATACACAGAATTTTCAAAGTCGGATTTAACTTGTTTTAAGATAACTTCTTATCTGTCAATAAAAGATATAATTATTATAAAATGATTGACTTCTTATCTGTCAATAAAACGTCACAGTGCAAAGTTCCCCTTTGCTTGTTTTTATGAACAAAACAACAAAACCCCAGAAAAACTGTCTATGTCTATAAGTTCTGTGCAATTGTGGCTACTTCTGGTTTAAAAACAATTTTCCATATGAAATTAATCATAACTTTGACTAGACAACACATAAAGACATTTTGTAAAGCCTGAATATGTGACTATAAACATGATGTCCATGTAATGACTTATATATTATTTCATGGTAATTTACCAGGGGGTGCACCTCCGGCGCAGATCTGTGTCGCTGGAGCTCTAAGGGTTAACAATTTAGATGTATTGATTTAACAAACAGGAGCCTCAGTAGCGTGACCTCACAAGTGTTCAGTGGAGTTGAGGTCAGGACTGCTGCCAGGCAATTTCATCCTCTCCAGTCCCAAATTCTGGAGGAGGTCTCTAATAAACCCCACAATGTGGTGGCAAGCGTTTTCATCTTGGAGAATAGGTTTTGGTCCCAGACTGATATGGGGTTGTCATGGGTTACAGAACTTAAATTTGAACATATTCTGTTTTCACTATTAAGCCTGTATGCTCATTTACCCAGACACCTTGTTTTATTTCATTTAATATAACATAGTTTATTTTACAAGTCCTCCTTTCATAAGTCTTTTTACAGTGTTTTTATTTTTGTGTGTTCTGTTTAAGATTTTCATCCCTGATTATTTCTATAACATAAGAATTTCCCAACCTAGGATCATTAAAGGGAAAATTAACATTTCTTTTGTCATATAGACAGTCATACACAAATGAAGAGAAATGCTTTATACAACCATGCCTTGATATATAAGAATAGTAAGGGTAGAAACTTAAGGTATAAAATGAAGTATGATATATGCCAAAACAAGGCAAAGTGAAATAAAATGACAGCCACAGTAAGTGATAATGAATTTAACAGCTTAAATGATATTAATATAAAAAATATGGACTGTTCATGGCATATTAAGACAGATGAATGTTTGTAGATCATTGCAGACGGATATAGCTTATTATAAAGATGTCACTAGTTGTTTCTGGAGATAAATCGATTTGGATTCCTGTCGTTCATAAAGGAGATGCATGACAGTCTGCTGGAGCGGCCTGCTAATGCAGCCGTGAGGCTGACTGATTATGAGTGGTGTGCACGTTGCTGCTGTGTGCACGTTCATGTTCACCCAGCGAGGTTCCCTTGTTCTCTTCAATGGACATAAAAAGGAAATTCTCCTGAATAGCGCGAACTGTGGTTTGTACACCCATTGTGCTCAGGAGAATAGACAACGTGTGTTCAGTCTGGCAAAGTATGAACAGGTTGTTTGAATATGTGCGGCTTGACTCAACAATACAGCCTGACCTGAATTACTGCTTTTCTAAAAATAAGATCTGGGAAAAATCTGGATAAAAAATTGACATTCTAGGCGGTGAATATGTTTTCTGTTGCTCAGCTACTGTTACAATAATGACCTCATTAGTTGCTTTGTAATGAACTAGACTGAATAATAAATGCAAATTGGCACTTTGCCTTTTTTTCTGTCTGTTATTGTAGGGCTGCAAGGACTTTTGTTGATAATCTCCCCTTTCAAAAACCCACAGATTTATTTTGTATTATAGAGGGACTTAACAATAAACTAACAAGTTTATTATTAGTTAATCTATTCAAAGAGCTCAGCTTTGAATAGAGTCCATCTGCTTGATAGTCAGTGTCACTGAGATCCAGACGTGGCGCTTAATAACCGTTAATGTTTTTGTACTTAAAAATGATTCATAGACGTTGATAGTTTTGCTTTATAGTGAAGTTTTCCCCAGTATTTTTTCTTTGGCTTGAAATCATATCAATGTGCAACAGACTGGAATTTATTGATTTGCTTATTAAGAGTTTTGGAAAAATAGGGATTATCTTCTATTCAGATTGTTTGTACAATAACCAACAAGGCTTCTGTAGTTTCCTGCGGGACTTGAATCGTGATGTATCTGATGTATTTTTGTTTTTATTATTATCCCAAATGTCATAGTGATCTCAGTCTTACTTTTAGTTGAGACATATTCCTAGGCTTTGTTAATTTGGTTTGATTTATAACAGTAATTAACATAGCTTATTTTGTTGTTGTTACTTCTGCTAAATCAAATCAAATCAAATCAAACTTTATTTATCAGGTGCTTTTCACGCCAAAGGCAACACAAAGTGCTATGCATGATAAAAACAATTTATGCACATTAAAATAAAACAAGCCATCACACAAGTATAAAACATAGCAATTTAAAACCCTCATCATAGTGCCCCCTCCCCACCCCAATTCTACACAAACATCAACTCCCTTATTTATGTCTCCTAAATGAATGTAGGTATAAAAATACCAATAATAATAAACATCTGGCTTGACGGTTACGTGCCTGGTATTGGTTGCTTGTTAGAAACAATTCTGGAGTGAAATTTTTACCAGGAATCGGGCACGTCCCAACTTGTTAGTGATTACTGTTTTATGTTAATCCAGATCTGGATCAGGATCCACTCCCTTCATGCAGAGGAATTCAGTCTACTGCTGTTTTGTCTGTTTTGAGATTTTCTAGGAATTTGACTATGCCATAGGGTTTTGCTTCATAGCAGTTTCACACTGAGACTTTACCTTTTAACATGCATCATCTCTTTGTGAACATTAGGGGTCAAAGAGCCTGCCTTCAAAATGAAGCCAATAAATGATTAAGGCGACGGTCCCATAACTGCTGCCTTCCTGATAAACAACAGTTTTTCACCACAACTGGCTCAGACCCCGACCTGCTTTTTTCCTGGACTTGTCCTCTGTCTCATCCTCATTGTTACCTTTGCCTGGAAGGCTTCATTGGATTGGTTTAAGACGTCGACTGTATTCTAGTTCCTGAGGGGGGAAACAGAAATTCCCTGCAAATCCAAATGTGACATGGAGATATATGTTAATTGTAAGGAGGAACAGAAGCATGTTTATTTACTTCTCCGCTGGACCACACATACCATGAAATATTATGCAGTGGCACATGGTCATCACCCCACTCATGAAGAAAGGCCAAATTGTTTTTTTTTTTCCTGTCTCTCACATAGAAAAGAAAATCTATATACAATAGCTGTCTGACACACAAGTCTTCTCTTGTATGTGGAGAAAAAGCAAGCTGCTTTGAATTAAGCCTATAAGAGAAACCATCTAGAACCATGATGGGCCTGAAATCAATTTCATTACAGAATTTTATGTGTCATTTTATTATATGTTGTCTCCTTCCATTCTCACTTCTGCCACCACTATAAATTTCAGACTTGGATTGCTGATTTGAGCCATAAACATTCAGTGACACACTAGTTTTCTTGGCCAAAAGGTTATTCGGGGAAAACTGCATGTCCTTCAATGGAAAGCCTTGTTTTAACATTAAATTTACTGTTTGGAGTTTTGTGTTCTTTATTAATCAAATTATGCTTATAACTGGTTGACAGAACCTACAAAAGAATTCATTTAAACCTTAAAAGAAGCCCCCAGTGAAGCAATGAAATCCATCTGAGTTGAATCTGAGTCCCACTTTAATGAAAAATGTTCTTTTTTGCACAAGCACTTGCAGTCTTAGATGTCTTTTTTAAATCCTCAAAGTTTGTGATTGTATACTTGAAAAATGAGTTAATTTGTCCAATTATTGGGAGACTTCTGCATCTGACTATGGGCAGTGTTTGAGAAGCAGTGATTATATGAGAACAACTAGATGCCCCACCGCTTATTTGAAGCCTTGCATCACAACAAAGCGCCTCAGATGTGGTTTACCACCAAAGTCCCGACCTGTTTGCTAAATTATAGCGTATGAGAGGGGCTGTTTAGTCGGGATATTTAACCTTTCATTAAGCATGTGTGGCATGTCAACAGTCAGAGCCACGTCATGGTCATCATCGGTATTGTGTTCTTGGTGATAGCAATGGAGAAATTAAAGAAAGTGAGACATCACTTTTCCAGCCCGAGGACTTACAAATGTTATGTTGTGAAACAGTTTAAACGGTTGTTTGGATACTCTTTTGTTTTCTGTCTCATCAGACTGAATCAGCTCTTTCTCAGATTTTCCAAAGACCAAACTCCTGTATAGGCCTACTTTGGTGTCTGAAGTGAGAACCTGTTCAAAAACCCCTGGTTGAACAAACCTTGTTTAAGGCTTCTGAAACCTGAAAATATGAGCCGTTAAGAGTTTCAGGGTTCTGTGACATCACAGTTCCTGATCAGAGTATAATTATCCAGCTTCACTCAACTTCACTTCGTCATGGATTCACTGTGCTTCATATTTGGTTAGCATAAAGCTGTAGGACGAAACTCTAAAGAGACACACCTTACAGAAGAGGTTAAAAAGAAACTTTAAAATAAAAAGTTGCTGTGAACAGAGATGTAAAGACATAACTATACTATAGCTATCTCTCTATATCGCCAGGAAAAATGATCTTAATAGCTCGTGAAAAAAGGCACGTCTCTCCTTTAATATCCAGTATTTTATGTTTGGCTTTAATTTTCTAAAATACAGCTCTGGTCATATTAATTATATACTTCTTTTCCTCAATTCATCTATAATTCAGCTTTGGTCTCTGGTTAGCTGAATGAATTTAAATAAAAAATCAGAAACATTGATACATAGATAAATGATGAAAATACACACACACACATAAGCTTATATATATCTATATGGCAAATATG
Organism: Arrhamphus sclerolepis; assembly: GCA_037176975.1. Classification (NCBI taxonomy): domain Eukaryota; kingdom Metazoa; phylum Chordata; class Actinopteri; order Beloniformes; family Hemiramphidae; genus Arrhamphus; species Arrhamphus sclerolepis. The sequence goes on from JBAMYA010000006.1 coordinate 8,240,784, forward strand.
AAATTATTTTTCTGTTAATTGATGTAATTTAGTATTATGACAAAACCTGTAATGTACACCCTTTCTGAATAATTCAACAATGGCGTCAGATCATATTGGTATTGACCAATCCTCAACCCTTGACGTTGGTATCAAGACTGAATATTTTTAATTGCACATTCCTTTAACTGTTGTAACACACAAATAACTAAAGCATGCACACTATGATTCATGGCCTGACCTAGGGCGGCACTTTTCTCAACTCTCAGCGTATTGGATGAAGTGATCAGAGGTAGATGGGCTACTACTTCTACACCGTATTGATCTGCCAGAGCTTTGATCGACGCGTGCGGACCTTTGGAGAGCAGAGTCGCTCCAATCAAAGCAAATCAGCGCACATACAGTAGCCTGTGTTTACGGGGGAGCCTCATCCTCACTGAGACAACCTGTTGAATTTCGGGTCATTCAGATTTCATATCATTCACCGTTCCCCTGAACAGATCTCTACAGCTCCACTCGCTGACCGCAGGCGCGCGCTCGCGCTGCGGCGGCGTGCGTGTTCTGTATGTAGTCCAGTGGGCGGGACTGCGAGCGTGGACGCACACTGGCTCCTCATTCAGCCCTCGTCTGCGCCTGTCTGCGGGCAGGACCCCGGTGTGTTGCAGGTCAGCTCTGAGTGTAGTGAAGGTTTGAAACGAGGTGCGCGTGCGGACCAGGATCTCCCTCTGACAGGCTTCATTTCACATAAACGGGGAATACCGCAGCTCGTCGTCAGCAACTTTTTGGATTGTTGTACGTCAGTTTTAAATTTTTGTTTGTTTATTTTTGACCCTTGGGGTTTACACTTCCTGCGTGGTGTCGTTTGGACCAATTTGATTCTTATTCGACAGAAACAGGTAAGTTTCTTCCAGCTCTGCGTTACTACACCACCTACAGTAACTGTTACATGCAATGTTACAAAACGCCTGGAAAATTACCGACTGTAGCACCAATTTCTCGAGTTCAGTTATTTATTTGTTTGTTGTTGCTTAACAGACTACGAAGTGGCAAATATTTCGAGAAGAGCAAACATTTTTGTGTTACTGGAGCGTATTTTCGCCTCCTAGACTGAGATTTAAGTGGCGCATTTTAACGCACGTTACATTGAGGTTATTCTTGGGTTGTTCATCCGGTTATGAAAGTTATGTTCATATCTGTGACTTAAAACAGCCATTCCCGTTGATTGGACCCTAAAAGATTCGTTTTTTCCTCTGATTTTAAGTGTTGTGTGTGACAGGTTAACTTGACCCCATTACTGGAGTGTTGTGACTACTGTATAATGAAGCTTAGTGTGTGTGTGCGCGTGTGTGTGTGTTGGCACAGGGAGTTGGAAACCTGTTCTTGGTTTTGAGCACGCTCAAGCTCATCTTATTGTATTTTTGGTTTGTTTGTTTGTTTTTTAAATAAAAAAGATTATGGCGTAAACATGACTGAGTGATCAACAAGATATAATTGTACATGATGAAAATATCTGGGCCTGGCATAAAAATCAGTGCTTGTGAACCCTCAAATGTATTCAGGACTGATGGAAAGTCATATGTAACTGTGCTTTTTGAGTTGAGGGACAGAGCTGATGATCGAGTTCTGCGAACCAGTACCGAGGTTGGCCCAGGAGACGTGAATAGTGATGAGCATGTGTGCTGACAGCAGACTGGGACAGGATGGGTTGTTCCATGACTGACTGAACTGGGGTGTTCACTGCACCATATGTTGCTGTTTACACCCTGCTGCTTAACATTTGGGCCAACCTCATGACTCATCTTATCTCTTTTGCAATTTTTTTTTCTTTTTTGTGTGTGTGTTAGACCGGTTACTAAATAGGGCAATCCAAATGTACTTTTTCTGGGTTAGATAAAAAAGAGTATTCCAGTTTGGTATAAGGTCTGCCCTCATGGAGACAGGGGTCAGGAGGTCATTCAAGATCCTTTTCTGGCTACTGACAGCTGCCGTGAGGAAGGCCATTTTAATCGATCTAGAACTATTCCTTAAACCTAAATGATATAGTTTAAAGCTCGTGGGCAGCAGATAATTTTTGACTGAGTATACATCAGTCGTGGAGTCCCTGTCGATGTTTGACTTTTAGCCCAGAAACAGTGTCCCTGCGTGGTGTAACCATTTACAGTGACCCTCACCTGATGTATGGACCAAACAGAAATGCATCACTGGTGCAGCTGAACAATTCAGGCACCACTGACTCATAGAATCACACTTTATTCACATTTCCAACAAATGTGACACATGTATATATTTTTTTGAACTATCACACATCCAGCAATTCTAATTTATGACTTGATTAAGCATGTTACACTTTAAAACCTTTGTTTTGCCGAAGCTCGATGGTATCTTTAAACTTTGTTCTTTGCTGCTTCAGTTCACAGCACCGTATTTAAGGCTTAAGCGTAAACTCTGAAACAAGTCTGTTAGAGATTTCTTTTTCTGCAACATAACTGTGATCATTTGTGTTCATTTTCTTTTCTTCAGCAGTGCTGTGTCTGGATTTTTGCTCCTCCACAAAAAAAAAAAAAAGAAAAAAAAGCTGTGCTGTGGTGAAGGTTAGTTAACTGATGACACACCGCCTCTTCTCTGATGTTACAGAGCATGTTGTGGGGAAAGTAGGTTACTGGGCCATGTCCTGCAAGCTTAAACTGAACCCTAGTCTGAATATTGCTGGAGCTGCTTAGTGTGACTGGGCATGCACAAATGGTGTAGGTCTTGCAACAGCAGGAGGGATCGTTTCCATGCACTGTCTCTTTAAGAAAAGAGAGCAGCAGTCCACGCAGAATGAATGTTGAATGTTCAGCCCTATGTTGATTCATCTGAGCTCACATGAAACAGAGTAAAATCTGACAACAGAATGATAAATGTCACAGGTTGCAAAATGATGAATCCTACTCACATTGAAGGCCAGTGGTATCATCTTTTTGTGTGTGAGCAGCCCGTTTTTAGTGTTTATGGTATCAGTGTTAACATGTTACCTGGAACACCACAATCCTGTTTTTAAACCTGGAAATTAAATGCTTAAGTAATAATGTACGGACATTTCACAGGGGTTCATTTACTACACTGACAGTGCACGTTTAAATGGATGTCTTTATACTTGTTTCCAAGTTCCTACCTGTCTTACCTCACCTCGCTGTGAGTGACAGAACTAGCCTACAACTGGTAGCAGTGTTTCTCCTGTCCTAAATAAACAAGTGCCTTTCTTTTAGCTTAATATATATTCTTATTTATCCAGATAATCTGCTCAGAACCTTCACCTTGATTACAAGAAATGGCAGACCTAAAAAAAAAGAAGAAAGGAGCAAAAAAAGGTCGGAGTTTTTTCTAAAACAGATGGCCAGATTTTGTTTCAGAATTGTTCAAATCATTTGTAATTTCAGAATCAGAACTAGACTTTTCAAACTATAATAGAAGTTAAGGATATTTCATTTGTTTACTCAAAGAGCAATTTATTGAAGCTTATTTTACTTAAGGTATAGTAAAAGCCGATACTTCCTCTCCTTCAAGATGTTGTAACTTGGAGTAATTATCAAACATGTTAAACAAGTTTTCACATATTCCACAAGTAAGCACTCGTTTTGGTTGTGTCTGGCTGAGGAGGCTGTGGTGTCTGATGCAGTTGTGCATCACTCTGCTTCCAGTTCAGATGGCCCTACCAGAGCCTTGATTTGTGTTTTGTGTCGCTCCTCCTGATGGAAGTCCAAAGATGGCCTCTGAAGCCAGATGGGATAGCGTGCTGCTGCTGAATGTTGCGCTAGCCATGTTGTGTTCAAGTGCTGAATTGAATCCTGAATAAATCCCCAACTGTTTTGCTGTCAAAAGCCCCCTTCTGGGAACCACACATGTTGAAGCTGTCTGCTCGCCCTCTCTGTATTTCAGAAAAGCAGATATTTGGGGGGGGGGCATTCTCACTGGACAAAAGTCCACTCTCTGCACTTCCTCTGTATACTGGTCATCTCCCAGCAGAGTCGTCTTTGCCATAAAGGCCTGATTCACATCTTTCCCTCGCAGCGGTTGATGTTGAAATGTGTCAGTTGTTTGAACGTAGGGATTTATTTATGCAGGCTGTGATCAGTGAGGCTGATAACAGCGTCATATCCTACCGCAGAGGGAACTCTCTGTCCTCCTTTTTGGGGATGATCCTTGGACCCAGTTTCATTTCTGTATTTGAGAAAAAAAAGATTAAAGTTCTCAAAATGTTTCAGATTAACCAACTCTCAAGTCCTAAAATAATAATAATAATAATAATAAAAAAAGCACGTTGTTTATTAAGTTGAGATTTTCATGCCATGATAAGGATGACTGCAGCTGTGTCATTAAGAGGGCAAGAATATACACCAGTTAACGTTTCTCAGTGTGGCCCAGCCAGTCATATACATTCATTCTTCTTAACTGGGTACGGTACCCCTCCCATTCACACTTACTCTGGTACAAAACATGTCGAATTAGTCAATTAGTCATTAGTCTGTTGACTAGTCAAACTCCATACCATTTTGGAAGTCTTTTGTTGATACTTGCCTGATTGTCGGTCTGCCAAGACACAAGTTTTGTTTCTTTGATTGGCACTAGTTCTATCCAATAGCGCTGAGAGTTGGCAGAACGCATCTTTAAAGGGAAGTTAAGTCCAGATGATGACCTCATGAGGGTTTACAATTACCACTTGAAAATACTGTAAAAATCTGTCATAAGCATTTTGCTTTATGTAGCAATGGTTAAGATAAATGAAATATGTCTGATTGGAAGTCTGGTTACTGTAAAAATCTGCAGATCTTACATCAAATGGGGCACAAGAATGAAATAGAGTCCTTGAATTCAGGTAAGATCAGCACAGAAGGCGCTTCTGATGAATTCCCTTTTGGCATTTCAATAACAATGCACAAGTAAGTGGAAGGCTTTCACGTGATTAAGTCCCAAATAACTACTGTAAACATATAATCAAGGTCTGTAATATTCAAAATGTTTTTAAAGTCTAAATCTCAAAATCAATTTCATAATATTAGTTTGGACCACTCCCAACCATCAAGCATGTTTTTGTTCACAGAATCACAGTGTCCTTAAAATGACTGCTGAAAACAATCAGTCACATCAGTTTCACACATCGTTAAAGGTGGAACTATACTAAATAAGTGGTGCATTTGTTTAAGAAATGATATAAAGCTGTGACGGGCTGCATACGTTTTGACACCAGCGGGGAAAATCTCTGCATATTGATATTCAAGGTACCTGAGAGAAAACTAGACTCCTGCACCTTCCTTTGGTTTTGTTTTCAGGCCCTAGAACATTAGATCAGTTAATTCCATGGAAAGGGTAAGACGTGTCAGGTGAGTGCTACACAGTTGGCTTTCTTCCAGAGGGGGGATTTTTTATTTTATTTTACTTTTTATTTTTTTGCATTCCGTCCATGTGTGTGAAGTGTAGATGATCCCATGTTCATCTGATGATTGGAAGTAGCTTTTGAGATGATGCCATTCGTATTTGTTGTTTCCAGATCTCTGCCCGCATCCGCTTTAAAGTACTGATCTATTATCAAAACCACTGGCAATCTCCTCGGTCTGATACATCTTAAAGACATTATAAGAGCTTATCATTTATAACATGAGCAGAAATGGGTCCTAAAGCACTATAGAACACACATTTATGTACGTGTATGTGGCACTGCCACAGTTTTCTTACACTGTGGTCTCATAATTTGGACTCTTACATAACATTTTCAGAGAACAAACTCCTATGTCTTTGTGTGCTATATTTAGATTAATGCCACAAGCCGGGTGTGAGTATTTGTTGCTGCGGGGTTCTTTCTCCTCTGTTGGAAGGAGCAGCCTGCACTTGGCTTGGTAAGACGAAGAAAGAAAACACTTATTCTGTGATCTTTGACATCCAGCAAAAATTAAATATTCAATAAATCTAGCTTTTTCTCTGAGATAAAGACAATGAGAGAAAAGACGGTGAGCTTGGACGTGGGTTTCATGCGGAAGATAGATGGATAAATCTAATTTTTCTCTATTATTCATCATGCTGCCTCTCAGTCCAGAAAATGTGCTCATTAGGTCAACAAGGGGACACTTACTTTACTGTCAGAAGGAGTGTGAGTCTTCTTTGTGAAGGACTGGTCTTATAAGTGGGAAGCGGGGACAGAGACTTAAAAAAAAATGTTTTACTTTATACCAACACAAATATTGTTTTTGCATCCATCTGTAAAAAACCTTGGCATTTACTACAGTATAATATGTAAACCAAAACTCCTTACTGTTGTGTGGATGTTCACAAGTTTGGTTTGTCATGACCTGTTAAGATTTGTTTTGAAAAATAAACAGCTGATAAATCCATTGTAAGGAGATAATCTGGTTTTACAGGAGAATTTGCTTCTCTTTTGGCATTTAAAGTCACAAGAAAAGCAAGAGACAGAGATGCTGATTGTTAGCTTGAAACAAGGACATTTCCTTTTGTGCCATGCTCCTTTATATTCCAAGATTCCTTCCTTATGGAACACTTTGTTTCATTCGGTTAGTAGAACTATGTTGCACATGACTCTTGAGACTATGACAGGCATTCATATCACTCTGTTTAACCTTGTAACTATGACAGACAAAATGTTCAGCTCCGGTTATATAACTGCTTGCAGTCGTCATCATCCTCGTTGCTGCCGCTGATCTTTTTGGTCCAAAGCACACAGTAATTGTCCTCAGTAGCTGCAGGCAAAGCTCCATGACCGCATGATTAAAATATTTACTTTTATTTAATACTTTTTGCTTCTTCTTTTTTTTTCCCTTTCCTTACGAAAGTCACATCCTGTGAAGCCAACGTAATCTTGCCTATGTGAAATATTTCACATTTTTTCTTTAATTCTTTCTGTTCTCTGTTTACCTGATAGTAACTCTTTTACCTGCTTCTTGTCTTTTTTATTTGTTCAAAGGAATACGATGCACGCTTTTTTTTTTGCAAATAATTTTAAGACTCTGAAAATTGAGTTACTTTGCTTAAAATGCCTTTAATTGCGAAACAACAAATGCCATATTCATGTAAAACCAGGTGAAAATCTATGCTTTGCTTGATTGTTTTATTTCATGTCCGCTTGGGTGAGGTACGGAGGCTAAATCATACAAACTCTGTCATTGTCCATGTACATACATGTTCTTTCACAACATGAGGCTAATAGGGTGTAGCTACACTTTGTGTTTAAGACGAAGAAAAAGTGTTTTACAATATTAGCTGGGATCCACCCATATGTGTGTGACCTAGATGTGATTCAGGGTGTTGGCTGTTTGTTTTAAGGAGTCAAGCACACAACATGAGCATGTCAGGCCAGATGCCTGAAAGAGCGCTCCCACACGGCTAAGTCGTCTACAATCTGTCACGTCAAGAGACAAAACCCTGCTCGTGGCTATTGATACTGATCAGGTGTCGCACACACCTGTGGTAGTTTTTATCCTAATAAAAAAAAAAATACAGGTTGGTTAGGGATTTGAAATCAACATCTTCTCCAGTGCCACATACAAAGTGATACGTTTGGCGTGTCTGCAAGGAGATTCTGTCGTGTCATCCAAGAGTCATCAGAAGTGCAGCATTGTTTGTGCTGAGCTGGAAGGCATGTAGGGTTTGCTGAAGGCCTTTTGAGCTGAGTAAACTAATCCTGAATTATTGTCACAGTGAGGCATGACTTCTGCACTCCCACGGCTGGTGTGAACCGTCAGGATACGAATCGTCATACTCTGTGGCACGCCAGTCAAACATTATGCATGACAATGTGAAGACTAGTTTGCGAGATTATTTCCTGCAGTACAAATGATCCATCATTTCGTCATTAAAAATGCAGCTCTCGTTAAACAGTTTTGCTAACGAGGGATCTGCTATGGTAATGCTTCATTTTTGTTCTACTCAAAAAAGACCCTCAGGTGCGTAAAAGGTTCAGTCCACAGCTGATTTTGTTTTCAGTTAAATCGCATGAATAATTAATGTTTGGCTGTCACAGTTGCCGGCAAATGCTCTTTCAAAGCTGGAATGATACAATGTTGTGGACTTGAAGATTTGGCTTCTGTTGATGCAAAGTTCAGCTGAATTGATATCCTGGCATAGCGCAGTCCAATACTCTCAAGTTGTTTACCTTTGCTTTCTTCTTTTTATTACTAGTTGCTTTCCCCCGCTTAGAGAAACACAGATCTAACACGAGAGAGGTTTGTGTGTTTGGCAGGGAAAGCTTCGGAAATATGGAAGTCAGTGTTTCATAACAAGGAAAATGAAACGGCAATAGATAGGAATGGAGACATAAGGTCATTTTTTCCATTGACTCCTTGTGGAAGGCAATTAGAGTTCACTCGAGAGTCTGCATGCGGCATTAACATGTCGCAGTTTTACAATCACTAATGAGTTCATGGCTATGATATCATTATGGTCGTTAGATCAAAATGTCCCTGCAGGGGGTGTTGTGAAAGAATTGGTAGGAATTTAATCAAAGATATAACTTGTGATCTTGGCATGAGGCTGTGGTTAAAAGAAACACCCACACTGCCCTTTCCACCCATGCCCTAGAATTGTGACCCACATATTTGCTCACACAGTGCCTTAGGTAATTGCATCTTTTGCTGATCAGCAGCAGCAGACAATGACAGGCCTGGAATAATTTGGCGATTCATTTAAAATTGTTGAAAGAATATAATTAAGAGGAAATTTGAGAGTAGATCTACCTGGTGAAAGGATGTTTGTCTTATAAGTCTGCCTGAAAGGATCTGGCCACCCACATTGAACTCTTTGCTGTGCGTTCATTGTGTAATTACAAAGCACTTATGGGTGAAGTAACACCCGAAAGTAAAAGAGGAATAGCAGAAAATGTAGCCAGACAGGACAGGATGAAATTATTTCTGCTAATCAATTGTTAGTTCATGTAGTGTTTTTATAATATCTACAGCCTCCAGTGTTGAGTTTGTAAGCAGTATTTCTGCTTCACAATTTTCTGAAATATTGTTTGTTCAACAGGTGCACAAACAGGTGCAGTTATGAAAGACAGATGGAAAGGGCATGTGCTACTTTTTTTTTTTTTTTTCCTCCTTCCTGTGCACAGCAGGAGAGGGTGTGTTAGACGTGGATGCGACAGGGTTGTCCAGTGACTGGAACTCAGAGAGTGTAAGAGTTCAACGGTCGTCCAGGGAAAGATTCAAGTGAAACCATTTGTTTGATTGAGATGGACATTTCTTCCAGGACAGAATTTCTGTGGGAAGGAAATGATGATTTACTCCTTTACCAACAGGTCCTTTTTATTGGCTACACAGTAGAAAAACACACCACATGAGGCTGGACTGTCCAACATCCCAAATATCCTTGAACCCCTGCTGGAAAAAAGGTCTGAAGTTTTATTTTCTGATTTTCTAGCTTTACTGCAGCGTCCTCAGAAAAATATTCCTGATCTGAACATTGTGCAGTTTAAATTACACTGAAAAATGGTTAGGTCGAAGTAAGAGAACATTTCCTGCTATAAGGCAATTTTCTTTGGTTTGTTGCAGGGAGAGTATATAATGCTGATGTGATGTTCTTGTCCTTCTGGGAGAAAACAAAGCATCAAGCATTGCCAGTTTTTCCACAGCAAGGAATCTAAAAATATCAACATAAGGCTTCGGAGCTGATAACAAGCTTTGCTCTGATCTATGGGACTCATACCATCTTTTATCTGTGCACAGTTCAGATCTCCATGCTGAATCGTTTGTCCTAGCTCATCAGCATATGTCAAATGATTATGCATCATATATGAACTCAGAGTCAAGGCGTGCGTCTCAGTGAATTAAGGAACATTCAAGGTACAAAGTCAGAAAAGGCTGCCTGCCGTTTAATTAATATTCAACCGACAAAACAAACGAGTTTCTGAGCCAGGTATAAAAAATCTGCTTGACCTGAATAAAAGCTTGATGGACATAGCTGCCTTGGTTAGAGGAAAGTAGACACCACACATTGTTACCATGGGAACAAGGAGTGAACAGCCGTACCAGTCTAATTAATGACAGTCAGTGCTTCAGCAGAAGGCCACGGTGACATCATCAATACCAGCACTACACATGTTGCTAGAGGCGATATGCCTTAATATCTGAGTAATTACACAAATAATCCCCCCTTTTGACTGACGTGAAGGCAAACAGCCTGGACCTGAGCTGGAAGATGTAACACAAGCAGCCACACGCATGACAATTATCATTTATTATGTGGTGACGCCTGCTTATGAGCACAAAATGTCATCTCATTATCCAATAGCATGACCTACATAAAAGTGCGGAACTAATCTCTATGTAGGCGGATGGTGAATAATGCAGTGAAATGTGGGAGATCTTTATGAATCTTGGATGTCTCACACTTGTTGGTCACTGTCACAGCAACAATTTAATTGAGAATGAATTCGTATCATTACTTCTGCCTTCTTTACGTCCTCAGGAACGCTCTGGTTCCACTACACTGCATGTGTATAGTATTTAAGTATATGCTGTAGATGGATGTAATATTTGAAAGTCTATTGACTGACCAGTTACAGAACGATTGTGCATGCCAGTCCTGTTAGGCTGGGACAATGTAAAGTTCATGATTGGCCACTTTTGGGGACCCTTGCATTGTAGAATGATCTGGAGATAGTTTTAAATTATTTGAAAATTTATTATTTGTTATGATTATTATCAGGGCCTGAGCTCTGAAAGTGCAAGAACCCTATTGTATCTGCTCTGTTTGTTATCATTAATATTATTATTGTTATTATTATTATTATCATCGTCATCATTATTATAAATTTTATTATTATTGCTATCTCTCTGAATAAAGAACCACTTTTTGGGAGTTTTCCCATACCCAAAACTCACCACATTTTGCGTATGCACCAGGTCTGGTATGTATTTTGAGGGTCCCCCACAAGGGCATCAAGAAGTGGCTCAACAGCGCCATCCTGAAAATTAAAAAAAAAATTGAGGCCCTTGTATGAGTTTCACCTCCACGCACAGAAGTTGGTAGATTTATGCAGAGTGCCGATCCGCATAAAAAAAGTCTCAAGGACCCATCTCAGGACCGGCCCATGGTGACGCTTCAAATTTTCAATATTCCTCCATGTCTCGAAAAGTTGTTCTAACTTGGACATTCATTGTCCAATCTTTTCCAAAATCTATACGTTTGACGGAGAGGATGATTTTGTCACATGCCAATGAAAAGAAAAATCATTAAAAATCACCAAGGCAAACATTTCATACACTGCAACATATGGTATAATAAAGCCGTGCTGTGCAAGTTAGCATGATTCATGATTTTTTTCCAATCTTTTCAGTAAATGGTTAAATTCTTATACATTTTTTTCCCGACTGAGTGGACATGTCTCAGTCACTGGGAGAGGTCAGAGGTTCAGGTGTCAGATTATAAAAAGGGGAGCAGCACCATCCTGTGACAGCGATAGATTTTGAAGATCAGTCCAAAATCAGATGAGCAGTGGCGGTTCCAGCATTTAGGGGGCCCAAGGAAAACGAGGCCTTAAAATGCTCGAAAACTCACAAGGTTTTGTGCTGGCATGAGGTCTGGCATAAAACTATACATTTTATGGGTTGTGGGCAAAGGTGTCAGAAAATGGACTCAGTGGCGCGCCATGTGTTCCACGTTTATTGACGAGCCCCACCATATGCTTTCCCCTACATGTATGAAATTTGTGTGACTGATGTATCACACTCACACCTATGAAAAAGTCCCTTGGACTCATGCTATAACTCCAAGAGTTATAGTATAGTATTTTCAGCTGAATATGTAGTTTTTCCCCAGTATTTTTTGTGATTTTAAGTGCTCATACTTTTACAAAGACCTAAAGATTTGACTGATTCATTGTTGAGGCTTCCAGTCTGAACAAGTCTATATGATAATCTTGGATGAACTCCTGGTCTGGTTTGTCACATCATAGCCTGTACTTACTCCGTACTTCATCATATAAGCCTGGGATTTGTACAGAATATACTCATAACTGTCCTCATGGACCATGTAAAGTTTCACTTTTCATGAGAAGTGTATATTTAAAACATGTTGGTATAGAGTGCTGGCATCTGACCTTTTTTTGTTTTCTTTTTTGATATAATGCACTTCCTATGTATCTTTGTCCCATGTGAGCTTCATAGTCTGTTATAGAATGAGGCTCTATACAGTTTCAGTCTTGTGTTGTCAAGTCCATTGTTTGGTCATCAGGGCAGGAAAGGTATAGAGAGACAATGGAGAACTTCTGCCAAAGGAGCAACAGGGAGGAAAAGGTGTCCCCACCCTGAATATTATTATTACTACTGTTATTATTACTATTATTATTAGATCTTCAGCTCATTTATTTGTGTTTGCCCAGAGGGGCAAATGGTTTTGCTGCAAAGGAAATCACATATAAAGCACATGGATACATTACCTCTAATACATAAAAACACACATTCACACAGATGCTTATACATAAAAATATCCCAGGCACAGTGAGTCTGTGATCAAAAAAGTTGGACTTATAATAATAATAAGTAATAGTATCTTTTCTTCTTTCATACTGGGTCAAATGTTGCTTTTAAGTTGTTCTCTTATAGAGTTTTCTGGTCATTGAAGTGCAAAAGAATGGTGAGTGATTGTCTCAAACAATATTTAGGATCCAGTGTAATGGAATTGGCAAACTGCAAAGTTTTGGTTATTGAAAATCATTATCTTCTAGGTTATTCTTTGTTGCAGCCCCTTTTTTTAAATGTATTAATTTTATTTTTCTTCTTACGCCAAAAGTTGCCATCATTATCTTCTTTCAGCATCGACCAACGTTTCCTCGTTGTACATTAAGATTACTTACTATTTTATCCTATTGTGAATTTATTCTGTAACTATTATTCTCAATGCTCACTGACAAATATTTTAGCCCAGTTGGGTTTGTGTTGCCAGCTCAGAGTCGGTCCGACTACCTGTCTCTCAGACGTGTGAGAAACTAGATGAGCTGCAGCGATGCTGCTGTGGGACCTCCTCACAGGGAGGGCAGGTGTTGGATGAATGCAAACTAAATGCGGTCAGTCTGTCAGGGGACCTGAGAAAAACCCTGTGGCCTTACTGTGGCTGGTCTGGTTGAACTGTAACAAGGCTTGTGAGTGTGGGACAAAGAAACATACGCTTGTGATAAACTACTGAGCGATTTTGTTTCAGATGTCGCTGCATCAATGGCAGATGTTAAGCCTTATGAAGCCTTTTGGATTTTTTGTTTATGAGCCATCTAAAACAGACTGTTCTGTTTGTACACTGTTGTATAGCTATGTTAAACCTCCCTATTCACATTATCATTATTTATTTGGACTGTGCAGTGGTTGGGTGGTGGTGTGATGGTCAGAACTATTGTCTCAAATGAAGAATATTCCAGATGTGAATATCTTCCACAGACTTTCTGTAGAGATTTTGCATGTTCACCCTGTGTCTGGGTGGGTATTAAATTGTCTGTAAAAGTGAGCATGTTTGGCTGTTTGTCCCTGTGTGGCTCTGTGACGGCACTATGAGCTGTCCTGGGTGTACCCGGTTTGAAGACTTAGACTAATCCAAACCCATGCATTTAAATGGAAGAAAGTCAGCCTAAAATTGGAAATAGAAGCATGAATATCTTCAACGGAGTGTTTGAAGTTCATGGACATCTGGAGAGAGACTCAAATAATAAAACCAGGAATAATGAGGTCTAGCAGGGCCAGAGGCACACGCTGAAATCACATCCACACCAACTGTTCACCTCTGTCAGAGATAAAACATGCTTTCTTTTGTTAACTTAGTCATCTTTATGATAAAATCTGTGGCTTATGACAGTAATTTTGGAGAAGGGATTAAATGCATCTATAAAATACATGATATTAAAGTACAAGATAAAGAGTTTTGTGCCCTCAGTCCATTTTCGATTACACCGAAACACAGTTCACGCTTTGTTGAATAACATCTTGTTACAGAGACGTACTTCAGCTTGGTTGGGATACAAAATTATTAAATTCTGCTGGAAATGTTTGAAGTTCTATGAGCTCTTTTCATGCTGATGTCATGGGCTACTTTGTCAAAGCAGTTGATTCTCAAGATCTCTGAACTGGTGAGACGAATGTGATCTGGTGCAATGTACTTCCTTAAATTAATATTTTCAATTATTTTTCATTAACTTTGTATCAGAAACAACAGGATAATTAATCTGAATTGTCCTCTCGCTCGTTTGCACTGACGTCTTTGTCAACTGCACATTGTGTATCATATGTGAATAGTTTCGTCCACCTTGCAACTTTATTTGGTTTGAAAAATAATATCTTATGTCTCTCAGAGCTAGCTTACTTCTCTGCAGAACACACACACACACACACACCAATAAGACCACAACTTGGAGTCCAGAAAATTAGAGATGGGACTGAAAGTTTAGCTCAGAAAATAAATACGAAGTTTTTGGAAAGACCCTGTGTCTTTATCTTGGGTATTCTTGTTTTCTTGCTTGTTTTAATCATAACTTATCAGACTGGAAAATTCTAATTGCTGAGATAGAAATGCACCAATTGCCGTTTCTTAGGGTGATACCGATTTCTGAATTTCTTTTTGTAATCTTTCAATTTTTGGCAGCTTCAGTTTTTCCTCTTTGACGTCTAAAACTGACAAAATTCTGTTTTATAAGTTTAAATTGAAAACTTAAGTACATGTTCACAACAAAATGCAATGGTACTTCTGTGGGCGTCATTGAAAATCTAAATATAAAAAGCTTCAGTTTAGTTGTTAAAGGCCTTATGAAATACAGTCCAGTTGAAAACAGAGTGGAGTACACATCGCTGTAATTTTCTTCTTTTTTTTTTTTTTTAAATCACTGAAAATATGAAATGCACCAAAAAAAAAAAAAAAACTCAAGGGGACAAAGGAAAAAAAAACCAACATCTGGTCTGCTATTAGATATGTTGAGTTATCTCATCTATACTCGGCTTTCCACAAGTATCACATAGAGGGTCATGAGGGTACTGCAGTCTACTCCATCTGTCAGATTTAGTCTTTTTCTTAATTGATTTGTGAAATTTAGGGCATCTGCTTAATTGGTCAGTTGCAAAGAACTAAAAAAACAAACATACAATGAATAAATAAATCAAAGACAATTGTAGTTCTATTCTGGGGGCCTGGAAAATGTCCCAAAAACAGAACATAAATCGTCCTGCTGTGAAGTGACCGCTCTAACCATGACACCATATACACCACATCATGGTAAACGGTAAAGTAAAAAAATCTAATTACAGTGCAAGTTAGGCTTTTCTATGTTAGATGATGCGAGTGTTGATTCATTTTAGAAAATCAGTATAAATGTGGATAATTTGCTCATCTGTTTACTTACTGAGGCTGCATGAGCTTATATTGGACCTAAAAATAATGCTTCAATGGAGGCTTTTTTTTTATTGATATCATAAAGTATATGTTACTGAGGGATAAACTAAGCAGTAGTCTGTCTTACTGCCATACAAGTACAACAAAAACAAAATTATCTGTATTCATATTTGGCTCTGTCTCCCGTTCTGAGGCTGTTTCAACACCTCACAGAGATTACAGCATTGCCAGTTTGGGCTCTTACTAATTCATTAAAACATTTCTCACTGAAGATAAGTGTGAAGACGTGTGTGTGCAAGTATATTTGACTGAGCTGCTATGCCCATAACCTTGTTTGAGAGCCTGCCACTTGACGGTCAACATAAAAACCGGATAGTTCTGGTCACCTGCCAAGCAAACCATCCATCCGCTCACTGGGGAATGTTCAGATTTATTGTGCTGCTTTTATTTAGTAATTGCTCCACAGATATTTGTCCTACTATTCACCTTTCTCATAAAATCCAAATGATTTTTTTTGATAACAGATTTATAAACCATATTGAGATTTGTTATAGAATGTAGCATTTTGTTTTTGAACCCACGGATGTATGCATTTCTTTCACCGCTCTGAGCAGGGCATCTGGCATGCAGGCCAGCTGATGCTCTGTTTAAATTATACACAGACTCCGCTTGCTCTTTGCAGCACCAGCATGCACTGGCGTGGTGATGACAAAGACACACTCCCATGTTTTACTATGATGATGCAGAACTCTTGCACTGACTCTGTTTAGGATCTGCAGAAAACCCCTTTTTTTTAAAAGTAGAATCGGGTCATAAGATTTAACCCCCTCTATTAAATAAATAAAACTAAATACACAGCAAGCTGACATATGTCACTGACACGTACAAATAATCCACTGGTACCAACAAGTGTAGAAATAACCTTCAATTTTGAGGAAAATTACACCTTAAAATTGTGAATTACTGTTCAAGCTGCTTCTGTTTAGATTTTGTTCTTAACTTATTAAACGTGGCTCTTGTTCTGGTTTGTCACAGTATAAAAATTAATTTCATTTTAGACTCTTTTAAAAAAATGTATTTGATGGCATTTGTCTCAATTTTTAGAATTGCTGTCATAGACATATTTTGGCTTAATTTTAAGATTTATGTATTTCAATAGCATACAAAATTTATATCAAGTTGAATTACATAGATTTAACATTTTAAAAATATGCTAATACACTTAATATGATGCATATTTGTCAGTCAAATATAAATGAAAGAGTTAAGAATGAGATATATGCAATAATACCAATACACCATATATATTTTAAATACATAATGACAGATTTATGTATTTATCATTAATGAATCTAATTTATTTCAAATACTCAAGAACCAGGGAATGTATCCATATTAAGATTATGAAGCCTTTTTTTATTATGTTAAATCAATTTAATTAAAATGAATGGAAATTTTATATGCAATTGAAATGCACACATAAATCTTAATATTTGGCCAAAATTATTTCTGTGGGTGGTCTATAAACCAAACACCTTTACACCTTACCTTTTACCTTTTTGAGGGAAATACATTTTAAGAAAGACTGGCTTTTTTTTTTTTTTTTTTTTTTTTAAAGACTCAACCACAGGCTGACCACTAGTGGGCTATAATCATTTGACAGAGGCAAAATATCTGAAGCCAATAAGCCATTCACACTACTGACCTACATTTGGGACTTTATAGAGGTAAAAGTCAAAGAGGAAGTTATAAAAAAAAGAAAAGAAAAGAAAAACAGGAAGTGCATCAGGAAGTTATTTTAGGAGGAAAACAAAACAAAACACAAGACAGTGTTGGGCTTCTTGTTTTATTCATGGATGGATTTGTCATTTATTTGTGTGGCCTCGGTTTATTTGTTTGTCCCTCAGATGTAAATTAGAGGTTCAAAAAGTTAAAAACAGGCTCAGGCAGTCCAACCTGCTCTATCATGTTAGCAGGGAGAGGGCAGCATTCACACACACTCACACACACAAACACACACACCTTTAAGACTTAATACTGGCTATTTTAATACTTCCAACAATGTCATTTGCTTTGACTGTGTGTTATTTGTGGACAAATGAACAGTTTAGTCACGCAGCCACCGCTGAAGGCTGCTGGACTACTTGAGACTGTACCATTCACAGTTTCCTAGTAAAACTGCGGTCGTTTCACAAACATGAACAGTACTCGCTTATGCTTCGACTTGACATTTAAAAATTAAACATAAAAAAAAAACTGCGTTACTTGTGCATTAAGCACGTGTTGAAGATAAGAATCTGGGCCCTACAGTGCCGGTTTCTTTGGGTCGTGTTGCACAGCCGCCGCTCGCGCTGCTGTCGTCGTTGGCTGAGTATTGAGCTACCAGCTGACCTACTTTCTGTCCTCTCAGCCGCCCGGTCCTGTTTACAAGCCACAGCCAGCCGAGGATGTGGAGTACAGAGCCTGGAAAATAAGACTAACACGACTGCCAACGACCACAAAAGAAAGAGAGAGAGAGAGAGGGAGCGAAAAAGACATGTATAAAGCAGCGCCATCAGAGGCGCGCGTGCGACACACCGGCGATTAATAACAGCACGTTAATAACTTCATAGTTGTTATGCAATTTAACGCTTTCAGCGCCGTCGCACAAGACGCTGTTAGCTGAGCTCGGCTGGAGGAAAAAAATGATTAAAGTTAAAGGTGGACCTTTATTTCTGACGGACACTCGCTCTCCAGGTAGGTGCGATTTAAAGCTTCAGTTATATCAGGGTCATTTTATTATCATCATGGTTTGATTTGTTTGTTTTTACTTCTTATATCATCAAAGTTCTCGAGTGGCCTCATTTCAAGATGTGCGCTTCATGTGGGTTGTTTTACCGTGTCCAGGAATCTGAATAATGTTGGATTTAAGTGCCCTGGTTACGGGCTGAAATAACCTATTTCTTCTATTGTGGCCCTGCTGATCATGACAAACACATGACAAAAAAAGGGTGGTGGTGGGGTGGTGGGGCTTTCATCTTTGGCTTCTTTAAGACGTCATACAAGAAACATCCAGTGTCCCACAAAACAAAAGTTATGCATCTATTTTGATGGCCTTGTTTCCAGTTTTCCTTTCATTTCCACTGAAGGGTGGCAGACTCACCTTGTTCATAATAGGAAGTTAAAGGGTCATTCGTTAGTGTTTTATTGGAGGTGCTTAACCAAAAGAAGACCTTCCTATTTCTGTGTCACTTGTGAGCTTAAGCAACCACAGACATCACAACACACGTCAGACTTGAAGAAAGATGCTCTCAAAAGATGTTACAGCTTAGTTAGAGATCAAAAGTATTTTTTGAATTTTCACTTGTCTTTGCATGTCCATCTTGTATGTGGGTTAATATGAGGATATAACCAAAAGGAATGTTTTATTTGTAATATCTGACCATCAAATAATGTTGCACAACATTAGGAAAACATGGTCTAGGCTATGTGATATAATACTTGAACACTGCGATGATGTATGACTTATGCAGACACTAAAAAAAATAAATTTGCTATTTCTGTTCAAGCAATATGGTTTTATTTAAAAAATAAACTGCAACAACACTTTCCATGTAATTCACATCTCAGGGCACCAACTCTTACAACCAGTAGGCGATGTAATCGTGCCCATGTCAATTATTTCAGTTATTTATATCCTTTGAACTATTCAATTCATGAAGTTAATCTGTATGTTTCCTTTCACTTATTTTTAAATCAAATCTGTGTACTCTTTTATTAGAGAAATACCTTTTTTTAAATGACTAAGAATATTTGCAGCGAAAACCTTGTCAGTAAGCTATGTTGATGATGATGGTATAATTACTCACTAATCGTAGTCAAGGTAACATAATCAATTCACTTGTGATACTGATTTGAGGTCATATTGTCAAGTACCACAGACTACCATTTATCATATTGATATTGCGATAACAATAAATGTTCGATATATTGTGCAGCCCTGCCATCAAATGTGCATGTTGGTGAAGCTTATCCAGGCCCAGATAGTGATAGTGGAGTTACTGGTATCTTGAACTTGTCTTTCAGATCTGCAGTCGCAGGAATGTTGACTATTCTGTCACAGTTTTGAAGAATCTTGTTTGTCAGAATGTGTCTTATCACTGACCCCATTCAGTTTGTGGTGCAGTAAGTTGAATTACTGGTGTATAATAATGTGCCAGATAGCTTTATGAATTGCTGCTCTTTCATTCACTGGTAGAATTATAGTGGTGATACACATTTGTTTTATTCTGTTGACAGCTTTCAGCCTGTGGAACACATTTTTGCTCATGTTTGGCACTGTGGTTGATTTATGCTTTTTTTTTCACTGCTTATATATTTTGCATATCTGTTTCACGATTACTTACTGTTGCGTTAAACTGTTATCGTTACTGTTGGTGAAGTCATCATTTCCAACCAACATTCTTGTCATTTCATTTATTTTCATCATTTTTTTTATATAGGATGATGTGCATTATAAGCACATTAAGCATAATAGTGCTTTTTAAGTCTTTATCTTTATTATCATGGATGACAACTCTTAGGAGGATTAATTGACATTGAATACTTGTTATTTGCCAAGGAGGTCACGTATAAAGCATTATAAATGGAAAAACTCTTCCACTTGCAATTCTTTATAAAACTTATTTTTTTTATGTCGTTATGTCAGTGTGTGCGATTTTGACACTGGCTTCAGTAGCTGCTGATATGTATTGAGTCAATTCTGAGATGTTTACATCTCAAAAAAAAGTGAAAGAATGCAAGGTCAGATGAGCATCAATGTGTGAAGAACAGCAACACCAAAAACCAAAGAGCAAAAGCAGCAAAAATCCAAATCCTCACTGCTTTAGGTGCTGCTAATTAAATCAACTTCATTAATTAATCAGTCAAGTGTGAGCACATCTATAAAAGCAGAGGTTTTGGTAGCCTGTCGACTTGGAGCGATCGGGTGTGTGTTAACACAATACCACTGATGAAAGACATCAGCAGTGATCTGAGAGAAACAAGTGTAGCTGCCCACCAGTCTGGGTGGAGTTATAATACGGTTTCCAAACAAATTAGAGTTCATCTTTCCACAGCGAGAAAGACTATTCACAAGTGGAAAACATCCAAGACAGTTTGATTTACCCATCAAGTTCATCCCATGGTCACTGCGCAATTCTCAGAAAATGCAAAAACCACATGAGCAACAACTCACAGAGTTTACAGATTTTAGCTAAAGTTTATGAAAGAACAATTTAAAAGAAAAAAAATACAGAACAAGTTTGGCTTGTTTGAGAGGCTTGACGGAAGAAAGACTATTATTTTATTTTTTTTAGAAAATAATTAAAAAAGAAAAGAAAAAAGCACTTCAGGACTTCTGGTACAATGTCAATGAGATGTTGAGCCATAATGCTCAACAAATTATTGTGTATTGAAAGACAGTTTACTTTCTTTTTCAGATGACTTTATTATATTGTGAAACATTAATTAAAATTTCAAGACAATTCTGCTTTGAGACCAAATTAAATTGGCATGTTTTTAGCCGATCCAGCAAACTGAACAGCAAACAAATCAAAAAAAAATTTATCGCAAATGTTTGCTGCACAATTCACAATCCTGCCTTTAAAAGTTTGTTATGCTCAAAAGCTACTAATCAGATTTTAATAAAAACTTAATAAGACTTGGAAATGGAAATCTCAAGTATTTTAAATTAAGACTTGTCTTTGTTTAAATCTTGTTTATTTTTTTAGACTTGAAATAAATATTGTAGGAAGTTAAAATCTCTCAGTTTATGTCCAAAGTGATTTAAATCATCAAAGTAGGTTTTCTGGTCTTTGGCCTTACACTTCTGTGAAATAATGTGTAAACACTATCTGTAAAGTAGTTCAAAGCTACGAGGTAAAAGTCTCCCTCTGTTACCGTGTACTTTTTTAATGATTTCGAAACAGGATTTTTGCGGACACTATGTCCAACATGGACATGTTGTACATTCCATAGTTTTATCTGAGAACTGTATTCCAGTGCATGTGTCAGAACATCCTTGAAGCTGCAGGCAGGCATTATGGGTAGGCGCTGACAGGCCTGCTAGTCATGTTGCAGTTGCTGATGTTCAACAGGTGTTTGACAGCTTAAGGCGAATGCCTTCTGTAAAGTTCTTTCATGTGTGTCCTCACTTCAGAATTACCAAAGAACACCCCAGTTCCCAGTTGGACAGTTATAATCCGTCGTTAACCAAGAAGCACAAACTACGTGGCAGTTCTCAAGTATCTCAGATATTTTGAAAAGCACAGCTTTTACACGGTGACAGTCAACTGACAGTATGCTTTTAGAAACCAGCAATAACATTCGACTGAAGTTTATAAAAGAAAAATGAAGAGTAGACAAGGGCTTTGCAGATGAAAAACAGTAAGAGAAACAAAGCATGTGTCAAAGGCGGAGTGACAACGAGACTATTGTGATGATGACGATGGGTGACTGTTGTCAGTTTTGCTGTAAAAACCTGTTGATTCATGGTGTTATTAGGAATTACAGCCAGTTTGCTTGTTTTAAATAGTGTCTCTCTCCCGTATCATTGCATACTGTCCTCTCAGAGACACTCTACAAGGATGGACTGATCTGATTGGCTCCCCAAGACTTTTGGGCATATTTAATGAGCTTCACTTTGAGGGTAGCTAGACGGAAAACGTAAATGTGCTAGCGGTACGACTAGACGTCTAGACTATGGGAATGGTTTTCCAGACAGGAATAATGAAGCAGGCAATGTGACACCAGCCTGCAGTCAGTTTTTAATGCAAATTCATTGTTATTTCAATTAAATAGACTAAATTGAAAATTCAGATAACTGATGTAATATTTTGGGGCTTTAAATATAGTTTTCTCATTCTTGTTGATATATATTTTAACTTTTGAAAACATTGCTGCAAGTTAATTATTGGTTTTAGTTTGAAGTAGATACATTGCATAGAGATAGTGGTATACAGTCATTTTTATTTTTTATTTTTATGAACATTAATCCACAAAAGGTGTTGCATCACCTCATTTCCAAGGAGCTTTGGGAAATGTCAGGGTTAACTACAATTACTCAGAAAGAGATACCACTTTTACTACAGTTTTAGATCGGTGTGTTGCAATGTTTATGACGCCAAGGAGCACTGCTTTACATTCACTGTATTAGTGGAGTATATTAGATCGGGAACGCTGCTGGCCTCAGACCTCCGGTCTTTCTAATAAGTCACCAGTTCATACATTTAATTTTCTTTTTTGGTGATGCTGTGCGCA
>JBAMYA010000006.1:8276050-8292837 GCA_037176975.1 Arrhamphus sclerolepis
GTCCTAACCTTTTCAGCATAATATACTTTTTTTAAATATATATATATATATATAGATATTTTTTTTTTTTTTGCTTAAAAGGTTATTTTTGTTGTTTACCTGCAAGTAAATCACTACTTTTCCAGAGATGAATTAAAACAAAATTAGTTATTGACGTGGACATTTCTTATTAAAGAACTGAACATGTAATGGGGTGTCTTAATTTTTTCATATGACTGTATATGCCAGTTTGTTAAATTTGATTTCACCCAATCTCAGGGATCTTTATTTTCATTTATTTATTTTATTCCCCTTAAAACTGTACATTACTTTGTGCAGTTTTGGGAACATTGATATCATATGTCAGGTTATGAGTCCGACATGTTTCATTCCGATGTCTGAAAATGAGATTAAAATTGCATAACAATTATGTAACCAAGACTGACCGTCATTCATGTGTCTTTTTGCACCAGTCAGATATGGTGGACCAAAATATCTTGAATTTCCTCCCGGAGCGGGAACACGGAGAGGTGTATAAGCTGCTATCATCCCACATGCTGATGACTGACCCCATTGCCACTGACTTCCTTGACAGTGAGTATCCTGCTGGGCAGCCTCCTTGCACACAGTGTGTGTCTGGGTCAGCATGGTGAAGTGCAGTGGAAAGGTTAAATCCTGTGGCTTACATTTGTTTCATGAGGTAAAAAAAAATGTATGCAAGGGAGGAATATTATTAAAGCCTTTACATGTAGAGCAAGTTGTTGTTTTGGGACCTGGAGTTTATTGGATTGCTGATTAGTCTGCATCTATGATTAGACTTTTAGCTAATAATAGGAGCTAGCTTAGTATCATAGTTAAGACTTTAAATCACAGCTATGTTAACACAGTAATCCCAAAGAGTATGGGAGACTCAAGGCTCTGACCTTAATCCTGAGTTTCTGCTGGACTTTTCTGGGGAAGAGAGTGGGTGAGTCGCTGGTGGCTCAGGCGAACATAAGAGGCCTTAATAACAAACGGCCACAAAGCCATGTCTGGAGAGATCATCATCTATCCATCTGTGTGAGCAGAATTCTTTACTTTCTGACAACATCTGACCCATACTTTGAGAATAAAGATTAATGATTTGATTTTCAGCTATAGTTTTAGTTTCTGTGTCCCGCAGCTGAATACAGACACATTAGATGACATGTTGAAGAGGCCTCTCCTCCTAAAACCCTTCTTATTCTTGAGCTTTACTGTGGAACTGATCTTTCTCCCTGTGAGCAAACCCTTCGCCACACTGCAGATTTTCAAGAAATTCAGGTTTTGTTGAGGACACTGTGTGTCGACGTTAAAAGAGCCTCTTCCAAACTGTTAATCTCAGAGAGTGTACTTGTTATGTTGCCAAAACCACGACTATTCCAGTGGATGTAAAATGTATTATATCAGCCTTTTCTGTTGTTGAATTATTGCAAGTGAAAACTAAAAGATATTTTAGAAAATACTGCTATGTCGGTGGATTAGTGAAAGTCAAAATATAGCCAAGAAGCATGAGCATGCATATATGTTACAGGTGTGATGTATTATGTATGGAGTTAAACATGAAAATGTCTTCTTCATGTTCCTTTTTTTTTTCTTCTTTTATAATTTAGGCGAGGCACATATTGAATTTTGCTGTCATTTAGCCAGAGGAAACATGGACCCAAAGGAGCCACCTGTATACGAGTATGTCAAGTTTGTCGGAGATTTCAAATTTCATACTAATGGTAAGATTTTCTTTGGTTTAAAAGGAAAAAAAGAATCTGTAAAATGAAATTAAGTTATTCTACTGCATGGAAAGAAAACTATATGTATGGTCCTTGCCACACAGTGCCTACATCTTCTTGTAACGGCCTTGAAATGACGTTACCAAGAAGTCTGCAGTCATCGCTGGAGGAGCAGGTCTGCCTCATTGCCACTGTACGATTAGTCACTCCTCAGTTCCTCAAGGTAAGAGCACCTAGATTGTTGAAACCTGTCACTTTTTTTTCTCAGTTTTTTGTTTTTATTGCATCCATCTGCTGTTATTACTCCCAAATGAATTAAATATGTGGTACTATGAGCAGTGACTATCTGCATGGCAACACCGAGGCATTTGTGGTGGATCATAAATTATGATACTCTTATTACCTTATTGTGGAGATGAGACTTGTGCAAACAGACAAAACAAAAAGAAAACTGCAGCAGCTTACTGCAACTTAGATGTAAGTTCCAGGAGTTTCTGAGTGATGCCTTTTGCCCTGGAGTGGTCACGGTCTTACTTTTTGCCTCTGTTAATCCATAGAGGGAACGGTTTCATCACATTCACCTTCGTGCACAAGGTTGCAGCTGCATGCAAGCTGACAAATATGACCGCAGATACTTGATACTAGAGCAACATGCTGTTCTTTTTGAGATTGGGGTTCATGTATGAGCTTTGTCTTGACCCTGCATGTACAAAATAACAAAATTAAAAAAAAATCTGTTCTTTGCTGTGAAATCTTGATGGAGTCTAGCTCACTCTGACAGTTTTGTTTGTTTTGTTTTCTTTTTTTTACTTTAGGATTTGTGTAATGTGGAAGATCCTTGTGATGAATTCACATCCAGACACAGCCTTGAATGGAAGTTCTTGTTTTTAGATCACAGGTAAGATGAAAATAATGAAGACCATCATCAGTGTAGATTTGCAGATAACAAATGTTTCTCATGCTCCATGATTATTACCACCTTCTATGTTTCAGAGCGTCACCTATTATAGGCTATTTACCCTTTGAGGTTCTTGGAACTTCGGGCTATGATTACTATCATGTGGATGACTTGGAGGTCATAGCCCAGTGTCACAAGCAGTGTAAGGAATCTATTGATACCTTTTTATTAACCACCATTCTTCACCTGCACCTCAATGAATCCATCTCTCACAGGTGGATATCGTAATGAACAAAGGACTGACCTGTGTTTTCTTTCCTCTCTCCCCAGTAATGCAGTGTGGAAAGGGTAAATCCTGCTATTATCGCTTCCTAACCAAAGGACAGCAGTGGATTTGGCTGCAGACTCACTACTACATTACTTACCACCAGTGGAACTCCAAGCCCGAGTTCATTGTCTGCACTCACACAGTTGTCAGGTATGGTTGTCCATCACAGGAGAGACGTGTACCTGTGAAGCATTTGGGATGCGTAAATTCTTGTATGCGATTAGAAAAACGCTTGTCACATAATTCTCTGTATTTCTTGCTCAGTTATGCTGAAGTGCGAGCTGAACGGAGGAGAGCCTTTGGACTTGAAGAGCTGTCTCCACCTGAGATGGCTCCTTCCTCTGTGAAGGTAAGAGCCAAGAGCCCAGCTGCAGATGACATGATGTTCAGAAGAAGTTCAGTCTTCAAATCTGGATGTGTGCTAAACATCACCTCTGTGTCCCAGGCTCAGGAGCTGTACTTGGACATCTGCTCCACTCTGGACGCTCCACGGGACAGAAACAGGGGTGCACGTTCGGTGTCCTCCCACAGCTCCCGGAAGTCCTCCCACACAGTTCTGTCGGACTCTGCATGTGAGTCATTCTCTGCTCCCTAAAGTGCTAACTCACTCAGCAGCAGGTCATTATGTAAAAAAAAACAACTCCTGCTCATGTATGGGTGTAGGATCTGTTTTTGTAATTTATTTTTAAAAAGGGACATTGTGCCATCATTTTAATGGCAGCAAATAGTCGAGTGATAATGCTCCCTCACTGGGTCTAACTTGATTTTTGAACCTTTGTCATGCAATCGGTGAAGACTTAGTGATCAGTGATAAAAATCGCTTCAACCAGGCATCTTTGCAACACCCACCAAAACACGTGGGTGATGATGCATCAGTGATAAAAAGTTTCAAAATCTTATTTTAGCGATCTGATAGCTTGAGCCCCCATTTTCCCTGTCTTGCTACTATTCAACCCACCATCTAGTGTACTAAAACATCCCTGTTCCATCTGCATATTCATGAAGAGCACACAGCAACAGTGGCAGATTAATTACAGTCGCTGTCTATAAAAAGTAAACAATGCACCGCAGTCCTCCTTTTGCTCGCTCCCTTTTGTAAGCTTTCATTATTTTTTAAGACATGTTCATAACCCGCCTCCACCAGAACGGCCGTTTGCAGGTGGTTTTCCTCGTCTTCTTCATTATGTGTGGGCTACAGTGAAAAATGTTTAATGAATGCACCGCAGATTGTGGGTACGAGTCAGTGGCAGATTGAGGTGGCGATCGATGGCTTGTGAATCAGCAGTGCTGTTGTGCAACCAAAGAGGAAATGCATTTTAGCTTCATCTAAAAAAAAAAAGAAGAAGAAAAAGAAAAGCAATGGTTATATTGAGAGAGAGAGAGAGAAACTATATATTTCTTTTAATGATAATGATATTGGAATAGGTGGATTGTGGTGCTACTAAAAGGTGTATTGGGGGTTTTGTGGCTACTTTATTTCCTTTGTCTGACTTCTCACCTCTGAGGCTTTTTAGGGAACAGCTTTACAGATTTGCTGTATTTGATGGCAACTTGGAAGCCAAAGAAAAAGGAAAAAAAAGCAGCCATCACAGTTCACACTTCTAAAACTGCTCTTTAAATACTGCTTCTCTGCTTTTAAGAAATATTATTCACTCATCCATTAAATCTACCAGCTCTGTCTTACATTTACTTGATACATATGAATAAATCACCAGGTTTCAAGTGTTAAGCTAAAAGACTCAAACTTCCTCAACAGCAACCTGGAGGGCTTTTTAAAAAGAATTTTAATGTATATTTTCCATTTTCCGTGAAACATTGAATGCAATGTACCTGATGCTTTGATATTCATGGTTTTGTTTTGAATTGTTTTTTTAATTTCTACATGAAGGGTGAAAATCAGTCTTCAGCAAACAGGCTTAATTAATTTATTTTTTTCTTCAAATTTTATTGTAGACGTTTGTGCAATAAGCTCACAAAGAAAAACTAAAAAGCAAATCACAGCAGCAGTGACATATTTGCATCTGCCTGTAAAACTGCCAGAATATAATCACTGACATCTAAGGTCATCAGTTCCTCTGTAGATCTCTGCCTCAGATCAGGAATATACCCATCATTAATAACTACAGAGTTAATAATTGAGACTGATACAGCATCGAGACAAAATTACAGTTTATTCTCCTTTGTGGCAGATAAGGGTTCTCTGTTAGCAAAGAAAAACTGTTGATAATCTCACTGAACATATCCACAGTGTTTAGAGTGACCTCTCTCTTCTGCAGCAGCAAACTCCTACACAGAGGCCTGCACACCATCATGGCAGTCTGCTTCCATTGGACAGGAGAAGTCATCGGCCAGAGCCCAACCTAGCAGCTCAAAGGTTAGTGTTTACTCTATACATTTAGGTGTCTCCTTCTGTCTATGGAGATAAAATGCTCTTTAGGAAACAACTGTGCACAGACAACGCAGTATCATGTCACAAATGGAGCTAAATTGTGAAACTTTTCCCTTTTTTTTCTCCCCCTGTAGAATTTGGCACAAAGACAAAATTCCTTTGACTTTGTTCCCCAAATGAACCTCCCCCTTTCTCCCACCTGCAGCAAGCACTCAGCAATGGTTAGTGTTTAGACTTCCTCTCCTGCCTGTTGCCTTCTTCTCTCCTGTTTGTGTACGATATCTTACTGTTGTGACTGTCGCTGCCATATGCGCTCATTTCATCTGCGGCTTGTGTGCAGCGCGACTCTGCCTGTTAAAAGATTGATTAAAATAAAAGGAAAACTTTGGGAAGGAGTCAGACAAAAGAGATCTTCATTGTTTCAGTTGTTCTGCAGTTTTCTACATCTGGCTTGTGTATTTCTCTGAGCAACCACATCATTGATTTTTGAAGATTGATTTGTTTTTGCCATCATGATAGATCATTATATCAGTCATGCTAATGGAATTATATCACATTTGTGGGTTGTTTTTGGAAAGAAATATAAAAGAAAGGAATATATGTGGTACAAAATAAGTTTTCTTTTTTTGTAGCAACAGCAACAGCAAACCCAGCAGCAGCAGCAGCAGCAGCAGCAGCAGCAGTCCTCCGTGTATCAGCTGCAGCAGCCTCAGCTCGGCGTAATGAACCAGCTGAAGGAACAGCTGGAGGAGAGGACGCGAATTCTGCAGGCCGACATCAAAACGCAGCAACAGGAGCTCCATGACATTAAGGAGAAGCTCCATCTCGCTAATCTACAGGTAGCATTCCCACAAAAGTAGAAAAATATGACCCAAGCCACTCTTTTCAGCAGTTTATTTTAAGAAGTAGTGGCGACGCATTTTCCTCACAGGACAAAACACGTAATGAAATGTTGGACTTGATTGGAACTTTAATAGGAAAAAAATGAATCCAGAGACTGGAATAAAAACTTGTAAAGAGAAAGTCAGAAAAATGTTGTTGGCTCGTCACCAAGTCCTTCTCAGTGATGGTGGACTACATCCCCCTGGAGGCCAGCTTGAGCCACTGCATGACCCCATAAACTTACCAAGAAGAGACTCAAAGCATTGAAGTTGTTTTATGTCGTTACCACATATAAACATATAAATACTAAGCAGATTTAAACCACAAACTGAAATCTGTTTGCTTTTCAGGCACAATAGCATAAAGATTTGCGATTTTGTTTGTGTTTTATCTTTTTGTAATAAAGAGAAGTTCAATTATATTGAAGCATTTATTTATTTATTTAGTTTAATAATTCATATGTTCTGTTTCTGTGTATATTAGATGCTGTTACAGCAGCCTATCCACAATGACTTTGGTCAGGCCCAACAGCAGCCTCAGCAGCAGGGCCCAGGAAGGCCGTCCCAGCAGAACCAGTCAGGGGTCATAAGGCAGCACTCAGGCCAACCGAAACCAGTAGCCTGCGGGCCTCACACTCCATCATCCCACTCTGTCCTGAGAGAGAACAGCTCACCATCAACGCAGGTGCAAGAGAGAAACCCCAACTTTGTCAGATGCAGTTTTTTATTATTATTTTTAAATATATCTATAATCTGCAATCCTCTACTGGGAAACTTGCATTATGCTGCATATAGAGAGCCCTATTGGTAAAAATTAAAAAAAAAAAATTCTTATTAGACATTTATATCCTGAAAAAAAATGCCCTCTTCATTTGTAGTCTCCCATATTGAACCTAAATGTTTTCACAGAAGCCCAGAATGGACAAAGCACTAGCTCGTCTCTATTCTACTAAACTTAATTCATTTGATGAATTTAGTTTAACAGCATCCTGTTTAACAGTCGCCTTTAAACTTCCTTTAAAGCTGCTTCCACCACATGCTTACTTCTGAATTCTGGTGTCTTCTAACTTTAGTAGGCGTGTGGCTCAGTGTTTTGTATTTTTTTCACCTTCATCTTGTTGCAGGTCCAGCAGAGGATTCCACGGAGTGGACAGGCACATTCGGTGAGTTTGCCCGTGCAGACCAACACAAGCCTGACGATGCCCTTCTACAGCAACCCTATGATGTTCTCTCAGAGCAACTCGAGGCCTCAGCAGGACGCAAACCAAAGACACACAGACAACCAGTTCAGCCAAGACGGACAATTACGGTAAGATCCATAAAAAGCACAGCAAATGTTGAGGCACCACAGACCACAGTCACTGAGTCTCAACACTTTCCTGCAGGATGCTCCTCAATCAGCCGATACAGACACTGGTTCCTACTAGCAGCGTGACCTCGCAGCCTTCCCAGTGTAACATGGGCATCTCCCAAACTATGTAAGCAGTCGCACTCATCACATGGGCTCCGTGTGTGTCACCGTGGCTCGTATCGTAGCTGAACTCTTCATCGTTTCCTTCACACAGATACAGCTTGGAGCAGCAAATCATCGCCCCTCCCTTCTCCATGCAACAGGTCAACTGCAACGCCGTGCTCGTGCCCTCTCCGGTCTTCACGTCCCCTATTATGATCCCACACAACACCTTTATCACACACCAGTCCCAGTCACCCTACCACACTCAGCCTCAGGCTTCCCAGCACTCCCTGCAGCTCCAGCAGCCCCAGCAGTTCTTTCAGGTACGGCGCCCAAGAGACAGCATGTGATCAGATTACGGCAACAAAACTTTTATGTACACACTATGTGGCGGATCTCAGTAAAGACTTAGATTTGACGAATAAAACTAAACAAGAGGAGCTAGAGTATATCCATGTTCTCTTCTGTATCTGCAGATGACTCAAGGACTTGTACACGGTGGATCTACTCCAGCTTTCTTACACACCACCAATGTATCGCAGCAGAGCACGGTGGGATACATTCAGCAACAGCCACAAGCACAGCAGCTGCCGCTAGTGCAGCAGCTACAGCCACAGCAGCAGCAGAGGCAATACCAACATTCCCAAAACCAGACTGGCAGTGTTTCAGAGTTCCGAAATATGTTGACTCGGTAGCGATGAGGACTTTTATCAGAGCGCTGAGATCCGTCTCTGTGACGCAGCCCTGTGGATTGCACTCAATAGTCAAACTTAAGAGGAAGGTTCCCAGCGAAAATGCCTAAAGTGAGAAATTCCTCACAGCGCTCTGACTTTTGATGTGCAGCTGCCTGCTCTGCACGTCACCAGAGTGAATCCACGAGCAGAGGCTGTGCTGATGCAGTGTCCCCTGCGGGGTGTGGGGAACGTCTGCGGCGCTGGGCCTTCGTCGCAAAGGCTGCATCACACCCAGTGAGACCGCTGGAACAAGTGGAGTATTAAAGATCTTAGGAGGAAGTTCTCACACGTCTGCATGTGGACGTTTTTCCTCTCACAAAGTTCTCTTTTACGCGTCTGTTTAAACTTTGGTACCATCCCCGACCGAAAAGTAGTCATTTTTCCCCGAGTTTATGTTCTACTGTATCCATGGCTTAATAGTAAGATTTTTTTTTTTTTTTTTTAAATCTACAGTCTGACATCCCTCCTCAGTGACATAACATCATTGCTCCTGGTAAGATTTATATCTAAAAGAAAATGGTTCATCTCGTGTATGTGTGTGTGTGTGTGTGTGTGTGTGAGACAGCTCTACAAGAGTGTCAGATGTCACTCTCATTGTGCCACTGAAACAATGACTTATAGGGATGTTTGTGGAGAGAAACTCCAGAGGCTTTACAGAACAGTAGGATGGAAAGAAGAACATCATATCAGAAATCAGGTTTGGAGAACATTTGGTTGTAACACGAGTGAGAGACTGTTTCTGATTATTAGGGAGGTCTATCTAGATTTTTAAAGCCTAAATCTGAACTGAAGAAAGGGTGCTGTATATATCACACTACTTCTCTCACAGAATGACAACAAAGCTCTGACGCTGTAGTTTTAAGTGATTCTGATGAGTTGTGCCACACGAATCTTCGTGTAACAAACAGCTACCAGAGGGGGGAAACTGTGCCTTCAGCCATGACGCGTTCGTGGCGCGGTTCGATCGTTTTGTCTGATTACGGCTTTAAAAATCCAGCTCAGGTCCATTTGGAATATAAAAGGTTTATTTTCATAAGAGCATAATTTCTAATTTTTCTGCATCAGATTGAAATAGAAGACATCTAGATTTGTATTGGATATATTAAATATATATATATATATATATAAATAATATGCACTGGGTGATTTTGCCACCTTTGCATGTGCAGTGAGTCCCTACTTTCTGAGGAGTGTCTTTAGCTGTAATCTAACTGATGAGATTCATTTATCCTTGTATTTAAACCCTAATGAAATTACTTAATGTTTATTTATGACATATATATAAAACAAAGTATGGGATGAAGAAATTTGTCTTATCCAGAAGGATTTTCATAGATGTTTGTGTTCTTTTAGACACTGGAAGGTCAACCCTGCTCCTTGTGTCTTGCCTCATCATGGTTTAATTTAAAAGAAAAAAGAAGGAAGAAGAAGAAGTATTTTTACAACACCACCACTCAGTCTGCATGTGGTCTCTTGTTGAATGCATTGTAGATTTACACCACACTGCTGCAGAGCTGGTCGCTCTGATTTCAGTATTTAGGAAACCAAAAGAATTGAGGAGTCTGTCTGCTGCCTAAACAGCGCTTTAGTCTGGTCTGGTTAGTCTTGTTGTTGTTCGTTTGCCTACTTGAATATTTAAAACAAACAAGAAACTTCAACCAATTTTGCCTGCAGATATTTCAATCACCCTGAAAACGCAAGTCTCCGTCGCCTGAGGTGTTGTAAGAACTGCAGAGATAAACAAAACACTAACTGACTTGATTGCAAATATCAGGCCTCTTTGTCAGAACAAGCTTTTCATGTATGTTGATTTTAAAGTTTTGTGCAAAAAGAAAATCCTCTCAGCTAATCTCATCTTAGAGACACTATTTTATGTGTTTGGTGGAGGAACTCAGGCTGCAACATGTGCAACTGCTAATCAGCTTTAGCAACTGCTCCTCTTCCTCTGCCAGTCTGGATTTAAGGGCAAGCAAACAGACACATGTAGAAGCTTAAGTGATCATGATGTATTGTGCATTCTTTATAGTGAGTTTTTTTTTGTTTTGTTTTGTTTTTAAATGTAATAATAGTGGGACAGTTGTTGCAGAAAGAGGATTGGATTGTTGAAACCTGATTAGCAGTTGACCAGGAAGGAAACATATGTCATATATCTGTCTTCATGATGACAATCAGATGACCTACGGCAATGTAACGAGTTAAAACATCGAGTGGCAGTTTTAATCATTTGAAGTTTAAAAGAAAAAAGAAGAAAATCTCCAATGTTAAAATGTGCTCCTCGCTTTGCTTGGCAGGAAATGCCCTTAGTCACATTCAAGACTGGTGCTGCTCATTTTGCATTTAAAAAAAAACAAAACAAAAACAAACCACAACACTCTCAGCATGTATGTTCAGTGCCGTTTTCACTTTTCTATGTGCAATGTCGACTTAAAAGGAGAATGTTAATTTATACTGTTTTAAATGTTTCAGAATAGATTTACCATGTATATAGAGGTGTATTATAAGCCGTTGTACCATGTAATTTATATGGAAGTATTTTTTTAATGACTATGTCCTAACATTTCTTCAGCGGTAAATTTTGTTAAAGGTACATTATGTGTCCACTGAGGAGTAGGATTACGATAGGAGTGTGTCTGCATGGGAAGACGAATCACAGTAACCATACAAAGAAAATATATTCACAATGAAAAATGAGATTAAAAGGAGGAACCTGAATCCTTCCTTTCTTATCCACCAGGATGCAGAAACAGCTGTTCTGTTCTAAAACAGTAATTCAGCCAAAACTGAAAGTTACAAGATAAAGTGCAATTGTGCATCGTCATTAAGACTTTTATTTTTCTTCTGCCTGAAGCAATCCCCTGTGAGTCATAACTACACCTCCACTTGTTTTAAACATTTAACCTGTCATAAAGGTCCAGATCTGCCAGCAACTCAACAGGTGCCATAGACAACTGTTTATCCATTTTTTTCTGTCTTCATGAGTCAATATTATTTCAATGAAAGAGTTTAAATATTTTCAAATGTAAAGAAGTTTTAAATAAACAACAATACCATCCTGCATAATATCAATTTTTGAAGGAAAGTAAACTATATAATTTTCTTTATAAAACACATCATTCAGAGAAGACTTCTGTCAATTTACTCAAAGTATCTGTTATCATCTTGTTTGCCTTGTAAAGGTGGTTGAGGGAAACTGTTTATTAAACTCTGCTGTCCTCCACCTAAATGACTTTTGCTTTGGATGTGGGATGATTTTCACCGCTATTTTTGTCGTGTATTGTTTCATTAAAATTGTAAATAATCCATCTAAGTCTCTGTATCCGAGTTAAAATGCTGTCCCTGACACTAGAAGCTGCATCCTCTCCCCCTCCTCACTTTCAGAATGCTGTAATTTTTCATTGAGTTATTTTTCCTCCTCTGAAGGTTTGTGAATTTGATCACATTCAGCTTGTATGCTTTTCTGATTTGTAACATACTGACTTGAAACCTCACTTGTGAGCGTGGCCTGCCAGATCAATTGTTTTCTGTGTAAGATTTGTCAGGAATTTTAAAAGAAAAACATTTAAAAAACAAACCCTGGTATACAGGCTTTTCTGCAGTTTCAGTGCAGAAACAAACATCGATTATATTGTATGATAGAATGTAAAAAAAAAAAAAAAAGAAAAGAAAACAAAAAACTTTAGGCTATATTGTGTTTATTTTATATGTCAAATAGAATGCATATGTATGTTACATGATTTTAAAATTAAAGTAATTTTGTAACAGATCATGAAGTGTCTTATTAGAGGAAGCGATGCTTTATTTGCATTCAAGTTGGTGTTGCAGAGTCACCTGTATGACTTGTTTTCTGTCTTTACCATTTAAAAAAAAGCTTTAAAGATATTAACATTGTAATTAAATTAAATTAAGTTTACACTATAAATATCTTGAAATTAATTGATATAGTGAATTATTTATAAATTGACCTGGATATTGTGAATTATTTGAAAATAAATATTTTTAAACATGTACTGTTATTTCTGAGCAAAATGTTTATTAAAAGTTCTCAGTGCAAAAACCATTTTCAATTCTGAAAGCTGAGCTATTTCTCTGTTAAGCAGTTTACTTTACGACAAAGTGATGTGTGTTAGTTACGAAATATACAGCAGAAACGAAAATATAATAAAATGATTAATTTTGTGTCTAGTTTGTTTAATCATTAAAAAAAAAATACAAATTATGGGACAGATACTGTACATATGTAAAAAGGTAATACCTCTGCAACATGATTATTACTCTTGCTTCTGAGTTATTTCTAGTCAAGCGAAGAATCTGTCACTCTGTACACTTTGTTAACCAGTATTTCCACTTTGTCTTGCCCCAAATGACAAAGATCCAAGATACACACTACGTGCATGTCCTCCAGCTCACTGGCAGTCACCAAGATCTCCACTGCAAAAAAAAAGAAAGAAAGAAAAGATTTGATATGAAGACTGAAAAGTCTGCCAGAGAAAACGTGTGTTGTGCCTTCTGCCTGAATATTATTATTCCACTGTGGCCACCTGGGTCAGGAAGAGCTGCTTGTCCGTGGTCGGCTGCACCGCTGAGAGGCCAGAGGAAACCCGAGGTGAGGCAGGAAAGCATCGTGTTGTCGTGTCGATGCTGAGGAAGGCCAACAGCCTGGGGTTCGTCGGAGCACAGGACGGGAAGAAACGCTGCATCAACAGCAATCTGCTTGTTGATGCCTGTCAGAAAAATATAAACTAGAATATTAAAAAAAATGGTGGGTTTACACTGTAAACAACATGTCAATGTCATTCTGAGGGCAGCAGACAGAGGTACTGTGGTTCATGCTGAATTACAGAAAAGTGGCATTAATGAAGGGAAAGATTTGAAGAAGCAGATCCACCTTTGCAGTACAGAGCTGCACGGATTCTAGCGTTTTCTAAAGGTGACTCAGACCTCTGACTGCGTAGCTTGGTTTCCACTGACAGCAGCTCTCCACCACAAAGTGACTCATAGATGACGTAAATGTAATACAATAAGAGCATAAAGGTCAGTTTGCTGCGGTAATTGAGGACTAAATGAAAAAGACTTTCATGTCTGGCCGAGACACCCACTTGAAGGACAAAAAAAAAAGTTTCCTGAATCAGAATGTTATGTTGGAAACTAGAGCAAGACAGATTCTGAAACGATGAAGAGAATAACATTTTCAAGTTAAGAGACTATGTTTAAGGGGTTTGAGAGATGAGAGGTGTTCTGTTTCACCTAGTATGGTAAGCTGGTAGTATCCTGGACAGAGAGCAGGTGTGATGGTCTCAGTAGTCTGCTCTGACATCCATCGTGTCGGCTGAAGGTTACTCCACTGCAGGAGAGCACTCTTTTCATCAAACGTGAACCTGCAAGAGATGCTGTCCTGGTACAGTCCCCCTTGACACAAATGTTCAGAAACCTCCTGCCGTTGCTTTGACCAGCTGCTGCTTTCCCAGAACGGAGCATTAGAGTCCGCTGGAAGACAAACACGTTACTGTGACAGATCATGAGGACACGCAGGGACGGTGTAGTGAAGCGCCTGTGACTCACCTCGACTTCGGTTTAGCTGAGCGCTTTGATCTTCAGCCCTGAACGCAGGGTCGGTCTCCTCCTCGTCCTGTGCTCCTCTTTCTTCCGCAGTGTTCTGTTCAAACCTCCTGTAAGAGAGAAAACAGAGGAGCTCTGAATGGCTGGAAAGGTTTGCAGCTGAATATGAATAAGTGGATCTTGACTACCTTTTAGGCGGAGTGCTGCCATTTTTTCCGAATGACTGCTGGGTTTTACTGGAAAACATTATGTATTACATTTACTTCAGTGAAATAAGCTGCTTTCTTTAACTTTCTCTGAAAAAAGTACAATAGACTTAAGATCAATTTTATTTTAAGATGCAGAGTTTATTCATACCTCATTTGAATATTTCTTTTCCTTACGTTTGCAGAGTTATCCTCAGAAGAGGGAGACGCTGGACTATCTGCCAGAGACTGCTCAGCTGCTAAGAGATGATTATTTGGGTCTGCCGCTGGTTCTTCACATACATTATGGGAAACCTGTAGAAAAGCACCGGGTTTAGTCTGATATCGCCCAGTGCAAATAAACATAAAATTTAAAAAAAAGACTGTAAATGATGTATGTTACTTCTCTTTCTTCTGTTCCTTGTGACTTTGGGCTTTTCATGTACCGTACTGCTGTGATCTGTCCCTGAACTGCAAGTTTTTTATGTTCTCTGTATTGCAGGGTCTCCAGCTCCCTCTTCAGGTCAGCCGCAGCAACCAGAGGAACATGACCTTAAAGTGCACAAAAACGAGAGAAGTCAACATTGAAAATCAAATGACTTTTCACGGTTTGATATTTCAATAAATTCATACGCCAGAAAACTATGTCAAATAATTACTACATTGTCAGTCGCTCTCCTGACCTGACGCAGCTGCCGTTGACTGTGTAAATATCTGTGGGGGACGAGGGTACGAATAATGGCCACCAACAGCGGTCTTCTGCAGTATGACGTTGTCCTTCAGGGTTTTGGTCCACTGGATGAAGCTCTTCACTTGGGGGTCACTCACATACAGCTGACCCTTGTGGTAGCCTGTGGAGAACACAAACTTCAACGCACCAACCAAAACCATCGCCATATATGATGAGGCTACACTGACCTGTGATGAATATCTCAGTCTCGCAGCTGCTTGTGAGGTACGGCGCCAAGCCTTCCACCTGACAGACCCTCATCTGAGTGCACACCAGATAGGTCACTATGGTCGAGAAGATTATATAATAAATATTTGATGTACTTACAGGACTATCAGACACAACCCCATAGAGCTGACTTACTTGGACAAATGTGACTGAAGATTTCAGGCTGAGATGATGAAAAGAGCTCCAGGATAAACGGTTGTTCAGAGGTTCCATCAATCGCATGGACCCAGCGATACGTCCAGTATTTTTCTGGAGCTTTAGAGATTCATGATGTCAATTAATGAATTAAAGTCAGAACTGAAATGTGGCTTTGTAAAAGTAATTTCAAGCTGATATGTCAAATGTGTACACATCTGACCTTTGTTCCCTTTGCTCTTGACCCTTTCCACGCGACCAACAAATGTAACCAGACCAATGACATCACACGCAGAGTTGTCTGCTAATCTCTCCAGCTCTGACCTGTAGCATGAATGGCACACAGGTGTTTTTGAAGCTAAATACCCATTACAAGTGGAAAAACAACAAAAGCTGCATATAAAGAATAATATATCACCTGGTGCTAAACTGGTAGGAAACCTCAGGCAGTCCCCACTGAGGCAGAACACTCTTTGGTGGGATCACTATGATGACTGAAGCTGGCTTATGAGGGTTCAGGCAGATTTCTGGAAGAAACACGTTTGCAGGCAGAACGAAAATATTGTAACTAAAAGGATTCAAATCATCTGATCTAAATAAATCAACAGAAGAGATAAATAAAGTAACATAAGACAAATGAGGTACCAGGCAAAGCCAGGCTAACATGTTTTTATTGATCACATACTGGGCGAGATGACAAGTGCCACTGTTTAGTTACATTTCTGGTTGTTTTGTAACCTCCTCTGGGTTCCTGAACCACAGACATCTATTAGAGTTTATAGTCTATAATATATAACAATTTGTCAAAGTATTATATAACTTTCTATTTAATGGCAAATGATCTTGAACTTGCTTTGGTTCTACAAAGCACTTTGCATTTTGTTTCTCATTTATGCTTTCACACATTCCCACTACAGCATTTAAATTATACAGAGACTATACACTATAATCCTCTCTCAGTAATAGTGGGAAGCTTGACTTTAAGCTTCAGTGCACTGATCAAATAAGCAGAAAGAAATGTCCAACAAACTATTCTACAGCGCTTTTTATTAGGTTGGTTGTGCTACTGAAGAAGAGATAAAGGATTTTGGAAAAACAATCCTACAGCCAGGCCGCTGTTAGGAATTATGCTTCCAAGTATGGAATGCATCTGCAGAGATAAACAGACTGATCAATAGAGAAACTGATATCGTTGGTAACACGAGGCATCTCTTTGCCCCTTAATTTTAACCACTGCAACCTTGTCAACAATCTTGTGCCCTTGATTAATGGAAAACAAATGTAAATGATCAAGGATAATGTAATTAGAAGTATTTTACATAGGGATTTATTTCTTTTCATGATACTGAGCAGACGTGTTACATTTCAGTAGTTACAGGATGTACATACCTACAGAGGTAAAGTTTTTCATCCTGTGATGATCCATCTGTGGACGAGATCGGTTCGAGTAGCTCTGCTTCAAGGTGTAATTTTGGAGGTATAGCACTGTGCCAACATTCAGCCTCTGGTAGAACTCAGGGCAAAGTTCGTTCCAAAGCACAAGTGA